>CM050424.1:33995975-34154008 GCA_027564155.1 Gymnocypris eckloni scoliostomus
ATAAAATGCAAACATAGAATTAAATGTATAATAAACGTAATCCTTTTAATCTTTTATATTTCTCTTGAGACATTTTTACATACGCAAAATATTACAGTATAGGCCTATGTAACAATGGTCTGTCGTGATTACATTCACTGTCGTCGGTTGCCACTACTGAATTCACCAGGACACAACCGTTACAACACACTTCAGGTAATTTATTAGAATAGAATGTGCGCGTCTGTGTGCGATACCTTGAGTTGTCCTAGACGCGGCGCTACGCTTCGCATCCGGTGTGCGACCCCCTTAAGACTCAGAGAGTTAGCAGACATCCAAGCCTTCACCTCATCTACACACGCCAATAAACGCCCCAAAGCACTGGAAGAATTTGGGTTAAAAGACAGATACAACGGAGTATCATCAGCGTAAGAATGAAACGACCCACCATATTTATCCAAAATCGATCTTAACAGTAGCAAATACAATGAAAATAAAAAGGTGCTAAAACAGAGCCTTGAGGAGCACCACAAGAAATGGGTGCCAACGCCGGCACAAACTCTCCCATGCGGACCGAAAAACTCCTATTTTGAAAACATGACTTTATCCATCTTAAGGCATTTCCACAGATGTTTCAAGACGAGATATAAGTGTTTGATGGTCGATTGTATCAAACGCTGCCGTCAGATATAAAAATAAAAGTACAGTAAAATTTCCAAGATCAGTCGGAAGAAAAATATAAAATTAAAAACTCTCAGCGAAGTTGGTTCAGTGCTGTGATGTTTTTTAAAACCTGATTGAAATACTTCACAGATCTCATTTGAGTCAACAAATGACTGAAGTTGCGTGAGAACACTTTTCCATCATTTCTGCCAATAATGGACGTTTTGAGATTGGTCTAAAATTAGCCAAAACACTTATCCAAGTTTGATTTCTTCAAAAGGGGTTGGACCACTGCCTGTTTACAGTAGTCAGGCACGACCCCCGAAGACAAACGCTTATTATAGCCACTATAAAGCGGCCAATTGAATTTATAACTTGCCTTAACAAATGGGTCGGAACTATATCTTGGGGAGAAGTTGTAGACTTTAATTTGAGTATAATATCCTCAAGGATAGAGAGAGAAATTGGTTTAAAATCGGGAAAAGTAACACCAGATACCGATTTCTGAAGGACATAAGAAGAGTCTGATAGTGTGACTCCACACACGCCTCAGCCTCCATTTAATTGCATCACTTGAGTTCTGTATCCAGACACATGTGTAATCAAATCTGCTCAATAATTCATACAACCATCTACATGCAAATAACCGCACGAAAGGATCCGAAGCCAGAGGTGTGCCATGTAATGCTCTGAGAGTCTCCTGTGTCTCGATCCTCTGGGAAACAGAGCAGGACAAAGAGTCAGAAGACACCGGTCCAGAAAAACCCAATCAAACAAGCTCACGAGACATTCGAGAGCTACAACACTAAAGCTCATGTCTGTTTTAATGCTCTGATCAGAGAGAGACACGTTTGCTCTGCTATTATCTTCAATAATAGTTAGTTAACTAACGCGTACATCTCAAAGTTTAGAGTTAGAATAATGACTCTACGCTTTAAGAAGCAGAATGCATCAACTTATGTACTCTCCATTTGTAAATGCCATGATAAATGAGATTTAGCTGTGTGCATGGATGTATTTCAGTAAAAGATGAAAACGAACATCTCGTTAGTAATCTTGGACGAGTATTTCTCCAAACTCACAACGATGAGCGGATCTCTTTTACACTGAAAGAGCAAAATAAACAGAAATCAAGAAGCTGCACGGTTCAGTCCATTAAAGTGATAAAAGCGGTTATTAGAAGAGATCTGATGATGATGGAAAACATGTTAAAGTGCCCCTATTATGGGTTATGAAAGGTTCATATTTTGGTTTTGGGATCCCCAATAACAGGTTGAAATGCATGCAAGGTCGAAAAACACTTTCATTGTCTTAAATGCATTTACTAAACACGATTAAACCAGAGAAATCTTCCATCGCTTGAATTATCCTCGTAAAGGTCATTCAGTTCAACGTCACACCCAGTCATATGAAGCAGGAGACTGTGAGGAACATCAATGAAACTGCTGTGACACAACAGATCTGATGCATTCTGGGATTGTGTTCACTGTGAAGAATGGGTGACGTGCTAGGATTAGACCAGAACTCTTCCTCCAGTGAAAAGTGTTCAGGAGAGAAATCTGCACAGATCCAGCAGCGTTTACGAGACTAAACAGCTCTAAACTGACATGTGGCTGGATTTTGATGAGAGCACTTTTTCCTGGAGGAAGTTTTTTTGTGGACCCGTATTTTAGTAAAAAATGTCTTAATGCTGGATTTGTTTCAGTTATTGTCTTCTCTAGATGTTAACTGATGGACTGGAGTGCTGTGGATTATTGTGACTTTTTAATCAGGCTCTTGTTCTGACGGCACCCATTCACTGCAGAGCATCCATTGCTGATGGAATGACATTTCTCCATATCTGATGAAGAAACAAACTCACCCTAATCCTCATTTTCCATCAAAATGTTCATTTTTGGGAGGACTATTCCTTTAAACATGTGAACATTCAAGAGCTAATTTGAGCGCTGCAGGTCCTGATGTGGATCGGTACAGCGTTCCGCTGCTGTATTTCTCTGTGGCTGTGGGGGGGGGGTGAGGCGTTGTTTCTTCCATGCGGCTATAGTTTGATGGAGTGGACAGGCACAGGCAGCGGTCAGTCTCCGGTCTCCTCCGGACGCTCACAGCCAGAGAAACAGGCAACTCCAAACTTCTGCTAACAAGCCTATTTAAAAGTGTCTTGTTATACCTTCAATGTTGAGCAGCGGTCTGCTGTGACTGTTCAAAGAAGCTAATAGCTGTGAGTATGCGTGTGTGCGCGAGTATGTGTCTGTGTGTGAGTCTCTGTGTGGCGTATGTCTATGTGTGTGTGTGTGCGTGTGTCTGTGGGTGCGTCTGTGTGCATGTGGGTGCGTCTGTGTGTGCGCGCGTGCGTGCGTCTATGCGTGTGTGTGCACACGTGCCTGTGTGTTTGTGTGTGTGTGCGCGCGCCTATGTGTGTGTGTGTGTGTGCACACGTGCCTGTGCCTGTGTGCGTGTGTCTATGCGCATGTGTGTGTGTGCACGCGTGCCTGTGTGTGTGTGTGTGTGTGTGCGGCGCGTGCGTGTCTGTGTGCGTCTGTGTGCATGTGCGTGACTGACCTTTGATGGCCTCGTCCACGACCTCCACCACTCGATCGATCTGCTGGACCTACAGAGACACAGAGAGCGGTGAGAACATCATTCAGAGGTCACTCATGTTCTCTCCTCCTCTCAGACTCTGCAGGAGAACGGTGTGGAGTTGTGAAAGTGTAGAGACTCAGAACCACATCACAGCGGTACCATACGCTCCTCAGACTCCGGGAGTCATATGAACTGATATGAGGAGAAGGAAAACACTACAAATCTTCATCTTCAACATTAATTTAATGTGATTTATGCTTTTAATAGCACTATGTGAAGATCACAGTCACTGCAGTCAGTCTTCAGTCCTCACCATAACTCAGATCAAGCTCCTCTCGTCTTGACGTCAGAATGTCTCATGCTTTTGATGATCGTATTCATTACGAGGCAATTAAGAAGTTGTCTGACAAAGGGAGAACCGATAGATGTGATAGTTTCTTTCCAGCAAATAAAGCTGGGAGATGTGATGGATGACTGACAGCTCCACTGATGAGTACAGCACACAGATTAACCTCCAACCGCTATAAACACACCACTGCGAATCATTCCACACAAAACATCATGGCAATACCACTAAACATCAAAGTCCCATGCATTTGGACACAATGCAGGAACAGACTTGTCATACATGCGGGATACAGAGCTAAAACAGATGCAGTGCTGAAGATGAAGACAGTGTGGTTCATGGATGATGTTGATGGTTCTCTACACCTGCGCCTGAAGCACCTGTAATCTTCAACTAAACTGATGTTGTTCTAGGGTTGTGCCGAGAGACGATAGCATCAACAGATATATCCCATGTGGCTGATGCCTTTGACCATGTCAAGAAGATCATTATTATTATTGCTACTGCTATTATGAGACTAGTATTATAATCTAACTGATCTAGAGTCAGCTGATTGTTCAGAAACTCATTCTTGAAGATTTCCACAGCACTGTTTCAAACCATCAGAGAGAGAAAGAAGGCACTCAAGAACAAGATAAAGGAGTGAGAATAAAGAGGCCTGTGATGCTGAGAGCCGGCTGGAGGCCGCTGAGCTCATTTCTGCATGGAGGTTGTAAGATTGTAGAAGCGGATCTACAGTATTAAAGGGAATTCGTGTCCATTGTGCGGCGCACCCTGCGGTTAAATGGCCGACCCGAGGCCGCCGGGGCCATTAATTCAGCTGTGGTGCCGAGAGACGGAGCGCAGAGCCAGGCCTCCACTGGCTGCAGTCACATGCGTGAAAAACACTGGAACAGAAATCAATTCTGTCCTAATGGGAGCTCAATCTCGGCCCACTCGGGCAGCGGCGCGTCCTCAGATCCACAGCGGGACCGGCTCTCAATGCAGCGCTCTCCAGAAGTGCCTCAAAGAGCCAGAAGAAAGGTAATTTTATTGAGTGGACTCTTTGATGTGCTGGCAGAGATGTTTGGGAGCGGCAGGAGGTCGGCTGGTGTGTTCCTCCCTCGGCTGCAGTCTTGCGCTTTTAATCCAGCCCTGGACCGAAGAACTTCAAAACCCGATGTGTGATTCCCCAAACCTATTGTATTTAACGCAAACTACTTGAAAGCGACGAGGGATGAGCCGCACTCGACGTGGAAGTCTGTTGTCTAGACAAAACAAAGATGTGCTGAGGCAACTTCATCAAACGCTGTGGACCAATCCGGGCAGTGCTTCGAGCCGCTGCGGACTTTCACAAAGCCTCGGTCTGGATCTGCTTCGTCTGCCGGAGAACACAGCAGGAGGAGCATCGCTGGTGCTGCCGGATTCGGTCCGGAGCCGCAACAAGCCACTGGGACAATCAACCCAACACCATTCCTAACCAGCACCACTGGGATGTTTTGGAGGCTGGCAGACTCATCTTAGAAAAAACACTGCTTTGTAAATGCAAAGTATAACATTGAGATCCTAATTTACATGTTTATTCTTAAGGCAGGGGTGCAATGCTCAATGCACAGATGTAGTTTTCAAACAGGCCTGAAGGACTTGGATCAGGGGGTTTGATTAGGGTTGGACCCAAACTCTGCAGGCAGTTCTTACGGTATGACTTGTTAACATTAATGAATTAGTAGGGGTGAGAATCGCTTGGTGTCTCAATTCGATTTGATTCTTGGGGTCACGATCCGATATATGCCATGACAGCATAATATTCACGGTACACTATCCTCATTCAGAACAGTTCTGGTTTCACTGGTTTTAGTCCAAACCGGTGGTTCCATGTGGTGATATGTATTCACTACACTTCCACAATAATGCAATGAAATCTGATTTTACTTTAAATAAAATTAAAATGAAACTGAAGAGAATTAAACAATTATCAGTCAATCAAGCCCTCTGGAGCGGTTCAGCATATTCTACAGATATGAAGCATCAGGCAGATGGATGGAGTTTAGAACGCATGTCTGTGAGACGGCGATCTGAGCTAAACACAGCGAGCGCTCAAACACATTACTGAGAGAATCATCAGTACACCTCTCCTCAGAACACACACATCTCTCCAGACACACACACACACCTCTCCAGACACACACACACACACACCTCTCCAGACACACACACACACCTCTCCAGACACACACACACACACATCTCTCCAGACACACACACACACCTCTCCAGACAAACACACACACCTCTCCAGACAAACACACACACCTCTCCAGACAAACACACACCTCTCCAGACAAACACACACACACACCTCTCCAGACACACACACACACACACACCTCTCCTCAGAACACACATCTCTCCAGACACACACACACACACACCTCTCCAGACAAACACACACCTCTCCTCAGAACACACACCTCTCCTCAGAACACACCTCTCTCCAGACACACACACACACACACACACATCTCCAGACACACACACACACACAAAATCTCCAGACAAACACACACACACACCTCTCCAAACAAACACACACACACACACACACCTCTCCAGACACACACACCATCTCCAGACACACACACTCTCTCCAGACACACACACACACTCTCCAGACACACACACACACACACACACACACATCTCCAGACACACACACACACAGACACATACACACCTCTCCTCAGAACACACACCTCTCTCCAGACACACACACATCTCTCCAGACACACACATCTCTCCAGACACACACACACACACATCTCCAGACAAACACACACACACACATCTCTCAGACAAACACACACACACACATCTCCAAACAAACACACACACACACCTCTCCAAACAAACACACACACACACACACACACATCTCCAGACACACACACATCTCTCCAGACACACACACATCTCTCCAGACACACACACACACATCTCTCCAGACAAACACACACACACCTCTCCAAACAAACACACACACACACCTCTCCAAACAAACACACACACACACACCTCTCAAACAAACACACACACACACACACACACACCTCTCCAGACACACACACACACACACACACACACACACACATCTCTCCAGACACATACACACACCTCTCCAGACACACACACAAATCTCTCTCACACATCTCTCCAGACACACACACACATCTCTCTCTCACACACACACATATCTCATATTAGTTAAAGCTGGAATCCGGCGAGTTGGAGTCGCACGTGTGGGCGAGGATAGTTTGGTCGTACTGTTGGAAAAATCACCTTATGCAAATGAGCAGGCGCTTTGCATAATGTGCCTGTGCCGTTGAGTCTCTCAGGGTGTGAGTGAGGAGGACTAATCAGTTCTGTGTTCTAGAGAATGGAGCTCTGCAGCGTTTGGCCGGTAATTCAGCAGCTGTTAGCGCTGAGCAGGAACAGGCCTGTTTATTGAATTTAATTACATTATTTATGGTGTGCTGTTCGACATAGTGTGTGGGATTACCAACACATTCATGTTTATGAAGGAGACGATTCAATAATGAATGGACTGAGCCTAACCGGTCCTGCTTTAATGAAACATGGCTGTGCAAATAAACAAACCGTGATTATTTATGGTTTAAAGAGAGTCGAGAAACGGGTCAACAACATTTGAGGTGTGTGTGTGTTTGTGTGTCTGGAGAGATGTGTGTAGAGGTGTCTGTCTGTATGTGTCTGGAGAGGTGCGTGTGTCTGGAGAGGTGCGTGTGTGTGTGTCGGCGCTAGTGTGTGGCAGGTGTGGCAGTGTGTGAGCGAGTGGAGTGAGTGAGTGGCGAGTGCGAGTGGCGGTGCGAGTGAGCAGTGAGTGAGCGAGCAAGTGAGTGAGTGAGTGAGTGAGTGTGCGAGTGAGTGTGTGAGCAAGTGAGCAAGTGTGTGAGCGAGATAGTGAGTGTGTGAGCGAGTGAGTGTGCGCATGTGTGAAGGTGTGTGTGCGTGCGTGTGTGACGCTCACCCCGATGATGCTCAGATCTTTGAGGTAGTCTGTCCTGGGCTGGGCCTGTGGCACACATCCCGCCAAAACCACCTTCTTATTCTGCTCCTGCGCTTTCCTGAAACACAACAGAGTCAGCATCAGTCCGGCAGAGACTCAACGGCCGCTACACACACCTCTAAAATTACACCGTACCATAGCTTTTTATTATTATTATGTTTTTTTTAAATTAAATCATTTATTAATGCTGTTGATAGTTAGTAAATAATACATTTAAAAAATAGCATATAGCCTTCAAATATTGTTCAATTTAGTAAACACTATTAAAACGATCAAATAAAACATTACTAATAGGTGTAGGCGATATAGCAAAAATATCATATCACGATTTTTAATTGTTTTTTATATCACGATTTTATCACGATTCTTTGTCATGTTGGTTTTACTATTGTGTCTGAGCAGTGCAGCCAAAATAATTTCCCTATTACAAACACAAATCCTTTCAAGGTTACAAAATATAAAAAGTATGGTGGATATTTAGACCAAAGTGGGCGAAGATAAAAATCTGTGTCATTATTTTATATTTGTTATTAAAAAATAAGAACAACGATACACATAATACACATAATATACAAATAAAACAAACAGTGCTTTATATTCAAGTACAATAGGCATATTTAGCAGAGAATTCAAGAAGTTGAATGAACAAATATAAAGATAAAACACTATATAGATTGATTCCTATTAAAGCAACTGTATTTTAGTTATTTTTTCTTTTTGTGTTTTGTTGTTAAGAATAAAAATTATGTCATCTGTCTGTCGATTCTGTCAGTGTTTTATATTTATACCATCATTTACTCAAAGTTAGTTTTAAACCTGAATGAGTTTCTGTCTTCTACTGAACGTAAACACTATTTAGAAGACGGTGGAAAACCAAACAGTCCACAGCAACTTCCATAGTATATTTGTCCTTCTATCAAAGTCAATGTGGACCAGCAACTGTTTATTACCCACTTTCTTCAAAATATCTTTTGTTTTCAGCACAAGAAATAATTGAATACATGTTTGGGACAAAATGACTGAGTAAATAATGACAGAAATAAAATGTTGGGGTGAACTATCCCTTTAATGACAGTCGTCTGCATGTTTAGTACTGTCCCTTTAAGACCTGCACGCATCTACTATACAGGCACGCATCCGTTTCTATCTCTACTGTTTACTTTCATTTTACTGTTCACTTTCAACCAGCTGAGTCTATGTTGTAAACCTTGTGTGTTTTGACCGTATTAGCTCAAAAGATAACTTAGTTGAGAAATCAGGCGCCGTTAGACAGGCTTTTAGTGCGCGCGCTTCAGGTGTGCGGGCTCAAAAAAAAAGCGCAGGTCAGACCAGCGCGCGAATGAAAAGCTTAACCGGCAAGGCTTTAAAACAGACACAAATTATGTACTTTTGTGACTGCGAATAAGTGCAGTGTCCTGTGATAGTAACTATACCGCTGAGTTAACCGATGTGAATGTATGTGGCGCTGAGGCGGAGGCGCCAGAACTGTACCTGATAGAAAGTGTGCTGTAGCACGATACTGCCATATTTCTTCAAAAGCAGATCGTGGAGACATTATCTTTATTTTTATTGCACACCCCTAATTACTAATAAAATGAAAATGAGAGAAACATCACGTGGCAGGTCTGTTGCACTCGCACAATAATGCACAGATCATTTCTGACATCAGACTTCTGGGTCGACCCGGTACTGGTACTGCTATCGTTTCATATTACATTATCAACTTGATACCAAAGTACTGGTACTTTCAGCAACACTAGTGAATATAATGACTGATCAGCGATCAGCCAGATCAATCTCATATTCTGAAGTTTATGGCACTGGACGTTCAGTTTTCAGATATTCCTGAGTGAAAGTATTATCTATATCTCTCCAATCAATCATATATCTCATATGCTGAAGGATCTTTCTCTTCACAAACGTTACTTTTCTTCTGGTGCTTTGATGTTTTTGTTGTGGCCTTATGGAGAATGTTCTATTAAAATAAACATGAACTCGTGTACACTTTTGTTGGCCTTAAGTCGGTTCTCCTCAATCAAGCAGCAGCACTGCTGGTCTTTTCCTCTGATCTGCTGGAGTGCACACACATCTTCATCACATGTGCCTCATACAGCTCAAAAACAGCAGAAATAAACCCAAACACTCCCTGATCAGAGCCCACGGCACAAGAGTGAAGCGTACAGTGAGCTACAGACCGCTCAGTCTGAAGACAGTGTGCAGCAGAGACTCCTGGGAAGAGACAGTAATGTGTGTGTGCTGTGTGTGTGTGCTGTGTGTGTGTGACTGAGCGTGTGCGAGTGAGTGAAAGAGTGTGAGTGAGTGAGAGAGCGAGAGCGAGTGAGTGAGTGCGAGTAAGAGAGTGTGAGCGAGCGAGCGTGTGTGTGTGTATATGTGTGTGAGAGAGAGTGTATGTGTGAGTGCGTGTGAGAGCGCGTGCGTGTGTGTATGTGTGTGTGTGAGTAATGCGTGAACAGCAGCTGTCTGAATAGAGACGGTTCATCAGATGACAGCAGGTTCATGTACTGTACCAGTCTGTACTGCAAATGAATTATGCAAGACTATCAGGGGCTCAAAAACAGTTCTTTCAAATCTCTCTCTGATAAAACAAGCACCCACATGAAATATTCAGGTGACAACGGTTCCTAAAGTGTGTTCAGTTTCTCCTAAAAGAGTAAGGTGTGACGTGTGTCCTTGACACAGAAGCAGAAGTGTGTTTTCTGGACTGTTTGTTCAGTGCGGGACAGCCAGCTTCACACATGCAGACCGACGAGTCACGGATCAAGCTGTCCAAACACTCCAGCGTCACGTCGGATCACGCCGTTCCTTTATGAAGGACGGTGCACTGAAACACGCTAATGATGCTGTTATTGTGCAGCAAAGACACAACGAGAAAATCTGCTACTGAGAAAGAGACGCTTTCGCTTTAACAAGCACCAACTGGAAGTCTTGCACATAAATAAATCACAATATTGTCCATCGCTGTCAACAGCAGGATGATTGTTGTTGTATGTGCGATGGTCATCTGTCTTCCTGAATGTTTGTAATCAGAAATAAGACCCTTCTGAGAGGAAAACACAGACAAGGCAGAGAACCAGCGGATATGTGTGAGCCGTGACACCAGCATAGCAGCAGTTTATCATGCAGCACTGACTCTCTCTCAGTCGTTTGTCTGGATTACCACACCATTCAGACTGGGAAAAACAAGATAGTGCTTCTTAATCTGGGGCCAGGCCCCGGAATCACTTAATGGATAATGATTAATTACTTTAACATATCACGTAATACAGGGCTCCAGACGAACATTTGAGGGCAGCGGCACTCGGGTTGAGACAGTTAATCGACGCGTGACAACACCAATAACACTGGTATCACCTTTTGAGGGGGGGGTTAGTTTGTTTAAAACCTGTAATGACCAATAACTTTAGTGATTATAAAAGGAACACTTTGTGTGATTCGGCCACAAATTAAAGATAAGTTTGTTGTTCAAGGCACTGAGGCTTCTATTAATACACAAAATGTGCAAAACTGACTAAATTAGATTTCATAATCGTGATTTTATCATTTCAAAATATAAAAGCAAAAAGATTATATGAATGACTGATGAGACAATAAGTGCTGCTATCTACTGGTTATAGTGGTAGTTTGATGTTTATTATTATTTTAAAGAAGTGTCTACCACAAAGCATATTTTGGTCATGCCATTAAAAACACTATTTCAATCGGATCATTGTTAGGGTTTTAAAGTGCGGTCAATAGTTGTGTGAAATACTTGAGTCATTAAAAAGAGCTTGAATTTCTTGAACAAACCCTGAAATGCATAATATAATGAAATTATAACTATTTCTGCCATGGTTACAGTCTGGTTTTCTATGTCAGCGCTGTTTGATCCGTTTATACCAGTATTGAACCCCTTCTCACTAGATCTCGCAGCGCTGTGCTGTAAGTGTCGTGAGATCAACACTGGTACCAGACGCGCCCGATAAACCAGACGCGTGTCAAAAATCCACGAACAACAGCATAAGGAAAGCCTGAGCGCCGGGCAGCCTTGTTAAACATCAAGCGGACAGGCATGGCTGCCTCGGGAGCATGACAGATCTCAGGCTTTGAAGGCCTCAAGAAGAGCTTCCATGACAAGAGGAGTGGAGATTAGACGAAAGCGCAGACGCCATCTTCAGGACAAAACTGAAGACTCGTGGGTGATACAGCAGGAGCTTCAAACCTGCACACATCTCAAAGGATCATCTCTCTGAACAGATCAAAAAGGGGAAGCTAACTATTGAAAAGGAGAAAAGTTTGCACTGGTTTCTCAGCGGCAGGGATCAGAGAGCTTTACTCCGCTGTGTGAAGAGAGGCGATTCCTCTCACGTACTAATGGTTTCCGAGCCAAATCAAATCTCTGCTGCTGCCCTCCATCACTTAGCAGTTCATTTTCTCCGTCACTCACCTGATCCTTTAGTCAGAGAGGGTTACGGTGCCGCTTCAAACCGTGAGACGGATGAATCTCGGCTGAATTGGCAGGCTTTACCTGAAACGATTGATCAGGGTTGTAGATTCTTGTACAATGTAAAATGCAGGCACATGGGCTCACTCGGATCAGAAATCAAACAGAGATCATGTTGGATCTAATTCTACACGATGTTATGTCCCGAGCACAGTTTAGCCGCAGCAAACACTCTCCCATCAGATATATCAGAGTAATAATAAAATCTCTGCTTGACTCCACAGAGCTAATTCATACGTGTAAGCTCTTCCATGACTTCAGGCCAAACGCTGTGTTCATACAGTACTGACTGCTTTTATTTGCAGCATATCCAAAGTCATAGACAAACATGGAGGTGTCGACTCAATTTACTAATGGCTACACTGCCATTAAAATGCATGTAAAATATAGTTCACAGAAAAGACAGTGTTATTCGACAAAGCTATTGCAAATGTAGTTCACAAAAGAGCCACCAGGCTCTTAACAAGGTTAACACTGACATGCGTATAATAAAAGTGTGTCATATAAATTGTATGCAGTAGTCACACATGACTGCATTGATACCCATGCTTTAATACTTATAAAAGCAAATGTCAAGCGCCAATGTCACAGAAAAATACATCTCCATATTCATATTCCCAGCAACTTCAAAGAGGGGTCAGGCAGGGTCACTTCCAATATTTACCATGGCAAACTTCATCGTTCAAGAGTGACAAAAGTGCCTAACAGGCGTTAATCGGCATCGAGACACAACTTAAAATCATGAAGAACTTAAGGAGTCTAAATGCTCTTCGAATAGAGGCTTGTGGGAAGATATTAAGAGTAAAATAGCACAGTATGCACATTTGTTTGAGAGAACTGCATTGGCTTAATTTGGTGGTGATAAATCTTCAGCAAAATTGTTTACTGCTTTAAAGCATTCAATCTAGTGTGTGTGTGCGTGTGTGCGAGTGAGCGCATGAGTGCGTGCGTGTGTGTGCGCCGTGGCGGAGTGCGTGGCGTGTCGGTGCTTGAGTGCGTGGCGAGTGCGGTGCAGTGCGTGCGAGTGCGTGGCGGTGCGTGGCGAGTGCGTGTGCAGTGCGGTGTCAGTGCGGTGCGGTGCGTCGTGGCAGTGCGTGGCGGTGCGTGGCGAGTGCGTGGCGGTCGTGTGTCAGTGATGCGGTGCGCGTGTGTGAGCGGTGCGGTGCAGTGTGCGGTGCGTGTGCGAGTGCATGTGCGAGTGCGTGCATGAGAGTGCTGGCGTGCATGAGAGAGTGTGGCGTGCGTGAGAGCGCGCGTGAGTGCGTGTGTGCGGCGTGCGTGCGAGTGTGTGTGTGGGCGGCGTGCGGTGTGCGATCACTAAAGGGGTCATCGGATGCCCATTTTCCATGAGTTGATATGATTCTTAAGAGTCTTAATGACTTACAGAAAAGTCTGTAACATACTTTGGTTATAATTTCTCAATGGTAGTGTAAAAAAAATCTTTACTCAGCTCTGTTTTCAGCACGCTGATCTAGTCCATGTTGCTTTAAATGCTAATGAGCTCTGCTGACTCCGCCCCTCTCTTCTGCCGAGTAACGAGCAGACTGTAAACGTGGGAGGGGCCTGTACAGAACTACATAATTCTGACAGGAATCTCAGAACAGCCTGATTTGAGAAAGAGGGTTTTAAAATAGGGATAAAAAAAAAAAACACTAGGTGGGTTTGTATCACTATATGATGGATGTAACTTATAGGATGGATATGTACACACACTTACAACAAACATTTATGTTGAAAAGTGAATTTTGCATCCGATGACCCCTTAAAGAGATAATTACACTAAGGTGCTTTACGCAACCAGCACTGATCTACAAACCAGCCACACTCATAAAGATCTAGTACCAAAACATATCTCAGGAAAACACAGATTATGCAGACTTTATGCAAAATACCTATTGTTACACACACACACGCCCGATAGAGGTGTTGTGATCAGACCTGATCATCATGGATATTATGAAGAACAAGCATCAGCTCAGAAGACTGAAGCTCTGCGAACACTGATATCAATAAACATGAGACGTGTTGACCCTGAGCTCATCTGGACGAGGGATCAGACCTCTTTACAGCGTCTGTGCCGGCAGAATCAGCACCAGAGGATCCAGCCAAAGACACCTAAACACAGACGCCTCTATCAGCCTTCAATCCTTCGCTAAAATACAAGAGTCTTGACTGAAAAGCGCTCATCAGCCAAGCATCGTGGCACAAAGGCAAAAACAGGCTTGTTTGAGGAGCTCGCGCCTCACACGGAGGTGATATTTTGAGGAAAACAAAAGGGAAGGAGATGAGGCAGAAAAGGTTTTATAGCAAATAAATGAATAAAGCAGATACAAAAGGACACGTGGGCCCCCCGCAGAGAGAAACTACAGGCTCATTAAGGGCAAAAATAAGAGCCATTTTCCCACTTAATTTCCCCGGATGCTATTTCGTGGCTTATCGTTGCAAGCTCCTGTATTGATGCACTTTAAAAGCCTCTCCTTTGAGCATCATTATTAATTCTAAACAGCATTCTTCTGGAAAAATGCTGGAAAGGCCGCACGATGCCGGCTGCCTAATTAAATAGCAATTCAGTTGCTCTCCCTTAAAATTAATTCATGAAATTAAAAAAACTGCATTTTTCTCAGCAAATGTGAGGAGAGGCAATTAAAAAGACGGTTCAAGGCGAGGTTCATTACATTATAAAAAGAGAAAGAAAAGAGGAACAACGGGATGATTTTAATAAAGACGGATTGAAGAAGCCACACTTGTTAGGATCGACTGATGTGCCTGCTTTCCCTCGTCCGTACGTCTCTGATGATTCCTGTCATTAAATATTCAAGTGCTACTGATGGACAGCAGTTATTCCACGAACGAACACCCCGGCTGGATTCACACTCATCCTCTCCAATACAGCACATCAAACTCAGAACCAATGTTTTAATCGGATATGTGCACGTACGATCATATGGAGGAGCTCTCGCAAGCGCACGCAGCTCTCCACGGGACCAAGATAACGTCGTGAATTACTGAAGGAGCAGACGGAGGTCAGAGGTCAGCCAAAGCCAATCCTGCTCTCTGGCACGAGTCAGAGCACATATTACCCCCTCCCCATGATTCAATATCCAGCTCCACAGCACGAGATCGCAATGCAGAAAAGAAAAAACCTGCTGTTCAGCTGTGTCAGAGAGGTTAAATACCAAGGAAATTATCATTATGACAAGCAATCCCTGACCGGACAAGCAGGCGAAGGATCCCGACCAGATTACTACACATCATCACTCATTTCACATCTATGCATCTAATGAGAGAAGAGCACAGCGATGAAAGCACATCTGATTAAATCAGCCTGAAATGCGATTCTCACGGGCCAGTCGTGGTCTCAGGTGTTTGTGTGTAATGATGCTAATTTCATTGATAAATGTCTGAATTTTTCATTTCAGACACTGTGAATATTGAGGAGAACTCGGCTCAAATGCATATTTAATGTCCATGTATGTATTGATTTGGGAAGAAGCCATGTAATCCGCAAATGTTTGACCAAATTCATATATTTTCGATGAGCTGGAAACACCAGGCGCATGGACAGACCTGCGTCTGAGGCAGAAGTCAAACTCAAAGCCTGGTGTTTATTGTTGTGTGAGTTTCTCTGGTGTGTCGCCCCCTGCAGGCGGCTGTGAAACACGAACGAACGAGACGACTCCAGCGGCAGGCTGAACATTTCGATTCGGTCCACGGATGCGCACGGGCCACGTCTCTCACATTAAAGCCTCGTTTGGATTCGTTTTTAATTGAGTCAGGGAGGAGGTTTTCCCCACCCGTTGCTTCTCTGTACAAAAACACTCCTGTTTTTTTTAAAGACGCATTAACCTGACCTTGTAAAGGCCTTTGAACACCCGCTGAGGTACAAATGAGATGCAGATACAGGCCACCTGAGCCTCTTTACACACCTGCTCCTCCTCCTTGAAGCATCCAGAGGCTGATCTTCACGAGCACTCGAGAGCGTCAGACTCATAACGAGTCCCTGCGCACAGCAGAAACACCAATCCACCATTAAAGCCAGGGACGGCCGCCACGGAGCTGGAGAGCGAGGATCGGTCAGATGAGGCACACTGAAGATCCAGGAGGAGGACGAGATCAGAAGCCGAGGGCTGACCGGAGAACAGGACCGTTCGGTCTGGACCAGCACTGATCTCTGCCGTGTGTTCAGAGACACCAGAGATCGGGCTAAACGAGACACGTCTGAGAAAGCGTGCAGTAAAGAACTTCTTGCTGTGACAAACGAAACGGGAATGAAAACCGCAGCGTCTGTGTTAATTTAACAAGCATTTTTGATTTAGTCTTTTTATCTCGAGATAAAATGCTTACTAGTCTTAGTCACATTTTAGTGTTTGAGTTTCATAGTTTTACCAGCATTTATTTTATAAGTAGTCTTCAAACAAAATTATCCATTAACTCTTCTCTCTTCAGACCAAATCAATTAAGCTTTGAATCAAGGATTGAATTTGGAAAAACTGGAATATATTTGAATTTTTTGGTAGAGATACAAATTTAACTCATTTTTCAAATACAGTAGATTTACTTAAGTATACCTTTACTTAACATCTTTTGTTGGTTAACATTGATGACCGATGATTAGGAACACTGTCTCTTTAAGACGGAAGGTATGCATGTAATACTGACACACAGATTTCACCCCCCATGCTCCTTTAACTCCTAACCGACTGTGTTTACATGAGATATGCAAACGCCTCTTGTCTGAAAGACAAGCCCGTTTTAGCCTGAAGCATGTATTTTGAATGTGCGGTAGTCCACAAATAACAATCTAGTCCCGTCTCGTCAATGAAGACGGCGCATACATTGTCATAGTTTTAATCATCAGAGATTAGTTTTAGCTCGTCACCATCACCGGAAAAAGGTCTGTTAATGATTATTTTTAATCGCCGTCTTCGTTAATGAAATTAATGGTTAGTATCTTTACGTAACCCCTGAAAAGCTGTTTCTGTGGAACGGTCTCTGAGGACAGAATCACTGCAGTCGAACCGATCGGATCACCTGCAGCTGGGTTTGATACGCGGACGATTATAACAGAAACAAAACAACTGCATTGTGTGACCGGTGCTCGGATCGGTCAGTCCGGATCTACTAACAGCCGGTCACTGCACAACACCAGAGACCAGTTAGTTTACATGACCACTAGATCTATACAGCTCATGCATACAGCTCAGACCAAAATCCCTGTAAGTGTCATAATCACGTTTCTATGATACATGAACGGTTAATAAACTGCTCAAAACAAGCTCAGGAGACTATCTGACGCACGTGCTCATATTCTGCAGTGACTTTATAATCTAACACCGCGGCTGTAGGAGTTATTAAAGAGCTAAACTCACAATACAACCCCACCTCTCGCACATTATTGCTTACATAAATCATCTGCGCAATGATTTCGGATGTGTGTAGTCTCAAACATCTGAACCAGCGGAGGACAGCCCCTGCATGCACTGCATCATAAAGCATCATAACGAGATAAATAAGTCCCTGTAGTCCTTCACATATTCGGCGGCAGATTTCTGGCTCTAACGGCTGCACTATGCATGAATATAAATGGACCAGAGGACATCTAACTGCCCTTAATGAAATGCATTTACACTATTAGAGCTGGAGATCAGTGGACGTGCTTTAATTGCCAGTCCAATTAGGAGGTTTTGATCACGCTTTCAGAGCATGTTTCTACCTTCACACGGCCGTTCAGACCACAGGACCACCGCGTAATTAAAGACACGCACGGGCCCTTAAATGAACCGCAGTCAAATAAAGAGACACCAGTTAGTTAAACACACAATCAGAGGACTGCAGCTTCGGCTTATAGTCACATATTAAATAAGCTAATTATGAAAGCGAGCTCAAACGTAATTTTAGTACATTCTGAACTCTTTGTGTTTTCAGCATTTATTGATGGGATGCTGTTCAATAACTCAGGGGAACCGAATCAAGGCTGCAGTGTTTGCATTCTCACATTGTATGAGCAGAATAAACACTCATTAACATGTCAAGATGTGATCCCAGACGCACATGTGATTGAACAGGACAGCAGCTTATGACTGCACTACAGTGATCACTTGGCTTTGGACAGAAGATGTTAATGGAAATAAAACCGCTTGATTAATGCAGTTTAATGCAGATTAATGCTTCAGAAGCACACATGCAGCAACAGGCCACGGCTTACCGTCATCTTACCATGGTAAAGTGAACATAACCTAACTCTCCAAGTTCACGTCGCTGGTCTTATTGTGAACGATTCATCAGTGTATGCTACTCAAAATCAAATTAGATGTCCCTGACCAGAACGTCCCCCTCAGAAACAGCTTTTATTTCTGTCTGAGTGATGTTACTGCAAACCTGACCACAGTTCACTCAGAAATACATCTAGAAGAAAACTCCTTAAACTGTAGAAAGAATCACTGCAACCCTTTAATAAAACAGCAGAAACCAGATAAGAGACCAGAGTTTAACAATATATAGCCTTCAGGTATATTTGACATTATAGTAATTATAATAAACCACAACAGACATCAATTATTTAATGTAAATAATTACTCTAACTGTAGACATTTACGGTTGCCAAGCAACTTGTATTAATACAGGATTGAACTGACACGTGTCGTGCGTGTGTGCGTGCGAGAGAGAGTGCGTGTGTGAGTGTGTGTGTGTGTGTGTGTGAGAGAGAATGTGTGTGTGTGTGTGTGTGTGTGTGTGTGTGTGTGTGTGGCGCATGTGTGAGAGAGAGAGAGAGAGAGAGAGAGAGAGAGAGAGAAAGTGTGTGTGCGTGTGCGTGTGCGTGTGTGTGTGAGAGAGCGAGAAAGTGTGTGCGCGCGTGTGAGAGAGAGCGAGAGAAGGTTTGTGTGTGTGTGTGTGTGTGTGTGTGTGTGAGAGAGAGAGCTTACTATGTGAACATAAGAGACACAATAGCTGCCGAAGGGAAATTAAGTGTTATTAATTACTACCACTAATTAATTTGTTCCTCCCTCCTCCATATAATATCTCCAAGCATTCTTGGTGATTTTCTGAAGCTCAAAGGCCATAAATATACAGAAGGCCTGTTCTTCTGATGATTGCTCCTGATGGACGGAGGTCCATGATTCAGTGTTAAGGAGATAAAACACACTCTGTTTGATAGTAATCTACCTGTACTGACAGGTGCGCATAGAGCTCAGATACATTCAGTATGTGGAAAATATACTTGCAGCCTCAACAGATCTCTTGCACAAACACCTCAGTGATTGTTAAACATGACACATCTGCAGGTAAACCGTGATTAAACCTCAACACTGTCTTCTGTCAGATCATCAATCCATGCTGAGAGAGGGAGCGCCAGCAAAACACACCTCAGGGCTCGTAAAATCACTAGCTCGACATCCCGGGACTATTGTGTTCTGCAGTCGGGCTACCGAAGCGCATCACTGTCCTGCTCGAAGCAATACCAATACAGGGCTCCCACTGGCCCTTACATTTGATACTAGTAAACTGAAGAGTTTTAATGCCTTAAGTTTTAAATGCGTTAAACGGTATAAGAAAAGTCTTAATTTCAAGAGTTCTTACAGTCGGGGTGGAAACACAAGAATCGTGATACGGCTGGATTCAACTTCAAAAGGCAATAAATTGAGCGCTGCACGTTTAAAGTCTAAACGCGGCACGGATGTCTTTACGTGAAGGTGTCTCTGAAGGGAACCACCTGTCCTCAGAAACGTATCGTTGGCAGTTTTATTTAATCTTCCCTGTAGTGCCTGATAAAGCAGCGTGTGTGTGCTGCTGTGTTGAGCTGTTAGCAGGGAAACCGCTCTTCAGCGCCACCTCATGGCAGAGAATGAACTTGCATTTAACTTTGCTTTACCTATATCTGAAGAGTAGCTGCCGTGTAACTCTACATTAACATGTGCATTATCTGCAGAGACGGACAGGCCTCCTCTCTCCGTCATGGGTTAGGGCTCACTCTGTATGATGCCGTACGAGTCCAAACTCACACATACCAACCGATCCTCGCGCTCACAGCCCAGACAGATGCCTGCTCCGAGACTAAGACAACGGACGGCTCCTGGATGAAAGAAATGAGGGAGGGTTTTATTTGTTGAACTTCCTTCCCGTGAGCTGGATGTGTTCAACTTGACCGTTCAGCTAAACGGTTGCGATGTCTCTGAGAAGTCCTGAGCACAACAGATGCACACCAGACACGGTTTGCCAAGTAGATCCACGTACAAGCAGCCTGGGTATCAATCAATACACAGTTGTAAGATGCATTGTTGTCTTGATAATGGCCAGTAAGTGGTTCACAGATCACAGTTAGCTGGATCCAGAGCCTCTGATGATGGGGTGAAGAAGCATCCAGCCAGACAAGCCCCTACAAGAGAAGAACGAATGCTACATCGGTCTTTTATCCTCGGTGGCGCTTGTGTGAGGTCACACTGAAACAGTAGGCAAAAGAGCGAACTTGAGAAGCCATTAACAGTCTGTTTTGTTCAGACTCCAAAAGAATAAGGTGTTCAAAGAGACATGAAAACGCCAGCGCTGCTCGATGGATAATCTTACCGCCCGCGGGATTGCTGTGCTGTGTGTTTATCTCTGCTTACCAAAATTGTTTTTCAGAATTTCAAAAGCTGGAGAACAATGGTGATTCAGAAAGACGTGTGAAAACACCACAAGCAGGCCTTTAAATCATGCATTTCAGCTACGCAATGAAAGAGAAGCTAAAGAGCCAAACTCATGCTGTATGTCCAAAACCAGATACGGATTGAATCAGGTCCAAAGAGTGCAATGCTTGGGTTTCTGGTCTAAGAGGTTTGTCCAAATGCATGGTTCACACAGCTGCTGGAACAACAGGACAGTGTTTAACATGTCGTCCTGATGACGTCACAAGAACTTGCACAGACCCATAGCCCTGAAGAAGCATCTCGCTCCGAGGATCCCTGGACCTCACCGAGAAATCACATCCAACAACACGTGGAAAGACAAAGATGGATTTTTCTTCCAGATTTGATTAAGCAGTACTTGTTTGGACGTCTTTGCATCTCGACTGCGTGTGAATCAGTTTCTCAAGGTTTATCTGAACAGCGAGCGAAGAGAACCAACCACATTTAATGGCAAGTCCAGATCATTACAAAACCAGGCCAGGGATTTCAGACACATTCGGTCTGGAGGCTGGACATAAATACACTGCTATTACGTTTTGGCCCAAAATTCTTTACAATAACCTGGGCGGAGAACAAGAGGATAAACTGGCATGATGTGCCACTGGAGATGAAGAATGACCGTCACAGACTATCACAGTGCACTCATTGCTCAAACATGCCTGAAATGAAGTCAGCTCTTAATGGAAAAATAACAGTCGGATAAACCGTAACGCTTGAGCTGTGCGAGATGAACCCAACACGTCTGCCATGTTTGCTCAGTGAGACGTGATCCTGCGAGTGAACGAGGGAGACTGGGACAGCTCTTGGACGGTCTTCAGGTTGAACGATGTCCATGGTCACATCTGGGACGGTGACACCATTAGCTTACAAACCACGGAGACTGTACATGGAGCGCATCTCAGTTAGTGCTCACCGGTCACTAGAGCCTGGTATGATGATCTGATGCACTTTAATTCTGTTCAAATGCAGTAGTTTCATCAGGGCGGTTAATGACTGTACACCAGCCGCGATTTCTTTAAGACTGCAAGGAAGCTCAGCTTCCCTATAATTGTCAAAAATGAATGGTCAAATATATGTACTATTATGTTAACATTTTATTGACTAAAATGCGTTAAACACGTTCATCTCGAGCGAAAACAATTTCGTTCAGAATCAGCTACTTAGGTCGGCTGACTCGATTTCCTTCTCATTCATTCCGTGGCGTACAGTGCATTACTCTGTTGAAGCCCAGCGTCCATTGACTTCAATGGGGCTGCTTTAAACAGTTTTTCAGTGCTTAGAAACAAGACGGTCATTGGATAATGCTGCGATTATGTCCCGCCCACGGACGCTCAGCGTCTCTGGGATGAATGGAGGAGTGGGCTGGCCCGGACTCCGAGCGTCTGCGTGATGATTGGAGGGTCTGTCATCTCTTTTTAATCCACTTTTATGTCTTAAAACGCTGCTTTTTTGGGGTCGACAGCTTATAAAAACGTATTTATTGTTTTTTTTAGCTTGTTTGCTATACACATTGTCACATATCAGCTTTTAAACATTTTTTTATTTTATTTTTTATAAATAAATGACAAGGAGGCGGCAGCTTCTCGCAATGCAAAGAGACGGTTGGTGTGGGCGTGGGCGTGGTCTTCAGATTATGACGCGTATCACTCTGTGTCTCCATTTCCAACTCAGTCCCATCGCGGATTTTGCATGTGTAGTCGAAAGACAAACTGCTGCAACCTTCATGGTATATTTCACACAATTTCACACCACATTCATTGTTTCAGTTTAACATAATTCCCACATTTCCTCCCGTTGAGTTAAATATATATATATATATATTAGATCGTTTGTTCATTAATTCATATAGTCTGAACTAGCCAGCTAGCAAACTGCACAGCAGGTGTAGAAAGGAGCTTCTCCTGTTTAAAGCGGCTCAAGTCCTACACCCGTAACACAATGGGCCAAGGCCGTTTAAGCAGCCTAGCTCTGCTGGCCATTGAGAGGACACTGGTCAAGTCACTGGAAAAGACGCCTAGTTGGTACGACAGGGTTACAGAGCATTTTCTTGAAAAGGAACGTAGGGCAGAATTTACATATAAATAAATGGACAATTTTTATGATTTAGGCCGAAAATGAGCTTCCCCTCTTTAAAAGATCAGCAGCCGCCACTGCTGTACACGTCATCATTTACTCCACATAACGTAATTTCAAACACATTTGACTAGAGATGCAGAGACGCCACTTTTCTTGACGATTACGATTTTCTTTCTGAGAACTATAAATGACAGCATATACAAAACAATTGTCCTCGGGGGTGTACAAGCTCGGTGGTTCGAAAACTAATTTTCCACATAATGTACATTATTACAATACCTTTCTCCCCAGCTTGACACAAACGAACCGATTAGTTCCGGGTTTGATGAAGCCCCGCCTTCCGAGAAACTAAATGTGTTGTGATTGGTTAGCTGTCCCAGTGCGTTGTGATTGGCCAACAGCTTAGACGGCGTTACCAAGCCCCGCCCCTTACCAAAACCACATTCGTCAATATTGCCATGGATTGCACAGATATTGCAAGACATTAAAGTGGTAACGTTATTGTTGTAGTTTTGGCTAAATCACGTTTTAGATCGAATGTCAACAACTGCATTTGATCAGAATCATGTTTATTTACCCTTCAGTAAATGTCCATGTGTCCATTCACACCTGCCACATACAACCTGGCCGTGTCTTGATTTAAAGGGGCAGTTGCATCTTTATCCCACCTGAGAATACATGTATTGAAACTCTAACCAATCAGCTTGCCATTTCTCTAATATGCATGGGTTAATAAAGGGTTTTGGGTCCATGCGAGAGGACATGATTCATGTGCGGGAGGTTTCCGGCAAGATAACGCTGATGATAGTTAGTTTAATGCAGTAGCACTGCGAGAGAAAGAGAGAAACACACCGAAAACTCAATGCGATGCGTCTGTGATGATTAGCATGGCTGCTCCTTTCACAGCACCAACTGATGTTCATGTCCAGCCTTTGTAAATGATTTGCGTTTACTCCACGGTGATGCTCGTGTTTGCCTCGGAGCACACAGCTGCTCTGTGTGGTGTATTGGCAAGGCCTTGCACTAATTCAATATGTAAATGACACGCGAGCAGTCAGAATGCAGCAGTAATTGCATTTGCATCACAGCAATGGCTCTCAAATCTGCCTCTCTGATGGAAATCCTCTGGTTCTGAAAAGGCCTCATTCTTCAATGACTCATTTTAATAACATTTGCATATTCATTACAATTAAGACTGAGCTTTTAAGTTGATTTGTATTTCTCAAGTGACAATAGAAGAAATTACGTGGAATTAACGATTGCAGCGCATTCCCCAAAAACGAACCTTGCAAATGAGAAAATGTTACATTTGTGAGGATTTGACAGACACTTCCTGAAGATTAATTCATTTCTTTCATCTGAAGGGTTTTCAGCTGCATCGCACCGGTGTTAAAGAAGCATTGAACTAGGGCTGCAACAACTAATCAATAAAATCGATTATCATCGATTATAAAAATCATCGACAACGATTCTCATTATCGATTAGTCGGGTCTGCCCACATGCACGTCCATCTTCAGCGGTTGCTCAAATTACACTGAATAACGCATTTCTATCACAAAATGCATCTAAAATAGTGGAGGAAACAGAATGAGATGCTGCGGGAGAAGCACGTGATCCAAGCTGCCCAAAACATGATCATTCTTTATTTTGAGCTTTAAGTTAATGCATTAGTGTAAAGGCTTGCCCTCTCAGGAGCGGTGACACATGCGTGTGCGTCCTCAGTGTAAAACATTCAGTTTACGATCATATCCTTATATATAAATGTCACAGATTCACGCAAGCATTTCCATTTTTGCATAAAGGTCCGTCCTGACCGGCTGTGTTAAGTTTGAAATACCGAATGAGCGGCAGGCGCGTGCATCAGACAGACGAACACAGAGGAGGAGACAATTAACAGATATTCAGCGCAAACATATCTATAGTGCTGAATTATCTGTTGAAAGTAAATTTAAGGTTTAAAAGTCAACATGCAGTGTGAATATTTTTTGAGAGTAGGAACTTTAAAGGGATAACAGCGTGTAATAGTCTGAATATAAATACGAGACTCTTTTACAGGATAAAGAAATGACAGTAAGACATGACTGTGATCAAAGTGAACGTGTTCCTGCAGAATATTCCTCACCTGTTGGTTAACACGGAGTCTTTATTATTTACATTTTTAAAAGAGATTGAAACTATATTCACTATTACAGTGCTTAACATATGATGTAAGGTTTGTGTCACTGCTGCTCTAAACTAACAGCATTGGCGATTACCAAAACCATGTTTAGCTTTCTGTATTGGTTAGTCCTCCAATATGCGTAAGCTCTTTAGTAACAGTAGTAGGCTATTTCTAATGCTATAATATAATTATTGCTGTTATCTATGAAAGAAAGGCAGAGCACTTTGTAGTGTTTTTTTCAGATACCCAATTTGTCAAAAAGTACATAATGCAAGCAAGAATGCAAGCTGTTATGAGGCCATTTTTGTTATTATAAATACTAATTAGTTGTTTCTGTTTGTAATTTGCCCAATAAATGACAATAACAGTTTTAGATAAAAACATTTTTTGACAGATTCCTAAAATATTAGTTTTCTCTATGACAGGTGGTCTAATAAATTAAGCACTGTATGTTTTCATAGCATTCAGTTTGTTTGAAGGACATTGAGCAGAATGTGGAATAGTGTATTTTTGACAATAAAATAATTTTATTCAAACCGATTAATTGAAAGAATAATCGACCAACTACTCGATTATCAAAATAATCGTTACAGTTACATTGAAGTCGACCGATTATCGGCGCCGATATTAAGCATTTTACCGATTATCGATATCGCCATTTTAAAAAAAGTACCGATAATTTTTTTTTTTTATGCAAACAAACATACTATTTACAGGTGACATTATTTATTGGTGAATAAATAATACAGGTGAAACTATTTAATGTTTAAATGCACTATTTGGCTCAATGCAGCCTGTCTGAGCTCAACACTCTGTGAGTGAGGCGATCTCTCAATCTCTGAGAGCAATCTCCGCAGCTCATCTGATATGTGAGAGAGTCACGCAGTCCGCAATAAGCATTGTTTGAAAACTGAAGGCAGTCTCACAAAAGCATTTAGCAAGACTGCCTCAGTGATCACGCATCAGTTGTCTCTCAAAGGTAAGCAGCAGCAGGCGTTGCTGAAGTTGCAAAACACCTCAATATAACCCATGATGACACCGCGATGCGAAAATGCGGGCAAATAATGCGGAATGCAGTCATATAATGGAATTTACCGTATAACGCAATAATGTCAAGTTTGGATTAATTAATCAAAAGTAGGTCAGTACACTTAAATCGACTGTTCCGTGCTATGGCACAAATATTAAAATAAAACACACATAAATATGAAAATGATCTGCATCTCTGTTATATGAATGACACAGACGCGAGAACAGAGCTTGACACTACTGCAGGTTGATGCGTGATCAATAGATGTTAAGCATTATATTCAGAGGGCCGTGTTCAGCATCCCAAACAGGACATAAATACATGAACAACATCCCCAGAACTGCTCGGAGAGTCACATGAGCATTTGACCGTTTCATTTGAGTAAAACGATCATATCATATATACATAGGCTACAGAAACTTAAAAGGTCCTCATGGCAACCTGTCAAAATATAAGTTCGGTTTGCTGAATATATTACTTAATATCACTGGTTGATATATTATATTTATACAACAATATTTTGTTGAGAATAAGAATGACAGGTTGATGCCACACTTATTATTAAGTTTTATTTTCAAAATAGTTTACAGAATGCTTTGGGTGATCTCTGTACTTATGTTATTATTAATTTTATAATAATTTTATTTAATGTTGTTGTTATTAATAGTTTTCAGAATTAATTATGTTTAAAAGCATTTAAAGATAAACGTTTTTGTCAAACGAGCTCTTGTTATTATTAATTTTGGCATTCATTTTCATTTTACACCAGACACGTATATCGGTTCAAAATATTATCGGTCTACTTGATCTGTAATAAGTATCGGCCCTGAAAATAATGACCAATTTGTTATTACATTGAACTGAACTATTTAAATGGCTCATCTCTGAGAGCGAGAGCCGTGAGAGAGAGAGAGTGATAATATTGTTATCAAAATAAGTACCAGAGAATATGGTGATATAGAGAGAGAGAGAGAGAGAGAGAGACAGAGACAGAGAGAGAGATTTAATTATAGAGATATCGAGACAGAGAGAGAGACAGAGACAGGAGACAGAGACAGAGACAATAGAGACAGAGCGTGAAGGAGCTCAGATTTGTCACTTACCAGATCGGGCCACTGCAGGTGGTCACTAAATTGTATCAGAGCATGTTTTTAAGCATTGTTTGTTTAAAAATGTTATTAAAAGACAGAGCAGAGAAGACAACAGAGACAGTACAGAGACACTGTGTTGTGTTCTGTGTGAACAGCGAGAGACAGAGACAGACAGAGACAGAGAGAGAGAGAGAGAGCAAATACATGAAGTATGTCAAACTACCCCTCTTGGCAAGTAACTTTAGCAATAATTAATTTATATTACAGAGAGAGAGAGAGACAGAGCACAGATTTATTTTAGAGCATTATCTGTTGAGACACAAACTGCACTGTCGGCACACATACATAGTGTGACATAGACATACACACACACACTATAGAGAGAGACCACACCGGAGAACGGAGCTTCTGATACGTGCAGGCTGATTAGATCAATAGATGTTAAGCATTATATTGCAGACGGTTTCAGCGTCCCAAACAACTCAAAATAATAAACCAAAGTTAACAACACTGGTTGATATATTATATTTATATGCAAAATATTTGTGTTGTTTTTCGTGTTGTGAAGAATGACAGGTTGGATGCCACACTTATTATTATTATTTTGGCAGAGTATACAGGTGTAATTTTAACTTTAACTTCAGGCAATGTAACGATTTTATGATCGTAATTTTGACTTTATTCTTAAAATATTATGACGTTAATTATTTTGTTATTTATTTGAGAAAGATAAACTGATCAAACGTGCGCTGGCCGCTTGGTATTTAAAAAAACTAAAACTTGAATTTAACAAAAAGAATCATATTTCTAAATTAAATTAATAAAGAAAGGAAACAAAACTTTCTAAACTGAACTATTTAAATGGCGAGAGAGAGAGAGACAGAGACAGAGAGAGAGAGAGACAGAGAGACAGAGAGACAGAGAGACAGAGAGACAGAGAGACAGAGACAGAGAGACAGAGAGACAGAGACAGAGAGACAGAGAGACGAGAGACAGAGAGACAGAGAGACAGAGACAGAGAGAGAGACAGAGAGACAGAGAGAGAGAGAGAGAGAGAGAGAGAGAGAGAGAGAGAGAGAGAGAGAGAGAGAGAGACAGAGAGACAGAGAGACAGAGAGACAGAGAGACAGAGAGACAGAGAGACAGAGAGACAGAGAGACAGAGAGACAGAGAGAGAGGCTCAGACTCAGGCGGGGAATTCTGAGAAGCTGCAGGGATCTATATTATTCCCTTGTTTCAATTCAAAGTTCCCGAACTAATTGTGAACAACACTCCGTCTTCTTCCGAGCATGTGAACATGTTCATTTAATATATTTATATATATGAAATAGGTTATTGTTATGAAGACAGACATTAAAATTAATGTTCACATAATAAGTGCGTCATTCAGGCGGTTCACAATGTTTTAGCGTAATATGTTTTAAGAATGATATTCTGTTTAGCGCTAATATTCATTGATGCATTAATCAGATTTAAGATTTTCTTTTAATAATATGAATGTTCATGTTCATTTTAAAATAGAAATGTCCTAGCCTTATGAGCAGTTGATAATCGATGGACTGTTCTGTTAATAAATGCCGTTATTCGGTTATGTTATATTAATATGTTTCAGCAATCATACTTTACAACCATTAATTTTCTTGGGTTAAGATAGACTATTCTCTAATTAATTAAACAGTTTATCATATAGATTGAAAGCCTGGATGGTCTCTCTCCCCCTCTCTCTCTGTGTGTGTGTGTGTGTGTGTGTGTGTGTGTGTGTGTGTTTGTGCGCGTGAGTGAGTGGGCGTGTGCATGCTCGGGAGGGGAGCGATTTTCGAATAGTAATCGAATAATACCCAGCGATTATCGAATATTACTTTTGCTTAAAATGCCCATCCCTAATATGGCCATCCCTAGCCGTGAGACGCCACAAACATCAGCTCCGAGATCACAGTCAGCAGCTGTAATGACGTGCGTCAGTGAAACACAGAAGTGTATTCGGACAGACTCAAACCCGAGCCGTTAGTGTGAAACAGCGTCTCTATGAACACTAGTCCGCATTAGTGAGTGTGTGCATGCTCGAAACAACAGTTAAACTCTTCGCTGTCAGCCCAGCGTGTGCCCGGTTCATCAGCATGCTCAGATCGCTCTGCTTTAACCCGAGCGCTTTTACTTTAATTAACCGAGGGTCAAAGGTCAGGCTCTACAATGAACCGACACAAACACGGTCATGACGGAGAGGGATCATAACTCCACACAGCACATAAAACACTGGAATCAAACGCCTCACTAGTGGGTTATCTAAGTATTGGACCATATAACGTGAGGATAATTGGCCCTCACGAGTCTAGTTGAACCAGCACGCACGCACACGGTTCAGTTAATGTATAACTACACTAAACGTCTAATCTCTGCTTGTCTAGCTAGATCATGAATGATATGTAACTCATTAACAACTGAATTATAAACGCACTTGATGGAGTTCCTGAAGTGATCTTCGGCTGGGTTTTTGACTGTGCAGCTGTTCAGCAACCACAGATCGGCGTCCGACGGATTCTCTGGAGACACAGAGAGAAGAAAAGGTTATTAATATCCCTGCCGCCATCACAGATTACTCCTAACACAATACTGCGGTCTGACACAGACACCTCGACCTCCCCTAACAGACCTCACTTTCACAAGGACCGTTATCAGAGTTTGTGATTGTTTTAGCGAGGAAAGGGTTTCTAAGGCATTTTTGTACAGTAGATCAGCACCAAGGATTTATTCATCCTCACGTTGTTCAAATCGTATAAAAGGAGATGCGTGCAGTGAATACAGAAGATCCTAACATGAAAGAGTATGTGCTTCTCCATTCATTGAGTCTAAATCCGTATTTGAACACATCTGTATGTCTGCACAGGAGTAAAGCATGAACAGACAGCAAGTGTCCAAATGAATAAATCAGTGCTTCACGAACACTCGACTGCGTTTTCATAAACTGGAGAGACTCAACGGACACACAGGGAACGTATTTGAATAGGAAAATTTAAAACGAGCCTTAAGTACAAGAGGATTCATAATTAACCAGATTTACAAAGAGGCAAGAGTTAATACCCAGCATTCCCACTGAGACTCGTGTCAGAACCATTGACAACACACGTGTAGAATTAAAGGAGAGAGAGACAGAGAGACACACACACACACATAGAGAGAGAGACAGAGACACACACACACACACTCTCTCACTCACAGCTGCTCACATGTTCTCCAGAAGTCATTTGCATGTATTTGCCTGTAGGGTGGAGCTCAGACAGTTTTGGGTGAAATCTGTCTTCGGTTGAATGAACTCACTGCAACCGTCCTTATCTGAGTCACAAAAGATGTTCCACCACCAACGGCCAAAACACACTCAAACACAGCGCCACACAAACACAACGTCTCAGTGCACAACTCATCCCTTCACTCAGCTTCTTCTGGTGCTCACAGCAGTGCCTGGATCTGACCAACAGCACAATCCAACGACACCAGCAACCTTCTGTTCAGAAATCATGTTTACCGAGAACCCAGAAACACAGGGAATGAAATCACTGCTTTCTAATCCAGCGGTCATCCTCAAAACAGCAAATAACACAAAACATCCTCTCAATCACACCATCGAGCGATGAGCACATCTGTGTGTGTGTGTGTGTGTGTGTGAGAGATAGAAAGAGAGGGTGTGTGTGTGTGTGTGTGTGTGTGTGTGTGTGTGTGTGTGTGTGTGTGAGAGAGATAGAAAGAGAGGGTGTGTGTGTGTGTGTGTGTGTGAGAGAGAGATAGAAAGAGAGGGTGTGTGTGTGTGAGAGAGAGATAGAAAGAGAGGTGTGTGTGTGTGAGAGAGAGAGAGAAAGAGGGTGTGTGTGTGTGTGAGAGAGAGAGGTGTGTGTGTGTGCGCGTGCTTGTGAGGATGTGTGTGTGTGTGTGCGCTTGCGAGAGAGATAGAGAGGGAAGGCGTGTGTTGCTTAATGACAGTCATAACACTTCTGAGATAACTTCAGACTTCGAGTGAGTGAAAGGCAGTATCTGCGAGTCTTCTCTTGTGCCGCTAACACTCAGAGCTAGCGCAGGACTGCTAACACGCGTCACCCACACTGACCCAGACACACACTGTCCTGTGATAAAGATTAAACCTTAAACAGAGACGATTCCTTGTGCTCATGACATGAATCAATGTCTGCGAGCCCGGAGCAAATCATATTTCTGATCATGTGCTCAAATCCGTTCACCGGGTTACTGTACTATTATGAACTGTGTGAGACTGTGACGTGACAAGAAAAACAGCATATTAACCGTAAAATCAAGATTAATGTGCAAATTGTGAAGAAATGCAGTGGACACGGAAACCTGCCATTCCTGGAAGCCTAATATAATTTACATAAAGTTCAAATGCATAACAGTAATGTTTTAATTCCTCGATACCCTTCAATAAAAATAATTACTGATGTCGATCTTTATGACAACTCTGACAAAATATGATCAACCTCTCTATGTACAGCCTAAATATTCTGAAGCTTAAATATCAATAATAAAACACTCAATGACTAAACCAGACAGACAGATAAAGCAAGGCCTCGAGCAGTGATGGCATTTATTCCACTGGTCTAAAACAAGCATTAAACCCATGCCACACTCCACTCCATCATCACATTACTGCACACGGCCCCGAGGAGCCGAATTACATCCCAGCTGAGAAGCAGAAGAACCCTACAGCCGGTGACGGCTCCCGAGAGGACAAGCTCTGGTTCTGCTCTCTCTGGACTAATACGCTCTCAGACGATCACCGGTCACCCGCAGCAGATCCGTTTGGACCCAGACAAAGCCGTAACCAGTCTGGAAGGATAGAGAGACGTGCAGATGTACACGTCACCAAAGCTGTGCCCCATCCAGAGATTTGGATGAGATTCCGTCGTCATCACACGAGAGCCTGCGATCGGTCCAAAACGGACCACAAACACCATCCCAAGTGTGCCGAAACTTAATGCATTCAGAGAGAAGGTCGATTACGTCCATCCTGTGATTCTCGACTCTGGAGTGTCTTATGAAGCCCAAAGCTGAGGGCAAGTGTTCTCGATCACAGCTTCATGTGCGGTGACTTCAGCCATGACTGAGCGCAGACATATGAACCAGAGAGAAACGGGTTCAACCCCAGACTCTACATGAACAAATAGACCTCAGAATTAAACACAGGTGTGAAAATCATACATACCTATAGAAGCTGGACAAGGATATCGTCTGTGAGGTGCGGAGACAAACATCAGCGCTCCTCATATCCACAGAAACAGAGTCAAACAACCACAAAATAGACCAGGACTCTTATTTTGAAAAGTCTTGGTGTTTCTAACTAAAGCTGCTCGTTCAGAAAGATGCTTCCTTATAATACATTATGATAGAAACACCATCAAATGATCACTATGATAATGGAGCAGTGCACAAGCGGTCACTTGTCATTCGGGGATTGTGGACTGCTGTAGAATGAACAGAGCTGCGTTCGACTTTAAAGCACGCTGTGGAGTCATAACAGGCTCTCCTGAATCCTGAGGTCATCCCGAGGATAAAAACAAACCCAAATCAGCATCTCTACAAGCAGCACATCAGCCTCAGTGTCTAACGTTCATGACTTCTAGAAGAGGCCAGCAGCAGCTAACTTACAGCGAATCATAAAACCAGATTAAAGCTGTGTGCTGTGAATGCTCGTCCTCCATTGCTCCCCAGGTGTCTCCACTCGACACAATTCAATTTGTTTATGTGATATAGTGCTGTGTGTCCTGGAAAACCTCGTTCAGGTAAGGTGGGACGCACACATACACATGACCCATAACCTCGCGCTCTGGTCTCTCACATATATATTAAAGAGATTGATGAAGCTTGATATTACAGTAACTCTTCTGAAGTGGCACAATCACTTTAAATGATGAAATGTAACCCTTCATTCAACACTGGTGTTGGTTTCTGCATACGAATCTCCGTCTGTGATCGTGTCTGATTAGACGGAGTTGAATACATCAATCAAATCATAGGATTAATTGCACACTTCCTTTATTGTCCTTTTTGGAGCTCGTCAGTTTTGAGTTGCAACATCATTTGAACAAAAACAGCATTAAATGTTAATGTACCAAATGACAAAGTTCCCAGATTACTGTACCTGCTATACATCCAAATAACCCCATCTAAGGAATCAGAGAGCCTGCTAATGAATTAATGAGAGAACTGTTATCTGATATAGCCGCTGCTGTAGATGATCTGTTATTATCAGTACTGCTGCTCATCAATGAGACACATACAAGCTCAGTTCAGCACAGGGTTATTAAACAGAGCTACTTTACGCTGTCAAACATCTCTCACATTCACACTACAGATCCAGGAGCATCTCACTCATAAACCGGCGAGCAAGACTTCTCTAGACCCCGCTGGACATGCGAGCGGGTCACGTGATCACAGATGCACATCAGGACCCAATCCTCCGTCACAACTTATCCCGCACCATAACACTTCGCACTGCCAGCGTAGTTAAACCAGCAGGGCATATAACCAGGCGGTCAGAGACCCTCCATCCCATAAACCGTAATGAGCCACGGTGACCATTTCTCCATGGCTCAAATATGCCTAAAACCAGACCGCTAAAGAGTGAAGTCATTAAAACTAATCAATATTGACTGTGTGCTCATCTGAAACACTGATCCTGGTAGTTTCTCTTCTCTGTGAATGGACTCCTCTGATCACGCTATCGCTTCATTGAGTCTCCAGGAATAATTCAATATAAGCTGAAGCTCACAGCGGTGGCTCTAGCACGTGTTTGTGTCCCATTTTATTCCTTACTTGATCCTAAACATGCTTTCGGGTTGCTCTGTGACACTGCACTCCTGATGAAATCATGTCCGGTCCCTGCAATAAAAGATCTTATATTGCATTTACAGGACAAATAAACAACAGCAACGGTGTTCAGAGGAATGTGTTCCTGCAGTTCTAAAATATATATATATATATATAACACACTCACACCTTCGCATAAATATATATACATGCATAAAGAAATGTATTGTTTCTATCTACAGCTATATACCACCTGGATGGTGGTCTAAAACAATACTATTAGAGCCCGAGTGAAAAGCACAAACACTGTGATAACTGCAGATGAACACCTCAGTAATGCCTGCACACATCTGCACACAGCGGTCAGTCACACACAGTCTTCACACACACACACAGATATCAGGCTATCGTCCAAACCCTGCCCTCACAGAAAGCTGTGCACATCACTGGACTTACACAGAAACATGGTTAAGCTGATGCATGAGCCTTTCTACCAACATAAAATATCTTTATATTTCACTATATTACTGTCACAGTTAAAGCTAAACAAGGACAACTACACACACACACACACTCGCACAGATGATACTCACTCTCTCACACACACACACACACACGCAGATTCTCACACACACACACACACACACTTATCCATGGGTACAGTATGGACAGATACAGCTCTCTTTGGGCAGCCAGTGCTGGTGATATCTGCCTGTCTCTATAGTCAGAGTATGGTTGCTCAGTCTTTCTCTCGCTCTCTCTCCTCTCCCTCTCCCTCGATATTGTGACAAACCTGCTGTTGAAGGCAGGGAACAATAACAGCTCCTGCAAATATTTACATGCCATTTGAAAGCCATTGCGTATACGATTATGTTTTGGTTTGTGAAGCGCTGACAGGTCATATTCAGACAGAGGGAGAGATTTGAATAAAAAGTACACCAGTCCGTTTGCTCAGCAAACAGATCAAGCATTAAATAAAGACGCCAGCTGTTGTCCAATGTACCCGGCATTGGGATGGCCGGGGGTGTGACAGCACAGCGGCATTAACACATGTCAGGAGCCCACAGTCTTCAATCATCTGATCAGAGCCCTTGGTTTACAGTCAATTACCAGAGATAGCCTTTCCGTCCCGGATCAATCCTCAGGTCTGCTACAACGCCCTGATGCTCACAAGCACACTACTGGGTCAACTATTCCTCACACTGGTTTCAACATTGCCATGTTAGGATATGTGCACGGCAATCATAATCCATAGAATTTGTATTATTACAGAAAACTATTAACTTGACATAAGACAAAAACATCTCAAATACATTCAAGTGATGCATTACAAAATAATCCACATATATGTTTCTGAACAAAATCAATTTCTGGCAGTGTTATAAAAGTTAAGAGCCGAAGGAGCTTGACATGAGATCATATCAACAGTGTCCTCACGTCGATCCAAACCTGAATGACTTTACTTGCAAACATTGTCTATTTTTAAAGCAATCACAATGAACTGAGAAGCGTGCAATCTTTAAAATAATTATATTTTACATAATATATACAGTGTGCAAGTATTATGAAGCTCTGTGTAAGGAACAAAATGTAAGCATTTATTGTCAGAAAGTGTGTATGTATCATTTCATATAGTCAAAGTCACACAAAGAGTGACGTTTTCTTCATAAATAAGCATGAATATGATATTGATTTTATACAACAGTTCAATAAACGGTCTCAGTGATTCGTTCCTGAGTGAATGAATCGTTTAAATGATTCGGTTCAGTCGCAGTGACTCATTCATTAACAGTGACTCGCTGGCGGTTTTATAATTTCACACTCAGTCTTTTAATCGTAAAAGAATTTCAAATATGAGTATTCAATGTTTAAAATATGAAAACATCATACATGTGTAAGTGGTTAAAGCCCTCATGTCCCTCTGAGCTGCATTAAACCGTGTAAATGCAGCTAAACGCCTTCAGATGCAGAGATTCATTCTGCTGATACTGGTTTCATTCGTTCGATGGCAGCCTACGTCTTTTATTCTAATTGACTGATTAAATTCTACAATTTGACTCAAAAGATGCATACTTTAAGAAAACAAAAAGGCTTTATTTAAAAGGTAAAATTGCCCATAAAAAGGTCCAAATCAATTTTTATGTTTTATTTTTTTCTATCACTGATGTGAACTGAGCACACAGAATATGAAGAACATCAAAAACTGCAGTGCTCCACGGTAGTGAGATATCAGCACAATAACACTGGTCAAAATGAAGACCCTCATACATCACACGTCCCCAAACACCGCTCCGTTCTCAGCATGCTCTCCGATGTCCAGCGCACTAAACTGTGGCTTTGACAAAGTGGATGTATATCGTTCCCTGCGGGAGATAATATCACCAGCAGGTGCGAGACAGCTCATCTGGGTCTGTGTGCGGTGTTACTCCGACAGCTGCTCTAAACTGGGTCAGACGTACAGCTCAACATCTTAAATGATTTCTGTTTCTATTCTGCAACAACTATGTTTTAAAGCTATGCCTTTAAAGACCGTTCTTGTCGGCTGTCAAGGACATGGAAGACATCAGAAGGCATCTGTGAGAGCCAGCATTCATCCTCTTGGCATCGTAAATGATCTAAGACCCGCTCACCTGCCGCAGGTACAAAAGAGCAGGAGCACAGCGGCCTATGAGCACCATGCAGACTGAAGTCTCCAGGAGAACAGAGCAGCTCTGATCCATACTCAACAGTGAATAATCAAATCAATCGCATGTTAAGAAGGGAAATGTGTTCTGTGACACAGTATAGTCTCGAAGCCCAGCACTATTTTCTTCTACATACATCCCACTTCTCTTCTGTTCACTTCAAATCAAAGTAGTCCCTAGTTCTCAAAAACTTAAACAATTTAGCTCACCTAACCCTCAGTTCCCAACATGCAAATGAAATGCAAATTCAACAAACTAGTTAAGGTCTGGGTAATAAACAGAATTTAGCCTCTTGCCATTTCAAACAGCCTCCAGGGGCTTTATGCAAATCGCATGCAAATACCAGCCCTGTGTTTACTACACGATGAAGAGAAGCCGCGATGAACTCAATGCTCACAAACAGCTTAGTATCTGCACTCCATGAAGGAGAACATCAAACCTACACTCGGCATTAAAGTATTTAGAAAAGAATAAAGCCTGGAACAAGACTGCACCGTCAGGACGAAGCTCAGAACTCAATCAAGAGATGTGCGGAGTCTGATTACACAAAGCACTCGTATACCAGGGATGCCCGGTCCTGAAGATCCACTTACCTGTGTTCAGATCCAGCCCTGACCAAGCACAGCGGTCTGTAATTATCACATGCTCCTGAAGATCTTCATTAGTGCTTGATCAGGGCTGGAGCTGAACTCCAGGAACAGGTAGGACTAGGGATGGGTATCCTGGTTTTAACATACTCCTTATCGATACTGATCGATCCGTGCTTTGGTATTCTTATCGGTACTTTTTGTTATTTATATATATATATACACATACATACACATATATGTATGAAATATATATTTCTATGATAGATTAGCAGCTTAATTAACATGGCTTTATATTCTGAAATGTTAAATAAATATTTCATTAAATAAATATAAAACATCAATTTGTAAATGCAGCAGTGTGCAGGCATTTTTGTGTTTTATATACATAAGATAAGATAGAGTAAGAACATGAACAAAGAAACAAACTTAAACAAACTGACAAATATACCATTTATTGTGTGTATTTGATCGTTGAGCCAAGCTGGAGCGCACACACACACTGACACACACACGCGCACACACAGCACACACACACACACGCACACACTTCAGCCTGAGGAACAGCATCTCTCGTGTGGATTGTACTTCCAACATTTTATTATCATACATGTCCAGCAATTTAGTAACAAAGAGGCATTTTACAACAATCGACAATTGATCTGATTCTGATGTTAAGTTTTGGTCAGGAGGAAACTGTGAAGAGAAGGAAGTTGTGCTAGAAGAAACACGCTATAATCTTTAGAAGCTAAAAACATGAAATAAACTCAGTTTATAACAGCCACAGGCCTAAAGTGTAAGCATGTTTTAATGGTTAGTTCTCTTTCTATCATAAACAGGGCTTATGTTGCGTGCTGAACTCCTCACGTAGCGCTTCTGATTTGGGAATAGCAAAAATGCATCATAGACAAGAGTTTGAATATTATTGCATATAAAACAGCTGGTGACTCTGGGATAGAATTTGCAAGATAATGTGTATATATATAGCAATAATAAATGTATGTGTGTTTTCTTAATTTCTCCAGTACCGATAGCAGAACCGTTAACGCCAGAGCTTATCGCGGTCTTTCATTTTTTAAGACGATTAAATACAAGTTGACATCCTAGGTAGGGCTGGGCGATATTTAAAAAATTATAATATTATTTTCATATCAGTCGATATCGATAATTATCACGATAAATGTCAAATCTGTATTTATTTCAAGTTTAAAGCCAGATTTTTGCTCCAAAATGAAAGTTTTAGAAACCAGACCATTAAATTTCCTTAACACAATAATTATCTAAATAGATATGTTAGTTTCTGCATGTTCTAATGAGTTGATATTGTTTCAAAATCAAGAAACCGGTTTGGGTTGCTCAATATCACTTTTTGTCTCTTAGAAATACACATTTGATCGTAGCTTGAGTTAGGATGCAGTAACATTTTTGTTCATTATCAAAATCAGTAACATCTTTACATATGTAACCTCAGTTGTATATGGTATAATGTATTCTGACCAAGTTTTTATTTTTATTAAGCATTGGTCCCCTATAGTAGCATACATTTAAATAATGATAAACAGTTAAAACCACATATATAGCACCTCAATAACATGGTAAAAATATAACTAAATGGTTTTAAGTATTTGTATGAAAGACAGTAGTCTAAAACCATTTAGTATAAATGTACACATGCTATAGCTGCCTTAACCACATTATATATACCATTACTCCTGGAATAATATTAAATGTGAATATCCCACATTTCTGCCACAATACCATAGTGCAGACTACAGTAAATCCATGGTAAATAATGGCGATGTGCAGATTGAAAAGCCTTCTGACTGTCTCGTTGCACAGTGTTTCTCATGTTGTGTGTTCTCACATTAGGCGGACTTAGCGCGCTGCACAGAATGGTCAGTGTAAGACATCAAAGTGCGAGCGATAAGCAGATGAAACCATGCTTTGATGCTGTCTTACACTGACCATTCTGCAGCGCCTTTAACGCGCCACTGACTGATCTCAGCACTGCTTAGTGATCACGTGACCGAGTAAGCATCTGCTCTAGTGAGCTCGCGCGCAGTTTGAACTGTGATCAAGGTTCAAGGTTCTCAAGGTTCAAGGTTCTTTATTATTCACATACACAATCATACAAGTATAATCAGTAGTGAAATGCAAGTTGAAGAAAAATACAGCATTTACAGCATTGATCCGGATAAGCGGTTGTGATTCAAATGAGTCACGTGGTTTCATTCCGCTTTTGGCGCATAAACATTATATCGAACATTTTTCGAACTTTTTATATCATTTTAGAGGAAAATTATATCGCGATAATTATCGTTATCGAATTATCGCCCAGCCCTAGGAACAGGACTGAACAACCTGCTTTATAACATGTCTAACAGACTCATCCAAAGCCATGGGGAAGTCAAATCTCACAATGAAACAGCTGCTTACACCAAACACCCAGAAAAGTGCTACGGTCTTACCGAAGAGTGTCTGTTAAACCACAGCACTCACGCGCGATCCATGTACCTGTTGGGCTTGAGATACTACACTCAGTGTGTGTACAGCTGGAGAGCAAGAGAGCTGCATGAATTAGATCAAGCCAGAGACCCCTCGGGATGACCTCAAACTCATGCAGTCTAGAAGCACATTTAAACGAGAGGGGAATGCAATTAGCAGATCCAAAACTAGAGGAAACGAGGAATGGGGTATGGAAACTTTGTGCACTACCGAGTCCTATAGTCATCAGTTCACTTGACCAGACATCAAAATTGCATTTCAGCACTTAGAGTCACATGCTTGTGTCTGGAGCCAATACGAAGGCTTGATCTAGATCTAGCATCTAAATATTCATCAGAAGCACAGCTGAAGAGCCCGTGTGTTTGCCTCGTCACATTACAGTGATCCCAATCAGACCCATAAACAAACGCTACCACCGCAGTCACCTTCTGCATGTAAGCTGCTCACTAATCACATAATAAACAAAAGAGTCTCTTCAACATTTTACAAAATAAAAGAACCATCCTTTCATATAAAGCTGATAAAGACAAAAACGTTTCATGGCATCCAAGCATTTATCTAAGGCACAAAAACTTTTCTTGTTAATGAATAAAAAAAACATAAATCAATGTATTTGATTGACAGATTTAGAAACAACCTGTTTTGAAACATTGCATAAACTGAATGTCTTTTACTGAGGCTGTCATTTAAACTTTCATGAAGAGTATATGTTTTACACAAACAAACAAAAGCGTCCTTTGTCCAAAACACAAAACATTTATAACTTGATGACAAAACAATGTTCAGCCCTTTGCATGCAAACAAATGGACTGACCATTCAATCCTGCAGAAAATACAAGCTACATGTCATTATGCCCCCCCATTGAATTTTCTCTGATTGCACCCATGTTTCTCCTGGAAGCACAGCCGGGCGTTAGATTATCACAGATGACAGCATGGCTCCTGAAATGCAATAAAAGCTGTTTTCTCTGTCGGTAGGACAGTGTGGTGAGGATAATCCCAAAAGGCCTAACAGAGAAAGAAATGAAAGCAAACTGACTTTTATCCACTGTATATCTAACACACGTTTAGACCACAGCAGATGTTCCCTGCAGCCACCTCTTTACATGCAAATGGCACAAATCAGCCCCAAAGCTTTCACACCAAATATCACAAATGATGATGATGCAATCAGTTGCCAATAGAGCTGGAAAGGCAAAGCCAGAGACGAGCCGATAAACCACTCCATATCAACACCAGCGTCCTTCATATGGTCATCAGCACAGGCCACGAGGGCCGCTGGGATCTGTTCTTCTGATGCCAAACACACTCTTGTGCACCATAGAGCATCTTCAGATACACTTTACTACAGGGGACAATTCTCACTATTAACTAGCGGCTTATCAGCATGCCTATTCATAACATACTGGCTGTTTATTAGTGCTTATAAAGCCGGGATATAAATGTGTGACCCGGGAGCACAGAAGCATCTCACAGAAGTAAGTACACCCCTCACATTTTAAGTCGCTGGGGTAAATTTGTAGCAATAGCCAAAAATACATTGTATGGGTCAAAATTATTGATTTTTCTTTTATGCCAAAAATCATTAGATATTAAGATCATGTTCCATGAAGATATTCCTACCGTAAATATATCAAAACATAATTTTTGATTATTAATATGCATTGCTAAGAACTTCATTTGAACAACTTTAAAGATGATTTTCTCAATATTTAGATTTTTTTGCACCCTCAGATTCCAGATTTACAAATATTGTCCAAACCATAGATCAATGGAAATATTATTTATTCAGCTTTCAGATGATGCATACATCTCAAATTCAGAAAATTGACCTTATGACTGGTTTTGTGCTCCAGGGTCACATTCTACATCCCTAATCCTACTCAATAACTAAACTCAACCACCTTACTAACTATTAATAAGCAGCAAATTAGGATTTTGGGGCAAAAGTTTTATTAATAGCGAAAATTGGAGCTTAAAATAAAGTATGACCGAAACTGAAGTTATTTATTTGTTAATATTTGTTTAGTTTTACCCCCTGCTGTACCGAAACCATGCTGAACCGTGATGTTGAATGATTGCTTCAATTTACGATCTACCCATAATTGGCATAACACTAGACATTAGTTGAGTCATGGCGTCATCTTGAGGACAGAAGTGGGACATTTCAACCTCCGATTTAGTCTCGATTGCAGCATCATCCAGCAGAGCAAAAAGAGATGTGCCGAGTGTCAAAGCTGCTCTGGATGTGGCTATAGGCTACCAGAACTGGTTTGAACGTAACCAGAGACCGATAACGACACTGTGGGCTGGAACGGATGCATAGACGGGTGTGTGTGCCGGTCTGGTAACGGTAGTCTGGATGCTAGCGAGCATCATCTGCCCTCCAGCAGACCTCCATCCATCCCCATACGACCCAGACAGCACCAGCAGCGACTCGCTGCTCTCCAGAGCCGTGACCTCATCCATGTTCACGAGTCCTCTCTCGTCACTCTCCTCACGCACCGGAGCAAGATCCTACACGTCTTGCTCTCACACAAGGAGAAACTCAGCATTCAGCTCACAGACGCCTCCAATCAACCTCTAATTAACTAAATTGACCAGACCTTCCTCTGGGTGTTTTCACTGCCTGAACCACATTTGGACAAGCGCAGATGCACGATCCAGTCGATCGGCTCGGACAGTTTCTCGATGAGAGGCCGGCGACTAGGATCGGACTACGGTCACGGCTGTAAACACCGATCCCATTGATATAAACTGCATGGGTCATTATAAACGGCCCCCGCGCTCAAGGACACTCTGGAAAACAACCGCTCGCAATCGAAAACATGTCAAGCCAGTTAATGCCTAATCAATACCAAAGCATAGATCGAGTCAAAATAAAAACAACAATTTACTCGGTTCACTTTTCCCACAGAACCAGGATCTATAAGCCACCAAGAGTGTCCTCGCTGGAGGAGATGGAGAAGAACTGTTATAAACCAATCCCAGTCAAAGGTCAATCCCAAAAAGGTTTGTTTGTTGTGGTGTCGTATATAACTGAATGAAGTTTAATTATCAGGGTGTGGAACGAGCAGCTGTAAACGGTTATAAACAGAAATAAAGCTATTTATTCCTTCACAGACAGTTGTGTTTTATTCTGTTCCCACTGGAAACCACGGTCTCATATATATATATATATATCCTATTTCTTGTCCAAGTCATCTGGATTTATTCCAAGTCCAAGAAGAAGGATCGGGGTATAATGATGTGATGTAAGCTGTATAAAGCATCTATTGTTAGAGATTGTGCGGTTATAGCTCAGTACTGAACACCAGACAGATAAAGAAACTTTCACAAAGGAGAACGTAAAGAACGAGAGAAGATGAGCAAACGCAGTCTGCGACTACAGTGAGTGATGAAAATATTACATTTTCTAGTAGCATTTATTAATGATAGTTTTTGTTGTCTTTACAGAGGCATTAAATGACCAATAACTTGCTCATGCTAGTCACGTCCATGCAATTATTCCCAGTTTTCACAACACAAGAAGGTCAGTGACGTCTCATTTGCTTTGCCGAATCAAACAGTGTGTGATGTATTGCTCTTGCATCCACTGGAGGCGTTTAACAGCACTTCACTCTTCATTTAAAGCTGGCACCGAAGAGGCCGAGGGTCCAGACACGCAGAATGAATGCATAACTCTCCTTTAGCAGGTCTCATGCATTCATTCAGATCATCTGCGGTGGCTTATGTTGCTGCTGAATAAAATAAATAAACACGGTAGATAGAGTAGCTTTTAAAAGCCTCATTCATTCTCTGCAGCTCTAAACAAGCTCGTCTTTGGTTTCCGCTTCACTCAGAACGGCCTTCACTGACACTTTAATTACTTGTCCTTCTGGTAAAGGAGCTATTTTTCTCTTCATATGCATTTGCGAGTGAGAAAAATGCTATTTTGCCATTCAAGGACGCTGACGTGGAACAAAGACAACTAGCGCTGGCCTATTGTGACGTACTTGACTTCTTGCCAAACACTCAAAGCATTTTGATCAGGCACACACCCTGACAACACGTCTCTGATGGGTCCTTCACAAGAGCTCTTCAGTGTCTGATCTCATTTCAGGTCACAGTGCAGATGTGTGAGCAGTGCTCTAATATAACCGTGTTGTTTCATGACACTGTTTGGAGAACGGAATATATATCCAGCCCACTGTCTTCACATACATCGATGCTAAGCAATGCTTTCACCAATAACCTCACACACACACACACACACACACACACACACACACACACACACAGATATAAATTGATCAAAGCCACTAGTCAACGCTACAAACAGGGATCTGAGTTATTGCGCTGAGGTGAAAGGTCAGAAGGGCACACTGCTGTATTCACAGCGACTGACCGCCGCCAAGCTCTGATTGCTACAGCAACAACCACAATACTGTCTACCATCTCACATCAATCCAGACGTCTTTCCTCTCCACATAACGGCAGCACAGAGACATGCCTCAGGGCCTGAGCTCACGGGGATCAGATGAAAACATCCCTAGGACACACTGAAGATGAACACAGGTGATGTTTACACCCTGAAAACAAGCGCTCTTTTCATCAAGAAAGAAGTGTAGCTGAAGAGTAGACAAGCTTTGGGACATGAAACCACGTCAAACGTCACAGAATTGTGTCTTGAATCAACAAACGGCTTTTATGTGCACGGTCACCGTAAACCACCCTGTAAATCATCTAGCTACAGTTCAGATCCATGCACACACTCCATGAGGCTAGATATGGATTCAGTATTTACTTGACCGCTGGTCTGTCATCCGGCATGTTTGTAGTTCTGAGCTGAATCCTCCTCCAAAGCACAAGGGCTTGTGGGTAATATCAGCCATTCAAGTGAGCACAGATCTGCATCATCTACAATCTACCGATCATATCAGGCTTTGGGGCTTGTTCCAATCTCACATACTGTTTAGGATGGATATTAGGCTCATCAGGACTCGGGTCTGACGATGGAGACACCAGAGCTCAGCTGATGAGAACAATGTCATTCATCTTCACAACACAAGATATGTGTGATGAGCTTTCTGATCCGGCATAGACAGCAAGCAGTGTAGCCTTATAACCCTACAGTTGCTGTCACATGGACTTCTTTATCGATGTCCGTGCTATGTTTCTGGGCCTGAACGTGTCAGCTGTGGTCTATGCAGGGTCAGAGAGATGATGAGACGTGTGCATGAGCGATAAGATCACATCAACAGAGCTCATTCTCTAAGTCCAGTCTCATCTGAATGAGAGTAGATTCAGCGGTCACTAGTGCAGCACTGGACCGGCTCAGAAACTTACTCGTACTATGATTAACCATAACTCATATCACAAGTCTGATTTTATTCATGGTTCAGACATGATTAATTAAAACAATGAAACATGAAATTAAGTGCCCGGATGTTATAGTTTGAACACCCTACAGACAAACAATACATTTAATAATTTACATGCAACATTTATTGTGCATGTTATTAATCTTTCTTCCACTGGAACAGCAAATAAATGAAGTCTGTGTGGGGAAAATACTGCAGGACCCCCCCCATAGTCATAAAACAAGGAACGTTTGAAGGAAATACTGTTAATGATTGATTCAAGCTATAAGACAAAGCATCACAGAGGAGGAGATTCGGCTCGTTTGATTGGTCAATGCTGCCTCCTACAGACGGGTTATGGTTATGATTAACAGAGGTGTAAAATACTTTACTTGATTACTTTAAGTATTATTTTGGGGGATTTGTACTTTATTAAAGTACAATTTCAACTGGTTACTTTTACTTGATTACATTTCTGGAGAAAAAAAACTGTACTTTTTACTCCTTACAATTTAATTTCATCTTAAAAAGCGCATTACTTTTGTATGTTATCTTATGCACATTAAATATGGTAACGTGTGCCTGATGTGAGAACCAGTGATCATTGTTTTCATGCATCAAGCACACGTTTATACTTCAGTTCTGACTTTCATCAGGTCAATGTCTGGCTTCAAAACTTCACCATCAATCTTATGAAGCACCCCCCCCAAACATTTGTTTTATTTGCTGTGATCGTAAAGCACGCATGCGTTCACCTGTGATCGTAGCACGCACGCTTCACCTGTGATCGTAAAGCACGCACGCTGCTTCACCTGTGATCGTAAAGCACGCATGCGTTCACCTGTGATCGTAAAGCACGCATGCGTTCACCTGTGATCGTAAAGCACGCATGCGTTCACCTGTGATCGTAAAGCACGCACGTGTTCGCCTGTGATCGTAAAGCACGCATGTGTTCGCCTGTGATCGTAAAGCACGCATGTGTTCACCTGTGATCGTAGCGCGCTCACCTGTGATCGTAAAGCACGCACGCGCTCACCTGTGATCGTAAACACACGCCGTCACCTGTGATCGTAGCACGCACGCGTGTTCACCTGTGATCGTAAAGCACGCGCGCGTTCACCTGTGATCGTAGCACGCACGCCGCGTTCACCTGTGATCGTAAAGCACGCACGCCGTCACCTGTGATCGTAAAGCACGCACGCGTTCACCTGTGATCGTAGAACGCATGTGTTCACCGGTGATCGTAAAGCACGCATGTGTTCACCTGTGATCGTAAAGCACGCATGTGTTCGCCTGTGATCGTAAAGCACGCATGCGTTCACCTGTGATCGTAAAGCACGCACGCGTTCACCTGTGATCGTAAAGCACGCACGCGTTCACCTGTGATCGTAAAGCACGCACGCGTTCACCTGTGATCGTAAAGCACGCACGTTCACCTGTGATCGTAAAGCACGCACGCGTTCACCTGTGATCGTAAAGCACGCATGTGTTCACCGGTGATCGTAAAGCACGCACGCGTTCACCTGTGATCGTAAAGCACGCATGTGTTCACCGGTGATCGTAAAGCACGCATGTGTTCACCTGTGATCGTAAAGCACGCACGCGTTCACCTGTGATCGTAAAGCACACATGCGTTCACCTGTGATCGTAAAGCACGCATGCTTTCACCTGTGATCGTAAAGCACGCATGCGTTCACCTGTGATCGTAAAGCACGCATGTGTTCACCTGTGATCGTAAAGCACGCATGCGTTCGCCTGTGATCGTAAAGCACGCATGTGTTCACCTGTGATCGTAAAGCACGCATGTGTTCACCTGTGATCTTGTAGCCGCTGGCAGCCAGCTGTCCGGCCATGTATTCCCCATCAGAGCTGTTGTGAGAGCAGCCCCACGTCCTCACCCAGATCTTCTGTGTGCCGGGAATCAGACTGAAAACAGAGAGCTCTCATCTATCAACAGAGCTGTTATATTCTGACACACATGAGAAACAGTCTGAGTCTACACACCTGTCTGTCTGAAGCGCTTCTGCCGGCTCCAGCTGCTGTTTGCGTGCACGAGGCACGATGCTCTTCCGGGCAAACTGCCGCTCGTGAGGAGTGGGGTCGTGTGACGTCACCATGTCCTCGATATCATCCAGCAGAGAGTCACAAGCAGACGGCATGATCTGTGAAGAGCACAGCTGTATTAATGATCCTCGAGCTCTTTTAATAACACTGAGACGGTCTGTTTCTCACAGTCATGCTAAAACAGCTCAAAAGCACTGCCCTAATGTGTGTTTATGCTCATTGTATTACATCATGTTTAAACAGATCGAGTTATTACCCATGTGATGGTCTCTCTATAACAGTTCTGATTCAGAAAACAGTACACATAATACACCATGTGTCACGAGCACATGAGCAGAAACGCGTTAAAGTTGAAAAAATAAACAATATTTCATAACTCTGTGAATGCGATCCACGTGTTTGCATTAAACTCATTATAAACCGTCTAAGAGCGCGAACTTACCGGAAAGACGGGGAAAACAACCGTTCAAAGAAACAATGACAAATTCACGGCAGTTTGAGGGAAAAGCGAGTTCTTCTTCTCTTTAAACGGTTGTGTTCGCGTTGTTTTGATCTCAGAGCGCCATGTTGGAAAGTTTGCCCTTTAACCTCTCGACGCGCTACGGCAAGCATGAGCGGACAAACCTCTTCTTCTTCTTCTTGTATTTATAACGGCAAGCGTGAGCGGCACACCCTACTGTGCTGGAGTGTGGACCAGACATGTATACTCATCATCAAAGAGAATAAATACATCATAATAATAAACAATAATAATAATACATTAATTAATACAATAAAACCCCAGCAGTTAAATTATTTTCATTAAACCATATTATAAAAAAATAAATAAACAAAGCTTTATATATCTGATCCCCATCTTGAAATCTATTAGTAAGATTGAATATTTCTTTCATTCATCTCAGTTTAATCCTTTGATTTTGGTATTTCTCACTTGTTCCGCTGACTCACACATACTGTACCTGATGGATGCTTCTCCAGTAAATGCATGTTTAATTCATCCCAGTGTGCCCCGATCTCAACCTCGAAATGATGCTCTCTTGATTTCATTCTCACTACTTATTGTTTCATATTTTATAAATTACATCCCTTCTTCCCTTCATCTCATTGTTTCTGCCAGAACTTCAGAATAGTGTTTTTATTGTTGCTTTACTTTCAGCTTTACTAAACCCTACTTACATAATCATGTCATGTTTCAGAGCCCCCATACGTCTGATTCATGTTTGTATATGCTGAAGTCTGAACAAAGTTTCTTATATTTCATAAACAATATCAGGTCTGTTATAAGATGATAAAGACTGTAAATACATCATTGATGATAAACTATCTGAAGATATCACAGCCTTGACAAGTGTATTGTGTTCTACCCACTGTAATACCATTACCATAGCTAATAACTAATAACTAATAACCATGAACACTGTTAGATGATCAAGTTCTTTCTTTAACGAACCTCATCCACTTCCCTTTAGTTATTATATTATATTATATTATACTATATTATATTATATTATACTATATTATATCATATTATATTATATTATACTATATTATATTATATTATATTATATTATACTATATTATATTATATTATATTATATTATACTATATTATATTATATTATACTATATTATATTATATTATATTATATTATACTATATTATATTATATTATATTATACTATATTATATTATATTATACTATATTATATTATATTATATTATACTATATTATATTATATTATATTATATTATACTATATTATATATTAGTGGTGGTCATATCGGCGTTAACGCGTGCTGCGTTAACGTGAGACTTTTATCGGCGATAAAAAATATCGCCGTTAATCTATTCTCAAAGTTGGGTTGGGAGCTGGGTCTATACTACGCAAGCTATGATGACTTTCACCCTGATATTTTAGCGCGGATGTATACCTAGCCGAATTGCACTGTAGGGGGCGAGAACGAGTCTTCGAACTAGAGGCTCGCAGTCCGTGATGGACAGATTGTTAACGGCTGGTCTATGTGGTAATACAATCGCCAGGACATCCAAACGCTCACCTATCATTCATCAACCTCAAATATGGCTTTTCATCTGAAAGATGTATGTAGTAGCAACTTTACATGGCCGCTCAATATGATGTTAACCTAGAGAAATGTGCGCTATTGAAGTGTTTGTGTGGAAGCTGCTTTGCTGCAAGACAGGCTCCGGTGCGCTCACTTGCTCTTAAAATCTCCGTCATTTTTGGTCATACAGATAAAAGTAGCCTAATACATCTTTCGAATCTGTAAAGACTCTACGTTTATTTGTGTGCACTCAGAATAACAACGAAACGTTGCGCTTTTAAGCAAACAGGATGCGCTTTAGGTCTCATGTGAACTTGAGAATTCACCCCGTGTCACCCTCTGCTTCAACCTGTGTGTATGCCTAACGTTACTGTGAAATTACCACATCACACGGACGTGCTAACATGGATGCAGCTATGAAGCCGCCGGGTTTGCTTCAGGAAAATCTATTTTAAGAAGCTTCCCAATGGAAACTGTAAACAGTTCATCACGACCTCTTATGTAGGCCTACAGTTCAAAATTCATGTTTAACTGAATAAACAGTTAGTAAACACAAGTACATCTTATTGAACATAGTTTATTTTCATCACCAATTATCATAGTAGAACAGCTTTCTCAAGCAGTTTGTGATGCATTTTGGAAACAGGAGATGAGCCCTGGTCTAATGCGCCACCTGGCTTGAGAAACCCGTTCTCAAAGACTTACTTTTAGTCATTATTTGGGTAGCACATATTCTGAATGCCTTCGCAGAATTCAAATGAGCCATTTTAATCTAGATTAATCTAGATTAATTTCAAAATTAATCTAGATTAATCTAGATTAAAAAATTAATCTATGCCCACCCCTAATTATATTATATTATACTATATTATATTATATTATATTATATCATATTATATTATACTATATTATATTATATTATATTATATTACACTATATTATATTATATTATACTATATTATATTATATTAAACTGTATTATATTATATTATATCATATCATATTATATTATACTATATTATATTATATTAGATTATATCAAATTATATTATATTATATCATATCATATTATATTACACTATATTATATTATATTATATTATACTATATTATATTATATTAAACTGTATTATATTATATTATATTATATTATATTATATAATGCCTCAGCGGTAGGGGTGTGCGATATGTATCATCTGCGATAATATCATTGTTGTTTTAATGATGTGCAATGTGACATGATCTAGTATTTCGTAAAAAACATTCAAAACACCCCCACAGAGCACACGCGTACATTACGTGACGGCTAGACTATAAAAAATGCATGTGAAATCTACAGTAATTTACTGTGTTTGTGCAGAGGAAATTACTGTATACTAGCGTGCAGAAGAATACCGTAGTTTCAGTCCAAATTGTAGCAATAAGTGAAGAATGATTAATGAAGCTTGGTATAATGAAGAGCAGTTAACTGTGACTGTTGATCATGGGCAATGCTAGGGAGGGGAAAAATTACATTAAATAAAAACACATGCATAAATACTGCAATACAATACACTGTGATTTGTAGTCGCACGTAATGTCAGAATTTTATTTATGTAAATGTATTGGTTTCCTGTGTCAATTTTTTCATTTTTAAAATAATTTCAAATATCATTATCTACTGTTTAATCTCAAAAGATAATGGACACTATCAGAAAAAAATGGTTTTATAAATGTAAAAATGCCCATAAAATGTTAAAATAAGTTTAAACTAATTACGTTACTTAGTTACTTTTTTATGGAAAGTAATACGTTACGTACTTTCATGTTACTTTTTAAATATGAGCAGGGCTTGATTGTGTTTTTAATACAATAAGTTATATTTATAGCAAATATAAAAGCCTTTCACACCAAAAAGTGTAATGAATAAAGCTCAGACTGAAGGACGAGTAAATCACGTCTGTACAGAAGAACACAGAAGAAGTTCAACACTCTTCAGCAATTAAAAACAATCAAGCACAATTGTTAATGTAAAGTTATGTTTGATTATTAGTATGATTGAACTGATCATCAAAGGTCAGCAGCAAACACATCTGTTAATAAAATGAGATTAGATACATTTGTGTTATTTAACATATTTAATTATTGCAGGTATATCCTGAGTTTGAATTTCACTGTTTTAATTAAATTGGATGAATACTGAATAAGTGAGTATAATTTGATAATTAGAGTGATATTTGATGAATACTGAATCTGTTTTTTGCGAGTGGGATGAATTAATACTCATTAATATTTAGTCTAGATCTACAGTAAGATCATGTTCACACAGCACACTGTCATCAATAAATGGGAAATAAGTAACTGGCATTACTTTTTTGAAAAAGTAACTCAGATATTTTCTAGTAAATTAAAAAGTAATGCGTTACTTTACTAGTTACTTGGAAAAAGTAATATTATTACGTAACTCGCATTACTTGTAATACTTTACCCCCGACACTGGTAACAGATATGTGCAAACAGTACAGGACAGCACCCATGCGCTCAGCATTAACAACACAATACATATTTAAATGCACAATCAGAACTGCTCCCACCTGCACTCTTGTCTTCTTTATCAAAAAACGGTCAACTACTTGGGGGGTGACCAGATTTCTCATGGTGGTATACGGAACAGGTGGGCAGTATGACAGTGATATAAGAAATTATATTTAAAAATTGTTAAATGTTTTAAATGGGTCAGCTGGTGTATTTTTCTTTTGGTAGTATATGTTTGGTACATCCACATATATTATTAACAGTTGTAATGTTGTGTTTTTAGTTAGATATTAAGTGATTAAATAACATTTATGATTGAATGCTAAATATATACAACTGAGTTGAATTGACCATAAATGCAGATATTCTTGATATATATCTGATGTAAACTTCATTAAAAAAGTTTCTTTTTTGTACAGTAAGTCAATTTGTGATTGTGAATATTTTTTATTGACCATCAACAAAATGGGGCGTTCAAAACCTCCTTCCTCTGGAAACTGTTTTCTAATGGCTGACACAACCATGCAGGGCTTCCTGATGTCTTTTTCTTTTGCCTTTATTTAACCAGAAGAGAACCTCACTGAGATTAAAAATCTCTTTTCCAGGAGTGTCCTGGCCAAGATAGGCGGCCCAGTTATACAAATACACGTACAACAAAAAAACAGTGCATCACAACAATAAAATATAGCATCAGAAGCATTTGCAAATCATTCAATCATTTTCTATTGCACGCAAAAGTGTTTTACATTTACTAAGAGACACCAACTGATTTAGCTGCAGTTTCATTTGAAGTGAGTTCCAGTCTGACGGTGCAGCATATTCAAATGCACTTTTACCTAAATTAGTTTGTGCTGAAGGTACATAAAGATTAGAGAAAGATTGGGAACGCAATGAATAGTTAACAACCACTTTTTGGTGAATCAAACAACACAGATAGGATGGCAAAAAACCCAGAATAGCTTTGTTAATCAATAAATACCAATGCATTTGCCTTCGAACAGCAAGTGAAGACCAGGCAACTCTATTATATAGTATACAATGATGTGTAGAAAATGTACAATCCGTAATAAATCTTAAAGCACCGTGATACACAGCTTCCAGAGAGGCAAGAAGATAAGAAGAGGCATGCTGATACACCACGTCCCCATAGTCAAGAATCGGTAAACAAGTTCCAGACACAAGCTTCTTCCTTGCATTAAATGAAAAGCAAGACTTGTTTCTGAATTAAAATCCAAGCTGCTTCTTCAACTTTAATGGCAAATAATGAATGTATGAATCAAACCGTAGTTGTGTGTTGATGTGCCTGCCCAGAATGGCATAGGCCCAGCGGACAACTTGCCTGTATGCTATGTTATCGGTATTGTCTGGAGATAGGGACAAAATATTAATATTGATTGTCTTATACCAATGGCATCAAAAATGTTTCTTACAGGTAGTCATGAGCTAAATATAGTTAGTAATTAATAACTTGTAATTGAGAGACAAAATAATTTAGTATTTTTTTTTATATTCAAATCTTTAATTTACTATGTATTTATACATTCAAGTATTTAGCTCAGAGTAATAAATGATCTCTGCCCTAAACACACTAATGTCTGCTGGCCTGGAGAGGTCTTTGCTCTTGTCTGAAGTGTATATAGGCTATCTGTATCACATATGGTCCACACAGCAAGCCTCAAAGCCTGGGTGCAGAGTCAGACACCGCACACTAAGTGTGGTGGTCCCATTCTCCACTAAGACCCAGTATCTCACTCCCTGCAGCACAGACTTTCCTCAGCTGTGACCATGGCCTCGCTTTTCCCACACAAGCACACAATGAAACAAAAATGTGTTTCTCTCTCTCTCTCATGCGGGATGTGAAACCGCAATATCACGTAATGTTAGTGTGTGGGATATTAACAAGTGTGACACGCCTGATCAACACTTATTAGTTTCTGTTACTGGTAAGTATCAATACTCATAGATGACCAATACTAGCTTTGATATTGCCTGATTACATATCGTTAGCTAACTGGTCTCACACTGGTCTCACACCAAGACACCTGCCCTGTTCTCCTCACACATCAACTCCATTTGTGTCCTCTGACCGTTGTTCTGTCTAATCCTGGCCGGTCCCTGCTCTCTTGGCCGAATAGCAGGCTCATAATTGTATGGCTGTGGTGTGAAGAAACATTTGAAATTTCCTCAGTGTCCGAACAGTCATTGCAATCCATTGTGTTCCTATGGTTAAAATGGACCACTCTCCCTCTCGTTACGTCACTTCTGGTTTTGGCAGATTTCAGATGCGGAAGTAAAATTCTCACAAAAATGACTCCAGCCTTAGTGTATTTTAAAGAAAATCTATTTTCTACATTATTTTTCTATACAATGACTCACTGGGATCTCTAACCTGCAATATGCACTTTAAGTGATTCAATACTTTAACGTAATTAATACTGATTTTTGTGATTATTTAAATGTGATACATTGATAATGTTTGTACTTCCCTATAATTAATGGATAAATTAATAGAAATAAAATGTAAAAAAACAAATTATGACCACACATACATTTTTTTATTGTTTAAACTTTATTAAATTAATTTGATAGTTATTATATTGAAAACTAGAGTCTTGTAATTGTCCATGTTCTTCATGATCAGGGAAAAGAACAGTACAATATAAGAATCCAGGGAACATTTGTGTACTATTCATTGGCAGTACACAAAGTTTAGATTTAGTAAATTTACAGTGAAAGTAATATTACATCATCACAAAACAGCTTTCTGATACATTCTGAACATTTGTGCCATTTTCAGCTAAATCAATACGACATAGATCAATTTTAGATGTATGGATTTAACAAACTGTTAGGTAAAATAATACAGGTGGTATTGTACATCATATAGATTGAAGATGAAGACCATTTTTAAACTGATGTATTAAGTATAACAAAAATGCATACAGAACTTTTTAACAAAAAGCCACAATTCTCAGTTTTACTGAGTGTGTTAAGCAGGGCAGGTGGGAACAGCGCGAGGCTGGTGGTGCGAGTGTAAATGAACATCACACCGGTCACGAGTCTCATAGGGGAGCTCTGGAAGGATAAAAGGAGGAGTGACGACAGTGAAGGATGTGGGAGGACCAGGCCAGGGAGTTTTGTGTTGAGATTTGTTTGTGTAGCATTCATCTGTGAGGGCGTTACTTTCATTTTGTGTTGATTGTTGATGTCATTATTACAGTTAAATTGGATCATTCCCTGGTTCCTGCCTACTTTTTAAAAATCCAAAATTGAACCAGCCTTTTCTATTACTGAAAGCGTTATTTTTTCTGTACGTTTGTATTCTTTCCAATGCTGTGGAATCACTTCTCCTGTGGAAACCTTACTGATGGTATCTGCTTTCTCCTGACTTCCAGTAAAGACTGAATGCGATCTTTAAATCCTGGTTTGGCCTCTTGTTTTTCAGACTCGATCATCAAATCAATGTAGTCAGGGACAGAAAGAGGATTGGGCTTGAGGGCAATTTCATGCAGCCGCTTCAAGGACATTCGAGAGTTTTCAATTAGTCCAGCCACAGTATCCTGGACAACATCAAGCTCATTTTCAAGCTCTTCAAAGATCATTTCTGTTGACATAACCTGTCCATGTGCTTCCTCAAATCGCTTTTTTAAATCCTGATAGGTTTGCTTTCTTTTTCTGTGACATAATCCCATTTGTATTTCTGATTGAAGTGCACATTCCAGGTACACTTTCCAGGGCAGACCTTACACTTTCTGTCTTTCATGGCAGAGCACTTATATTTATCACAGTCATTTGCATAAATGCATTGATCATGACATGTGAAGTGACAATTTTGGCAGTTGGTTAAGAAGGAGTTAGATGTGTTTTCGATCTGTTTTGGGACAGTTACTTCAATCTCGTATTCAAAATCCTTGTTTGCATCCATTTCAGCCTTGTGCTGCTCCAGAGCAGCACATGTCTTCCTGATTTCATTCAGTTTTGTCAGACCAGCATTAATCTGGGGCTGGAGACGTTCCACAAGCACTTCTAGCTGTTTTCGCTCTTTTAAGACCTCCTGTGTCAGAGACAAGCTCTTAGTTTGCATCATGTTAAGGGATGTGAAGAACTTTTTCATGCTAGAAAATCCCAGATTCCAGAACATTTGATCAAAGTTTTCACAATCAGACTCCTTGGCTCCTCCAGCTTTATTATTGGTAGCAAACATGGCAGAGTTGTTGAACTTGAAGTGAAGTGGATCTCCGGACTCATTGGTAGAACAGGGAACCTGAGAGACTTTGATGGCCTCGAGAACAGGAGGCGTTTTCCCATCTGTAAAGGTGACCAGCACAAGGATATTTTGAGCAATATCCTTCCCAAATATGGAAAGAATGGAGTCGAAGACATATTTCTGTGTGTGTGTCAGACGAGCAAGTGAAGCCTGTACTACAAAACACACAGCATCAATGCAGTTGATTCCTCCACGGGCAGAGAAGAACTCCTGAATCTGTGCTGTGATTTTCTGGTCATGTGAAATTCCTCTGGTGTCACCAAAGCCTGGTGTGTCCACTATGGTCAGAGAATATGGAACCCGGAAGCCATCCATGTGATTAATTTGATATGCTGTGATCTTTGACGTCTGACTTTCAGCCTGGGATTTCTGCTTCCCTTCATCTATCAGCACAAACCGGAAGTCGTCTTCCCATTGCACTCCCAGAATGTAGTTGATCATGCTGTTAATTAGAGTGGTTTTTCCTGCACCTGTGGCTCCGATCATCATAATGGTTTTGTTCTCTTTTGGGATGGTTTTCCCAAATGTGCTCCTTCTGCAGAATCCATCACTGTTCTGCCATGTTTCATCCAGATGGAGTTTAAACATTGGTAGGTTTTCATTGCTTCCATCTTCTATTTTTCTGCTCTGCTTTTCCTTTATAATTTGTGCAACACTTAAGCCCTTTGCATTGCTGAGATCTGGTCCTATGTTTTCACTGCTTGTGGTTTCTCTTGAAATTGTAAGTTTATCATTAACAGCAGACTGGCAGTGTCTAATTGCTTTTCCTGAGCTGTTTCCACCTGTGCCGCTGAAAGGAAAATAAAATAATAGTTTGAACATCCAGATTTCAATATAGTATAATTAGTATTCACAATGTGTAACTCTGTACTGTACCTAGACAAAATTTAAAGTCTTGTGTGAACATCCTTATTAGGGCTGTAGCTATCGAATAATTTAGTAAATCGAGTTTTCTACGGAAAATTCCATCGATTAATCGGATAAGAACTTATTCTTTTTAAACAGCAATCCTAAATATACAAGAGAAAATAAGACAAGTCTCTTAAAATGAAAAAGTAATTTGTTTCCTGTCAAGTACTGTCTTCTTAGAAGAATTGTGGCTTTTGTGAGAGGCAAAAATTAGTGGACAGGAAGCTAATGTGGAACAAAACAAGAGTCCATAAACATAACATTAACACATTTCTCAGCAACATGAATATAAAGTTATTCGGAGAATAATCCCTCTTAAATGTCTCTCTGCATACTGGTGTGCGTGTGTGTGCGTGTGTGTATGTGTGTGTGTGTGTGTGTGTGTGTGTGTGTGTGTGTGTGTGTGTGTGTAATCCTTTAAAGGAGCGTGTGGTTGCAAATAGTGCTCTGTATGTAGTTACAGTAAATGGTAGGGATACACCGAAATGTAAATTCTTGGCCTAAACAGATAGTTCTGGATGTGCTTGGTCGAAAACCAAAACCGAAAATGCTTTGTAATAATGCAATGTATTTTAGATGTAATCATAATTATATGATTGAAGAAAATGACAAATATAAAGTTATGTTTTATTTTCTCTCCCCTAATGTTATTATTTTTTTTAAATAGCCAAATGAAATGTTTTATTTTGCCTCAGAAATGCTGTGTTGTGTATCTGTTATCAAATGAAGGCATAAAACATACATTTCATTTATCTTTACATTTTTGAAAATTAAACTTTTTTTGGTAAACAAAGGGAATTTACTATTAAAATAAAAACACGTTGGAAGTCTTTTTTGATCATTCCTTAAAAAAATAAAGTTTTCATAATTTTAGTAGTAGTAGTAGTATGTACACATTCTGCTGAACAAATATTTCTGCTGCACTGTCTTCAAAAAACTGGACTTTTATTTTGACGGGTTGCCATGTCTGTGTGTATATGATATGAGGATAGTTTTACTCAAATTAAATGGTGAAACGCTGATGAAGTGATTCTCAGAGCAGTTCTGGAGATGTTGTTCGTATGTTTATGTCCTCATTGAGACGTCACGCGCTTCAGTGTGTGTGTGTGCTAAAGGAAAACGCGCCATTCATTCATACAGAGATCAGATCGCGTAAATCAGTGGGAAATGAATAGAAATTATGATTCTGTGTAAAGAAACATCAAGTAAACATGCATTATCAGCGAATGTGAGCAGAGTACTGCGGGGAGCAGATCAGTGAAAGAGATTTTTACCAGCATTGCCCAGATCAGCTGTACTGCAAACAGCAACAAGTATACTACGGTTACATAGACCTTTCTTTTCGGCGCGTTATTTGAGCGGACTCTGCTCTTCCGGTGAGCATGAGCGGTAACTGAGCAGAATAACAGAGCGGAGCATCACGGCGCAGTGATGACGGCTGTTGGGTGATGCGGTGCGGCATTATGCCAAAAATTCAGTGCATCCCAAGTAAATGGACAAAACGATTCTTCGAGGCACATCATTTTGCCTCTGATTTTTTTGTATTAGAGTTACTCGAGTAACTCGAGGAATCGTTTCAGCCCTAATCCTTATATTTAAACATATCATGATGTTTTAAAAGTGCTATAAAGTCTGAATAGTTTTTCTGAAAGACTTCCAGAAAATATGATATAATCATGCCAGAGGTTTTCAATGTATAGATCTAAATATTAAACGTAACCCAAATTCAAGGGAAAATAAACAGCAACACCATAGGAATAGAGACTACATCAAACAAGGGTGTCCAAACTATGTTTAAAGGGAGTGAGATTTGTTTCTGTGGGCGGGGAGACCAGACTTCTCATTCATTTATAGTAGTGGCTATCACACTGCATAGTTCAGTTCTTTCATGTAACAGTGTTACATGTTATCAAGGCTGAGAAAAGACCACAATGCTGCAGACAACAGGTAAAAGCTGTTATCAGTGTTTTCCATGTTTGTAAAGTAAATATGCTTACATGGCTTTTTAAAAGACGTTGGGTCCCAGTGTTTCACGTGGGTTTGGCCAATCAATATACAGGTGCATCTCAATAAATTAGAATGTCGTGGAAAAGTTCATTTATTTCAGTAATTTAACTCAAATTGTGAAACTCGTTTATTAAATAAATTCAATGCACACAGAAGTAGTTTAAGTCTTTGGTTCTTTTAATTGTGATGATTTTGACTCACATTTAACAAAAACCCACCAATTAATTATCTCAACAAATTAGAATTCTTAAAAAAAAAGAGGCCTTCTGGAAAGTATGTTCATTTACTGTATATGTACTCAATACTTGGTAGGAGCTCATTTTGCTTTAATTACTGCCTCATTTCGGCGTGGCATGGAGGTGATCAGTTTGTGGCACTGCTGAGGTGGTGTGGAAGCCCAGGTTTATTTGACAGTGGCCTTCAGCTCATCTGCATTTTTTGGTCTCTTGTCATTTTCCTCTTGACTATACTCCATAGATCCTCTCTCTACACGAGTTTCACAATTTGAGTTAAATTACTGAAAAAAATGAACTTTTCCACGACTTTCTAATTTATTGAGATGCACCTGTATATGCATACCAATATGCTGACAACCTGACTGAACATGTGACTGCAGCATAAAATATTTTACAAATAAATATGATATTTACTGAAATATTTTGTGTACTAACCTCTTTCTGTGGTGTCTGTATTGAAATCTTCACATTTGTTACAATTCAAGTAACATCCATCATTATCCTGAACAATTTCCTTTACTGTGGCCATGAGGTCAGCTGGAGTGCTTCCCTCCATTCTGCGGTGTCTGTTCGAACATTTTTTTATGATTTCCTTTATGACATCACTGACTTCAGTCGGCTCAGTGCGTTCTGGCTCTTGTGTCGTGAGCACCAAGGTGTGCTGAAACACACTGTCAGAGAAACAGCTGAGCAGGATCTCGATGCACACTTTCTCTTCTCTTGAACACTCATCAGGTTTGAGGACCAGAATGACCACGTGAGGTCCTGGAGTAGACAGAGACAAACACTCCTTCACTGCCTGTGTGATGTGACGAGTGAGAGATCAGGGTTGAGCAGGAGAGGAGTGTTGACAACAGTCACATGTTTTCCTCGGACTCGGTCACTGTACGGCACTACATCATCTGAAGGAGATTCACTGTCAAACGCTGCTCTTCCTAAGATGAAGTTTCCCACTTGGCTGTTCTCTGACACACTCTTACCCAGAAGAACAATCCTCAAATCACTCACTGAAACACACAACACACGTGTTACAGTATGTCACAATTTAATGGGTGCCTGTAAAATAATCAGCACCCTGAAGTGACACTTTAGGTGGCTCAAATATCATGTATCTATCTGTACGATATCTGTAAATATCTCTGTGTATCTATAAAGACTAGACTCACTCTCAGGAGGCATGTTGGATATGCTGTCTCTTCTCCTGGCAGGAGGAATATGGGCAACAGTTGCTGAAAAAAAAAAAAATATATATATATATATATATATATATATATAACAAAGTTTTATTTACAAACTAATACAAATTATAAATTACTGAACACAACATTATTGAACATAACAAAATTGTAATTTGTATTATTAGTAAATGTTTGATTTAAGTAATTCGCTATTTATTCTAAAGATTAATCATATCAAATCATCTCTAGAGTTTATGGAGAATGGTCCAAAAAGGAGAAAATATCCAGTAAGCAGCAGTTCTGTGAGTGAAAATGCCTCGTTGAGATCGGAGGTGAATGACCAGACTGCTTCAGCTAATAGAAAGGCAGTTTTGATTATGTGGATTGGCAGGTTTCGCCACACTTCTAACAACATTGAAACGTATGCGGACACAATCTGCAGGTTCATTAGTAAGTGCACAGCGGATGTTTTCCTGTGTCAAGACGATCAAAATCTACTCCAATCAGAAGCCATGGATGAACAATGAGGTTTGTACTGCTCCGAATGCCTGTACAGCTGCGTTCAACTCTGGCAATGTGGTGGAGTATAAGGCAAGCTGTTATTCCATCAGAGAGACCATAAAAATGGCTAAACGCGAATACAAGAAGAAACCAGAACAGCAATTTAACTCCAACACTCGGGGTATGTGGGAAGGATTAAACAAAACACCTCCCTTTAGAGGGCATACTAACACTCCCCATACCTCTGTCTCTCTCACGGATGAAATAAACTAGTTTTATGCCTCCCCATAGTAAGAAAAAACTTTGAGAAACTGGTAAAGGACATTACAGAAATTTGTTGGAACATAAATGTAAACTTAAATATACATTTAAATAAAATAAATAAAATGTTATAAATACAAATAAATTAAACTGAAAAATATAAATAATACATACTAGTAGTGCTGCAAACACACTAGCAACTAGCAACATTTGTGTTTGGTATAAATGACACAGAACATCTAAAGTGCTTTCTTACTTTCTGCAACTTTCTGCATTTTTATATAAAACAAAGTCCTCAAGCAACCAACTGTAAATGCACTTGACTTAGCAGCATCAAAAATATATTTTAGTGCAAATAACATAGCAGCAAACCGCTTATTTTTGAGTGAAGGAAATTATGTAAGCATTACAGAACAATATAAAGGAATGTGCTTTAATTTGAACTCAATTGCAGTCCCTGAGTCTTCCTCACTGAAAGTTCTCAGTACTCCCAGTTTAAGAACGGCAGGATGTCCTGCAGGAAACACAACTGTTCTTCAGGAAACAACTGTTCTGTATGTTCTTTCTCAGCTGTATACGTTAACTTAAGACATAACCGACTGTGTTTACCAGAATACTTGCCAAAACGGGTTTTTTAACATAACTTTGTGTGTGTGTGTGTGTGTGTGTGTGTGTGTGTGTGTGTGTATCCATCCGTTGAGCCGTTGTCTGAAACGTGGTATCTGAATCGCTCCTCTCTCTCTGCATGCGCGTGCTTCAGTGTGTGGGGAAGCGGAAGAGCGCAGAAAATGGAGTGCGAGTCCTGAAATGCGTGCAAATTATAAACTTTCACTCTATGGTGGTTAAACTTATCAGTTAATCTGCGAATCACATGCGTACCGAACCGTGGGGACTGGTCCGTACGGATCATCTACGATCCATTGCACCTCGAACCAAAACCATTCACTAATGTGTTGTTTTTGTTGTTAACAGATTGCTTACAAGTTACAAACCAAATTACTATAATCTAATAATCACACACACACAAAAATCTTTGTCATGTTGCACAGCCTTGTATGCAAGGACTGATGGTTAACGTTAGACAGGTTTAATGAGGATAATAACTGTGACGGATATATATAGTCATTGGTTGGAACATGTCACTTTATTAGGCTGATGTCCATTTTAATTAGCATTACACAGTTGATGGAAAGACACGCAGATGCGCATATTCATGAGCTGAATTTTCATTAACGCAAATAAGTTAGATGGAAACCCGGCTATTGTCTGCATCAAACCATGCTTCTGAACAAATGTCACACACCATTCTGCCGCCTTCTCCACCCCACGCACTGAGTGACATTCTCCGACTCAGATACAGGAAAAATAAAACCAAACTTATAACATTGGGGCTAATATGTTAGCAAGCAACTGCAAGTTAGCGAAGCTTCAACCAGCTGTAGCATTACGCCAGTTCCCAATGGTTCTGTGCTATTCGTTTTTTCTTTCACTGAGTGAAGCAACACTTCATAGTTTACTATAGTAAATATATGGCCATAGGACTTTGAAATATCAGAATTGAAGCCTTGCCTTTATCTCCCAGGACTGTTGTTGAATCTTCCAAAAGTTTTGGCTTGGGGTCCTTCACATGCGGCAACAGCAGCATGTCCACCGCACCAATAACACGGGGCTGCCCGCGGACGTGCCTGACTTTAAATCGGCGCTACTAAACACGGATATCGGCCGATGCCGATATATTAAAAAATGACAAATATCGGCCCGATATATCGGTCGACCTCTAGTCCAGAAGACGAACAGGGTAAGTCACAGAGGGTCATTACTGAAATGTGTGGCTGTTTACAAAGTACTGTATCAAAGCATATTAAATGCAAAGTTGACTGGAAGGAAGAATTTGGGTAGGAAAAGGTGCACAAGCAACATGGATGACCGCAAGCTTGAGAATACAGTCAAGCAAAGCTGATTCAAACACTTGGGAGAGCTTCACAAGGAGTGAACTGAAGCTGGAGTCAGTGCATCAAGAGTCACCATGCTCAGACGTCTTCAGGAAAAGGGCTACCAAGCCACTTCTGAGACAATATCAGAAGCATCTTACCTGGGCTGTGGAGAAAAATAACTGGACTGTTGCTCAGTGGTCCAAAGTTCTGCAAAGTAAATTTTGCATTTCATTTGGAAATCAAGGTTCCAGAGTCTGGAGAAAGAGAGGAGAGGCACAGAATCCACGTTGCTTGAGGTCCAGTGTGAAGTTCCCACAGTCAGTGATGATTTGGGCTGTTATGTCATCTGCTGGTGTTGGTCCACTGTGTTTTCTGAAGTCCACAGTCAACGCAGCCATCTACCAGGACATTTTAGAGCACTTCATGCTTCCTTATGCTGACAAGCTTTATGGAGATGCTGATTTCATTTTCCAGCAGGACTTGGCACCTGCCCACACTGCCGAAGGTACCAAAAGCTGGTTCAATGACCATGGTGTTACTATGCTTGATTGGCCAGCAAACTCGCCTGACCTGAACCCCATAGAGAATCTATGGAGTATTGTCAAGAGGAAGATGAGAGACACCAGACCCAACAATGCAGATGAGCTGAAGGCCACTGTCAAATAAACCTGGGCTTCCATACCACCTCAGCAGTGCCACAAACTGATCACCTCAATGCCACGCCGAATTGAGGCAGTAATTAAAGCAAAATGAGCCCCTACCAAGTATTAAGTACATATACAGTAAATGAACATACTTTACAGAAGGCCAACAATTCACTAAAAATGTTTTTTTTATTGGTATTATGAAGTATTCTAATTTGTTGAGATAATTAATTGGTGGGTTTTGGTGCACATCTGGACACTCCTGATGCATCTGTGAGGTTCAGATTCTTTGACTTCTCAAGCGCCTTCAATACAGGTCAGCCTCAACTGTTGTACGAAAAGATGAGAAGAATGCAGGTGGATTCATCACTGGTCCTGTGGTGTATGGACTATCTATACTGCAAACTACAGTATGTGCGTCTGCAGAATAGTGTCTCTAATACTGTTCTGAGTAGCACGGGAGTGCCACAAAGAACTGTTTTGGCCCCTTTTTTGTTTAACATCTACACTGCAGACTTCCAGTATAATACCGATAGCTGTTTACTCCAGAAATTCTCTGACGATTCAGTACTTGTCGGCTTTTTTAAGGGAGATGAGGAGGAGGAGTACAGGAGAATGATTAAGGATTTTGTGGACTGGAGTAATCACAACCATCTCCAGCTTAACACCTTAAAAACCAAGGAGACGGTTGTAGATTTTAGGAGGAAGAGGACACAATCAATTTTGATCACCATCTGGGGCATCGAGGAGGATTGTCTCAAGCCACAGATGCCTTGGTGTGCAGCTTGACAACATGCTAAACTGGAAGAGCCATATGGAGATGGTGTACAGGAAGGGTCAAAGCCAACTTTATTTCTTAAGGAGGCTGAGGTCATTTAACATCAGCCGACACCTGTTGTGCAGCATCTTTCAGACAGTGGTGGCTAGTGCTCTGTTCTTTGCTGTGGTGTGCTGGGGAGAGGGTGCCCACATGGGAGATATAAGCAGAGTCAACAAACTGAAAGTCCTTGTCAAGAAGGCTGGCTTTGTTGTCTGTATAGAATTTGACACGGTCCAGCAGGTGGCAGAGCGGAGAATACTCTCTAAGCTGAGATCGATAATGAACAATCCCTCACATTCACTCCACGCTCTGGGGGTGATGAATAGCAGCAACTTCAGTCACAGACTGATTGCACCAAAATGCAAGTCTGAGCACAGCAGAAAGTCCTTTCTATCAGTGGCTATCAGATGTGTAATGTGTTGTGATGATAATATGAATTACCTGTACTGTATATGAAGAGTTCAATTGCAAAAATTCCGAACCCTAACCACTTTAAGTCGGAAATCCGACTTTTGTACAAAAAAGCTTTTCAAAACAAACTTCCTGGTTAAACAGTGCAATTGTTTTTTATTTTATTTAATATAGACAAAATGATTCACAAATAATGCTTTTTTTACTCAAAAACTGAGGTGCATGAGCTCAGATCAGTGAGTCCTATGATTAATAAAATACAAAAATGAATACAAAATCAGTCCTAATTGAAAGAAAACAGGTTGACAAAAAGATTGAATCCCATATTTGGTGATGATATAGCACAACGAGATTTATAAGCTATTTTTTGTAGGCCAGTCATTTATAACCGGAACGTCAAAGGTGTTACAGGTATTTTAACACAACACAGGGACTAAATTATTTAAATTGTGGAACTTTTTCATTTATCTATTAGAACCTTTATGACATGTTGCTTTTATTTTCAAGGATATGATGTCATTGTGTTGCTGTCTTGACATCAGCCTTGACATCATGGTTTCGAGTATCGATACATCTCCCCTTTCCAAAGAACATGCAGTAATCTCAAGACATCTTAATCAAAACATTTTAATCAAATCCACAAATTCATTTGAAGAACAAATTAGCCAGAGATCAGGTATCATGATTAGAAGATCTGGCATCTGTCAAATCATCTCAAATGTTTTAAACAAGGCAGGAACAAAGGACCCCAGCCTTTCATAAAAGCCAGCACAAAAGTTTGTCTTGATTCCCTTTTTTTTTTTACTAGTTTAATATAGACGTTTACATGGCATGCATACCAATATGCTGATAACTTGATGTTTATCAAGTTATAAAATGTTTTACAAATAAATATGATATTTACTGAAATATTTTGTGCACTCACCTCTTTCTGTGGTGTCTGTATTGAAATCTTCACATTTGTTACAATTCAAGTAACATCCATCATTATCCTGAACAATTTCCTTTACTGTGGCCATGAGGTCAGCTGGAGTGCTTCCCTCCATTCTGCGGTGTCTGTTCGAACATTTTTTTATGATTTCCTTTATGACATCACTGACTTCAGTCGGCTCAGTGCGTTCTGGCTCTTGTGTCGTGAGCACCAAGGTGTGCTGAAACACACTGTCAGAGAAACAGCTGAGCAGGATCTCGATGCACACTTTCTCTTCTCTTGAACACTCATCAGGTTTGAGGACCAGAATGACCACGTGAGGTCCTGGAGTAGACAGAGACAAACACTCCTTCACTGCCTGTGTGATGTGACGTAGTGAGAGATCAGGGTTGAGCAGGAGAGGAGTGTTGACAACAGTCACATGTTTTCCTCGGACTCGGTCACTGTACGGCACTACATCATCTGAAGGAGATTCACTGTCAAACGCTGCTCTTCCTAAGATGAAGTTTCCCACTTGGCTGTTCTCTGACACACTCTTACCCAGAAGAACAATCCTCAAATCACTCACTGAAACACACAACACACGTGTTACAGTATGTCACAATTTAATGGGTGCCTTTAAAATAATCAGCACCCTGAAGTGACACTTTAGGTGGCTCAAATATCCTGTATAGTGTCTCTGCGGACTAGACTCACTCTCAAGAGGCATTCTGGTTTTGCTGTCTCCTCTCCTGGCAGGACGAATACGGGCAACAACTGCTGAAAAAATTTAAATGTTAATTATATTTGAATCCTATGTACAGCACATTAATCCCACACCTTGCATACTTTTACAAAAACGAATAAAAAACAAATACAAGAAAACTAAAACAAATAAAACATCTTTATTTATAAAGTAATTAAAATGATAAATTACTGACCACAACATTATTGAACATAACAACAAAACTGTAATATGTATTATTAGTAAATGTTTGATTTTGGTCATTCTCTGTTTGTTTATTCTGAAGATATCAAATCCGCTTTATTTTTTTGGGCCCCTTTTTTATTAGGTACACCTGTTGAACTGCTCGTTAACGTAAATATCTAATCAGCCAATCACATGAAGCATATCATAGCATTTAGTCAAGATGTTTTGCTGAAGTTCAAACAGAGCATCAGAATGTGGAAGAAAGGTGATATACAGGTGCATCTCAATAAATTAGAATACCGTGAAAAAGTTCATTTTTTCTTGTAACTTATTTCAAAAAGTGAAACTTTCATATATTTTAGTGAAATGTGTTCTCTGCTTTTAACCCATCCAAGTGCACACACTTGGAGCAGTGGGCAGCTGACACTGCGTCGCCCGGGGAGCAATTGGGGGTTCGGTGCCTTGCTCAAGGGTCTCATCTCAGTCATGGACAATTCCTGCCAGAGCCGAGATTCGAACCCACAACCTCGGGTTACAAGTACGACGCTCTATCCATTAGAGCCACGACTGCCCCCAAACACAGGAGAAATTCACAAGGAGTGGACTGAAGCTGGAGTCAGTGCATCAAGAGTCACCACACTCAGACGTCTTCAGGAAAAGGGCTACCAAGCCACTTCTGAACCAGAGACAACATCAAAGCATCTTACCTGGGCTGTGGAGAAAAAGAACTGGACTGTTGCTCAGTGGTCCAAAGTTCTGCAAAGTAAATTTTGCATTTAATTTGGAAATCAAGGTTCCAGAGTCTGGAGGAAGAGTGGAGAGACACAGAATCCACGTTGCTTGAAGTCCAGTGTGAAGTTCCCACAGTCAGTGATGATTTGGGCTGTTATGTCATCTGCTGGTGTTAGTTCACTGCGTTTTCTGAAGTCCACAGTCAACACAGCCATCTACCAGGACATTTTAGAGCACTTCATGCTTCCTTATGCTGACAAGCTTTATGGAGATGCTGATTTCATTTTCCAGCAGGACTTGGCACCTGCCCACATTGCCGAAGGTACCAAAAGCTGGTTCAATGACCATGGTGTTACTATGCTTGATTGGCCAGCAAACTCGCCTGACCTGAACCCCATAGAGAATCTATGGAGTATTGTCAAGAGGAAGATGAGAGACACCAGACCCAACAATGCAGATGAGCTGAAGGCCACTGTCAAATAAACCTGGGCTTCCATACCACCTCAGCAGTGGCACAAACTGATCACCTCCATGCCACGCCGAATTGAGGCAGTAATTAAAGCAAAATGAGCCCCTACCAAGTATTAAGTACATATACAGTAAATTAACATACTTTACAGAAGGCCAACAATTCACTAAAAATGTTTTTTTTATTGGTATTATGAAGTATTCTAATTTGTTGAGATAATGAATTGGTGGGTTTTTGTTAAATGTGAGCCTAAATCATCACAATTAAAAGAACCAAAGACTTAAACTACTTCAGTCTGTGTGCATTTAATTTATTTAATACACGAGTTTCACAATTTGAGTTGAATTACTGAAATAAATGAACTTTTCCACGACATTCTAATTTATTGAGATGCACCTGTAAGCTGCTTTGAATGTGGTATAGTGATTGGTGCCAGAAGGGCTGGTCAGAGTATTTCAGAATCTGCTGATCTGCTGGGAATTTCTTGCACAATCATCTCTAGGGTTTATAGAGAATGAACCAAAAAAGAGAAAATATCCAGTAAGCAACATTTCTGTAAGAGAAAATACCTTGTTGAGATCGTGGGAGAATGGCCAGACTGCAATCTACCCCAATCAGAAGCCATGAATGAACAATTAGGTTTGTGCTGCTCTGAGTATCCGTACAGCTGCCTGTGTTCAACTCTGGCAACATCGTAGAGTACAAGGCAAGCTGTTATTAAAAGTGCATAAGCGGATAAGATGGGGCCGTGCATGGCTTCCTCGGTTTGGAGCTCCTTGGGACTTTTACTATTTTTGTTTGTTTGTCCTGTTGTAAATTACTTTTTTTCCAATCAGCTTTACTAGGGATTAACTCATAGACCTCATAAATAGCACACCAAATAACTTTTTGCTGACATTTGAGCATTCAGACCTTTTACTGGACATTCCAGTCGGAGGAGCTGTGATTCTATAATCGTATAGAATAAAGTGTATAAAGTGCTCCAAGCGACACAAACAAGGGAAGTGCGCTGGTGCTCTTGTGAAATTCAAACAGCGCGGTTTTAGGACTCCACTACAGAGCATTCATCTGGTGAAGGCAGCAGCTAGTAAAGCTGGGAAAACTCACATCCAGGACTAATCACTATTAACACTGGAGCTCCTCAGGGCTGTGTTCCCTCCCCACTGCTCTTCTCCCTCTACACCAATGACTGCACATCTAAAGACCCCTCCGTCAAGCTACTGAATTTTGCAGATGACACCACACTCATCGGCCTCATCCAGAATGGAGACGAGTCTGCTTACAGACAAGAGGTTGAGCAGCTGGCTGTCTGGAGCAGTCACAACAACCTGGAGCTCAACACGCTCAAAACTGTGGACCACTGGACTTGGAACCACAGAAGTCGGGTCCTCCAGGACCACCGGGCTTGGGACCAGTGGAGTCGGGTCCTCCAGGACTTCCGGACTTGGGATCATAGGAGTTGGGTCCTCCAGGACCACCGGAGGAGTCTTTGCTGCCCTCCTCCTTCTTGCCCTCCGTTTCTCCATGGGAGTCGGAAGGCCAGGGCTGGTGGGAAAATCCCTGCGGAAGGTTTCTGGTTGGCCTGGTGTAGCCCACTGACCTTGCCAATGAAGATATCTAGCGAAGCCACAAAAGTCCAGGAGTCCAAGTCCCTCCATCGCTCAATGGGACAGAGGATCATCCAGGCATAAAGAAATCCTTGAGCGCCCCGTCATTGTATTTCAGCCCCACCGCAAGGCTACAAAAGATTTTGGCAAAACCTCTGACCTCCATCCCCTGTTGCCTCAACGCAATCAAAGTCTGGCATCGAGCCATTCACTCCTTCCTTGTGACAGGAGGGGTAATCCAAAGATCCATAGCCCAAATAAAAAAAAAAATACAGCAGGATCTAGAAGTGGCTGCAGTATTCTTTCACAGGATACCAGGGAAACAAAATTAGATCCAAGTGCAGTTTAAAAGTGGTTCAAAATAAGAATTCAAAAACAAAGCAACAGGCAAAAGGTAATCCAAAACACAGGTTAACAGAAAACACAACGTAACGGGTACAAAACAGCAGCAACGAAAGACTAACAGTGTTGCCAACTGATTTCAATTGAAAGTAGCAATAACTGGTAGGTAAATGTCACTAGATCATAATGGCAAATTCACTGATCTATATAAAGATGAATATAGATTAGTGGGTAAGATGAGAAATTTGATAAGGTTTGTCCAAGAGGTTGTTATATCTGTCCCTAAACGTTTGAAAAAAGTCTCAAAAGGGGTGGGAAAGTCGTTAAATCTAGCTACAAAATTGCTAAATTGGCACCACTGAAGACTAAGCGTGCGTCCCAATGTGCATACTATCTATCCTAAATTCTATGTGATAGTAGTAATTTTCAATTCTATTTAAGGGAGATAGGGTGGATAGTATGCACATTGGGATGCAGAGTAAGTGAGCGTAGGATAAAAAGTGATGAGTTAATGACATACAGCTGTTGATCATCAGAACAGAAAATACTGGACTAAGGACCATGGGAAATAGAGTTCATAACAACAAGCCTGCCTCCAGTTCACTCATGCATTTGAAGATGAAACGTCACATGGAGCGCGTTGCGTTCTGGGAAACAGAATCCCATGCATTTTATTCAGATACATAAATCAAATTTCAGCAAATGTAGCAGGTAATCCGGGCATTCCATGTATACAGAAATTTCACATACTATTCACAGTATACACACAGCATACTGCAATATAGTAGGAGTTGTATGATAGTATGCCATTCCGAACACAGCTTCTGTACTGATTTTAGTGTACTTGAGTCATATTTAGCAGATGCTGGCAAATATAGTAGGTCAGGGATACTCAAATCTGGCTTGCGAGATCCACTTTCCTGCAGAGTTTAGCTCGAACCCTAATCAAACACACCTGGGCATGCTAATCAGTGTCTTCAGGATCATTAGAAAACCACAGGTAGATGAGTTTGATAAGGGTTGGAGCTAAACTCTGCAGGAAAGTGGATCTTGTGAGCCAGGTTTGAGAATCACTGTAGTAGGTAATCCGGGTATTCCATGCATACAAAAAATTAGCATACTATGCATAGCATACATAATGGATGCTGCAGAAATAGTAAGAGTAGTATGATAGTATGGCATTTTGAACACAGCCTATATCTCCACAACGCTTTAGCCTATTCTGACCAAACTTGGTGTGGATTATAACCATGACCTGAAGCTACCTGCATAGTTTTGGCGCAGCACTACTTACTGCTCAGGCGATATGAAAAAAACTATTTTTGCTTATAACTAAATTTCTGCTTATGAAAAAATGTCTCTTTAGATTTGGTGAAGCATGGTGAATCAAACCATACCCAATTTTCCCATGTCAGCCATTTTGGGTATCGGACATTTTGGATTAATTAATAAAATGCTATATTTTATAAACACATTGGCACATTGTTATGAAACTCGGTGTGCAGGGTTCCCACTCTTTCCTGAATACCAGAATCAGGGACTTTCATGGACTTTTTAAAGCACCATTTATTTTATAAGAAAGCACCTATCAAATTCACACCCCAGCATATGTAGTGTCATGAAAGACCTTACAGTACTTAACATTTCACTTACACTCAAAATTTACATTAACAATTTCAGGGTAATAATTTTTGAATGTGTAGGTTTCATAAATTTGGACCGTTGTGAGCAGTCGCGTTCAAAGGAATTTAATGAAATCCATTGAAATCAATACTGGTAATATTCAAATACAATTGATAAAATATTGATAAAATATGCATCAAACTGTTTTTTGTTGTAGTTGTACAATATTTAAATTAGAAAGAATTTCACCATTTTTAAATTAAATCAATAAATGTTGTAATAACATGGTAAAACCTGTTAACATGAAAATTTGCACATTCTCTCAATAGAAACATTACTCTTTAATAAATACACTCAAGTCAAAATTATTTTGTAAAGCACTTATTATTGTAAATCCCATTTTTTCATATTTGACCTAGAGGAATGCAGGTGCTTAAACATGCAGCTGCTCAAAACTTCAATATTTTTGAAGCCTTGTACATGTGCAAATCTGCAAAAAATAAAATAAATAAAAAAAATAAAAAAAAGGACTTTTTTTAGCTTTTAAACTGTAAATGCTTTTCACTAAGCTGTTTTTTATTTTTCAAGTTCTACATTTTCTCTTAGCTCCATGTTATAGTAAGTTTTGGGAGATCATGTGTAGTCCATCTCCTATCCTGAAAAGTCTGTCTTGCAGAGACTGACTAAAAATGAGCTCCTAAAAACTTACTGCCATATTCTGGAAGGTGAATTCTTCAATTCAAGAGTACAAGAGTATGCGATGCTGGTCCTTCAAGAGTCACTCTCAACTTATCTGTCTATAAAGCCAATACAAAATTAGTATTGTATTTCACAACCCTTCAGCGTGTTATTCTTATTAAGTGAGGGTCATTTTTCAAGATTTTTTTTACCCAAGCAAAGTCTCTGAGAACCTGACTGTGGCGAGGGGGGCGTGGTTCAGCGAAGTCTGCAGCGGGAGAAGGACTCAGGAGACAGCGGTAAGTAAGTGGGTCAAGTGCAAAATGAGGAACACCTGTGTCTGATTGCAGTAATTGGCGTGAGAGACCCAATAAAGCCACCGTGGAGTGGGAACTCGAGGAGAGACGGAGTGAAGACTCGGGCGCACGGTCTGTGAGCGGAGACAGCGAACGAATGCTGAGAGTGATCGCGGAGACAACCGAGAGAGTTGATGTTTTTAGAGCGCGCAGAGTGCGCAGCTGTTTAAGTTTATCTGAATAAATATCACCCGAGTCTTCCCAAGCCAACCCTGTCCTTCCTTCCTTACGAACATTGTTACACTGACACCTTGTAATTCTGAAGACTCCAGGAAGGTTGCAGTTATGGAAAATAGTGGGGCTGGAGACTAAATAGTTACTGATGGTTTCACACCTAATTCTTCACATTAATTCTTAATTATTTTGCAGTTAACATGTGTCTTTTCTTTTCCATCTGTTTTTGTCTAACCCTGCTGACTCAGTGAGCATTTCACTGACCAATGCGAAATTTGGAATTTAATTCAAACACTTTCAAGGACCTATGTTTGTTCTCAAGTACATTCCAGGCCTTGAATCCATATGTCTGAAATTCAAGTACATTCAAGAACCGTGGGAACCCTGGTCAGTGGTGCTCAGGATCTGTAAATCATTCGCCATCATCCTCAGTCATCGCTCCTTACTCTGTTAATGTGGTAAGTGAAATATTATGTAATGTAATGTAACAGGCTACCACTAGCAAGGAGCTAACGATGTCCCTTTAGTGGCTCGTGTTAATTTATTAGAACGCGTTATTTGCTTTCCGTGCCTTTCTGAATACAGACACCAACCTATCCCTGCACAGCCTGGAACATTACATTTATTTCCATGATCTGACATTTTTGCTGTTGTCAATACCTGCTGAACTTCTGATGGTTCGGCTGGCGGCTGGCCTAGAACATGGGCAGGTATATGCAAATGTTGGGGGCATAACTATTAGTGATCCCGACTGTAACATCACAGTTAGTGCTATGTTCTGATTCGCCTATTTTTAGTGGTCTTTCGCATTCACGAGATTTACATAAAGGAGGAAACAATGGTGTTTGAGGCTCATGGTATGTCATTTCCATGTACAGAACTCTTATTATTAAACTATGCCAAGGTAAATAGAGTTTTCCATTCTATGGCAACATTAATAATAGACATAATGGGCCTCATTAATGAAACTTTCAAATTTTTGTGCAAATCATTTGTAAAGCTGTTCTGACATAAATTTTCGGATTCATGAAAGTGTTCGTATTTTCAAAATGTTAGTTAGAACGAAAGAAATTTACACCTGCTCCCTACCACGTGTAAATGGTGCATTAAATGTTCCGTGTTACACTGATCAATCATCCTACTTGTACAACAACTGAATAACAATAGAGGAGTTAATATTGCTGGTTACTGCATTTTTATATTCAGTAATATTCTTCAAAATTAGATACTAGTAATATGTTGTCGCCGTGGATATTCTTAATCATAGCATTAAAAGCGTCTCAGCTGGAAAAACGCTGTGCCACCAAAGCGTTCTCAAAAGCCACCAGCTGGTCATTTTAAGAAGAGCGCCTGACATTTTTTCAGCTGGATAAAAACACTTTGGTGGACAAACGTTAATTGAATACTTATTGTTAGGCATATGGCCTATTATTATTTTTTTCATTTATGCAATATACTGGAGCCAAACCTGAGAAAGTAGACCAGAATATTGCAAAGCGTTCCTGGACACGAAATTTGTTTAGCTGTAATTCATAGGCGGGATTATGCTAATTGTGAATGAGCGTGCACGAGCGCCCTATTTCCAAATAATTGGAATTCATAAACATACACATGTTTAACCATCAAATCTGATATTTACAAAACATTTGTGAATCCGGAGGAGAGTTTTTTGCAAATTACTCAGAATTTACTCCTATATTTACGAATATTTCATGAATGAGGCCCAACGAGTGCTAAAGTTGTTTTCACAGATGTGCAACCTGTTCATATGTTAACATCTTCTTATTCAGTTCAATTCAATTCAAGTATTTGTATAGTGCTTTTCACGATAAATTCGCTGAAAAGCAGCTTTACAGAAAATTTAAGATTCTACAATATATTAGTAGTAGCTTGTCAGTGGTGACTATGTCAAGTTGATGTACATACGGCAGAAATGTACGGTAAAAATCAGTTAATGACGTAATCAAACAGATGATGAATACTATTAAAAGCAAGGATTATATGTTGTAATCAAACTTATGGCAAAATGTGGTAGATTTGAATGTTGTTTCAGGGTTTACATATGATATAAACATGAGACAAACTCATACAGGGGCTTTTTTGCACCAATATCTTGCATTTTAGGGCATAACTGCATTTATGGACATATTTTTCAACAGTCAACTGTATGAAATATAAGATGACATACAGCTCTGAGGGTGAGGCCATTGCATTAACCGAGTTAAAATATTTGCATTGCATTATTTTTCATTACTTATTAATTAAGTTAACACATTAAACTGCACGATTTGGGGAAAAAATAAATGCGGTTTTTCTGGTTAAAATTTCCATTTGCATTTTAAAATGCGACTTTTAAAGCAAATTAACAAAAAAAAAATTAAGAATTAGATCAAATTAATGATAAGATATGAACAATAATTATTTTACAGAAAACTAGGCTACTGTTTTACAAACAAATGAAGGGTTAATTTTTAAAGGTGGGGTATGTAATTTCAAAAACGCTTCATAAAGTCGGGCCCAGTAGCACAACAAACTTGTAGCCAATCAGCAGTAAGGGGCGTGTCAACTCATGATCCGGACTCCGGAGAAGAGAGCGCTCAGTGCACATGACAGACATTAGACGAGCCAAGCGATGACAGAAAGATAGAGATGGCGGATAAAAACATCTGCGGACCAAGCTACACGGACGCACACTGCACCAGCTAAAATCTGTCTACACTGGATGCAACAAAGCAACCCTTTGAAATTTGTGTCAATATGTCATAAATAAAATGTGGCAGCAGTTTTCTGTCCAGGATTTGTCATGTGGCAGCGCGGCATCCAGTGTAGACGGCATCACTGATTGTAATGAGTTCTATTGTATTTTGTCACACTGCCTGCTTGACACGGTGTCACACTGTTGTTGTTGTTGTTGTGTTTTCACATCTCGTGTTCCCTTGACCTAGTTTCTGCCTCCCCTTGATTATGTTAGTCAATTCACCTGTGTCTAGTTAATTTAGTCATTAGTCCATCATTAGTCTATTTACTTAAGTTCCAGTCTGTTCAGTTTGTCTTGGTCCAATCTCGTCGATTGCTACGTCTGTTATGCTTGATATTTGAACTTATTTTGAGTATTTTCATAATAATACAGTACATTTATAGTCTAGTGCTAATCGATATAGCCTTTACTTTACTTTACTTTTTAGTCATTTAGGAGACGCTTTTATCCAAAGCGACTTACAAATAAGAAAAAGTAAACTATAAGTTAAAACTCTATAAATATTATACATACACATTTAAGAAAATGAAGAAATTAAATAAAATGACAAATGCATACAACAACATTTCAAAACTAAACATTTAAATGAAAACTAAAAATAAAGCTAAAAACTACTCAAAGTATTACAACAACAAAAGGTATGAGTATAAAAATGATTCCAATATGACACCAAGCCAAACACCCATATATATATATATATATATATATATATAAATATTATTTCATTACCATGTAGTATGTTGAAGTAACATTACTAAAATAAATATTTACATTTATGCATCTAGCATTCTGCTAAATGCATAAATGTAAAAATAAATACAATTTATTAAAACTAAAACTAAAGAAAATACCTATAAAGACATAATAAATACATAATTGATCTAAAATTAAAATAGATAAAGCAAGCGGCAGTAGTTTATCAGTAATCCTAAAAAAAATAACACCGTCAAACACACATGCTAACAAACAACAACTTACGTATACATAGTAAGAATTGGTTATAAAAACTAAAACAGAAGTGAAACAAGCAGTAAGAAAGAAGATTAATAAAAAGCAATACTTATTTACTTACTTGTAGGGATGTAATGATTACCGGTTTGACTGTAAATCATGATACGATTTTCCCATGGCTAGTATTAACGTTTCATATTTTAATTATCATTAAAACCGTATTTGATTACAACAATTTGAATATCTCACAATAAATAAATACTGTTCAGCATAAAGCACAGTTTTCAGTAACAGTCTACGCGCACAGCAGCAGAGTTTCGTTTTGAGTGAGAACAGAGCGGAAAAGCTGTGAGGTTTTTAACGGATTTATACAAATTAATTTATGAATGAATTAATTATATGTACCTCTGAAGGTTCTTTCTTCAGAAATGATTCGATGGCATTTTGTTTTCATCTTCGCTCCAATACCTAAAGGACGTGTTCTTAATCCCAATACTGCTTTGTCCACAGAGTTCACTGGAAACACAGGGCTCCACAGTGCTTTCTCGCATTTGCGACTAAAAATAGATTTGTGCGAACTGGAAAATGTATTTAGGAGTATGAGCGTGAATTCAAAATACAAAAAGCCTAACTTATACAGTAGCCAGTAAAAAACGTATTAATTTCTTCAGTTTATTTATGGATAGCCATACAGCCTCATATGATTACTGAGCTTCAAAAAGACAACGGTTTAATTTAAATGAGCACAGTAGAGAAGAAAGGCGAAGCAAAGGAGACGTGCTAGTGCTTTATTACTGTATACAATATATTGTAATGCCTCATTCTGTGATAAGAAGCCACACCAGCGGGCTGTTTCACAAAAGACTAAGAAAGGTTGGTATTAAAATCCAAAACCAGACTTGAAATAACCAAAAAAATAAATCAGGACTAAAGCGGCTTTATAAACTACCATTTAAGCTAACACAATCTCACTAATTTGATCCAGGTTCAAAGAGTCAGGATAATTTGATGTGCACACTTATTCTTAGGCAGCCCTTAATGTCGATCATGGATCAAATCGATCCACCATGACAAACAGTGAATATTTGTGTTTAACTTAGTGTGTAACTGACACGTCACAGGTATATTTTTCATCTGTAAATGTTAGAAAGTTATGCAAATATATCAATTTTGCTGTCATTTTGCTCGCATGCCCGCTACACAGACAGACCAGAATACAATAAAAGTGCAAGATTTCAGAATAAAAATATACATTCTGTTAAAATATTTGTTGGTGGACATTAAATGTGACACGTATCATTTTAATCCTACATACACTGTAAAGAAAAGCTTTTCTTAGATTTTTTGTCTTGTTTTCAGCCAATATCTAAAAAATTAAAAAAGAAGGATGTTCTAGACAAATAAAATTGTCTTGTTTTCAGAAAAAAAACTGTCAATTAAGTGAGTTTTGGTTGAAACAAGCAAAATAATCTGCCAATGGGTTGAGCAAAATAATCTTGTCTTCCATTTGAAATAACATTATTTAGTTTACCCCATTGGCAGATTATTTTGCTTGTTAACTTGCAGTCTTTTTTATTTAATTTATTAATATTTTTTTTTATTGAATCTCTCAACATTTTACACAAGTGGTGCCAGGTGGTGAAGACAATAAAAAAGTCAAGAAGTCACTTGCAATCACCCATGCACTCTTCGCTGCCTGCAACGTCACTTGCAATCCACACAAACCGTGCGTGTTGCCAGTGCGTTCATATTCTGCTGTTATGTGGCCAAAGATTTGCGGATCTTGTCTTTTTCTTCTACAGATGACTTGCAGGACCCTGTACTTTATTACTATATTAGTTTAATCGTTTAACCACCACAGTGTCTTGTCTCCACTAGCAACAAGCACGATTTTTGTGGATTGCAATTGACGTCGCAGGTAAAGAAGAGTGCCAGTGGTGATTAAAAGTGACTTCGTAATTTAGTTTATTTTTTCTTGTCTTCACCACCTGGGACCACTTGGTAAAACGTTATTTATTTTAAAAAGACTGCTAGTGACTTGCAGAAGTGCAGGTGTCTGAGAGTGCAAGTGTATGTCTGCAGCCACACCCTATTGAGGATAATCACCCAGTGCTGGGCGGTATGACCAAAAATTTATATCACTGTATTTTTCAAAATGTTACCGGTTTCACGTCTTTGACGGTATTTATTTTTTTAATGCATGACCGGGTGTTAACCACATTTTATACTGATTGAGAGAGTAAAAACTGACTTACAATGTCCTATTTTACTGTCAAGATGAGTGAATATTGTAGAGAAATTCCACATTAATAGTTACTAGACACGACCCATTAATACATGTTAACCAGGAGTTACTCTAATTTATAATCGCGACATCGTCTGATAAAATCAACATGCATAACTAAAGAGTGTCTATGTGGTGGTTTTGGCTATTATTTGTTGTCTCATACAGCGCACTGCCTGCGTCTGAGTAAAAACGCCCACAAAAAAAACAAACAAAAACGCACGTAATATTAACAGACAAACTATGCTCATATTTATATTTCCAAACAGTCAGTTAACGACAACAGGTGCATGGAAACGCTGTTTTGTACTCATTTACTGACGAGTCTGCTGCGGTACGGCCAGCTGAATGCGCTGCTTCTCTACCGCTCACTGCACAGAAGAGATGCGGAGAGAAGCGACACTGTGCCAGCAGAGTCAGACCTGGCACTCGCGGGGCAGTACTAGAGACATCGTCCAACTGAACCATAGCTAAGGTTTATCCAGAAAAGTCGCTTGGTTTGTCAGAATGTACCTTTTATGGAAGAAAAAAACCCGCTAAAAGGGTCTGAAAATTGCTAAATATAGTGTTGAAGTTGCGCTCGTGTGTGTGTGTCAGAGACGTGGGAGCTGATGGCAGCAGGCGGTGGATATTTGTGGCTGAGTTCACTTTCTACAGCTTCAGTTTAAGATCTTTCACGCTTAGTAATACATACAGCTGTGTCCTCGCCACAGTGCAACAGTGAAAAGAGACCCCTCTCAAACAGCGTCGCGTTCCGCATGTTGTTTAAACGACATATATCGGTATTGCGGTATTTTAAAAATCCATATCATAAGAAAAATAAACACTGGTATTCGGTATTAACCGGTATACTGCCCAGCACTACAATCACCTATTGCACCTTTAACTATAATCAGTGAATTTGGAGCCCACACAATAAAATATATATACACATATAGTGGCAGAGCCAGGATGTTTTAATAGGAGTGGCCAGGCAGGGGCCAACAAGCAATCTGGGGTATCACAGAAATAAAATAAAAACCTAATACAGATATCCTTTCAATTGATAATTGGCGCCCCATTACGCTCTTAACTGTAGATTATAAAATCCTGGCCTTGGTGTATGCCAATAGATTAAAAACGAATCTTGACTATCACTGGAACTCATTTCTGAAACTCAACTCAATCTGTTTTTTAAAGGGCCATCATATGGGATCATCATAGGATTTCCTGGATTATGCTGATTCTGTGCACTCAAATAGTCTTATTCTTTTTCAAAGCCTTTGACACGATTGAGCAACAGTTTCTTTTAAAATCTTTCAAGTAGTTCAGATTTGGGGATACATTTGTTGACACCATTTCTACGTTTTATAAAATAATTAATAGTTATGTTGTTATTAATTTTAATAACTCTAATAGATTTTATATACTGTGTGGTGTTATTCAGGGCTGCCCAATTTCTTCCTCTTCATTTTTTTAGTTACTGCGCTATTATTCATGAGTATTGTTCAAAATCAAGAATTATTGGAATTTCTGTTTTGGGGAAGTAAACTACATTTCACAATTGGCAGATGACACCACATTGTTTCTAAAGGATGAATTGCAAGTGTCAAAGGCTTGGGGTTAATTTACCATTCTTCTTGTGCTTCTGGTCTAAAATTGAATATATACAAATGTGAGATAATGCCTGTTCATGATTTAAATTAAAACTAAATAGAAAATATTAGAGTTAAATACAGTTAAATATTTGGCCATTTATATTACAAAAATCTACTGGAAAGATAGCACTTTAATTTTTTTATCCAAGATTGTCAAGTCTTAAAACATTCTTAATTCCTGGCTAGCCTGCAATTGTATTATACCTATTATTATATGGAAGAGTTCTCTTGGAAGGCAGAGGGATTTTCTCATGTTGTATATCCCTCTATATCTCTATTTCTTGAAAGCAAAGTTGCTAAAAAATTCTTACTATTTTCTTAGATTTCACTGGGAAAAATAAATCTCATAAATTAAAAAGGAAAGGATACAATTAAAATTATTTTGAGACCATCTGGGGAAAAATGATGATATCCTGACATGCCTACTTCATGATTCCTACAAAAGAGTTTAACAAGGTGGTAAAAGCAATTTCACCTGTATTAATTCACCTTATTAAATGTCACTCTATATTTAATCCAAGGCTTGCTGTCCTCTTGGCAGGCATTGTTCTGTTAGATAAGAAATGTAACAATATGCATGTGTGCCAAATAATTCAATTTAAAAGGAAAATGTATTCAAGCGGAAAGTTCTACAGTCATTGGTTGATGATTTAGACTGGAAAAGACCCTGGCTTGTACCTGGGAAATATTGTATTTCCAATAAGGCAAAGGAAACACACCTTAAAATCTTACATAAAATATATCCTGTACAATGACAGCTCATGTTCTTTTTGAAAACAAGCAGAGGAGACATTAGCTCTATATTACAGAGAAGTATTTCAAGAAAAATCCATGCATTTAGGTGCTTTCCTGATTGATTGAATCTTATTGTAATGTCTCTATAATGTTGAGCACAATTTGTTAAGAGGTTTTTCATTTTGTTTGTAATCATTTTAATTCATTATAAATGTGTATGCATTTCTGTTTGTTAATTATATTTAATTTATAACACTCTCTCTCTCTCTCTTTCTTCGGCTTGCTCCCTTTATCAGGGGTCGCCACAGTGGAGTGATCCGCACAACCGATTTGGCATGTTTTTTCCTGCCGCACCCCAGCCCTGAGAGTGCACTAACTCGTGCAACGCCAGTGCTAGGACACACTCACTCACCATTCACTCATATTTTATTCATAACTATTGGTCATTATTGTATGGATTTGTGTGTGATCCATTGGCAATGTGACTGTTTAAGCATTAATAAAAAAATGTAAAAAAAAAATAAAAAAGTAAATGTCCCTGAACGTGGAAGAAAACACATTTAGGAATCGCAAATCGTGGCTAAAGAAAACAGCTTTTGTACTCCGTTTCCTCGACGTGAATATTGAGATAATCGAATTATAGGCTACCGCAGATTATTATTTTGAAGAAATTTGTAAAGACCTAATAAATACATTGTGACAAACGTCAGCTATTCATGAATTGTGCCCGACTCGTTGAGGAAATGCCTTCCAGTAAACTTCAGATCGACTTAAGCATAATATTCAAAATGAAATGTATAATATAATAGAGACACATACATCACAACATCATGGAAATTATGAGAAAGACATTGCTGGACTTACCAGTAATTGTAATGGAAACTGATTTGTTCCACGGTGTTCTGAAATGGCGTCGTAGCTTATATAAACATTACTGAAACTTTCAGTTTCGATTTCTTTGTTTCACTGCAGTCACGCCATCTGCGCTTCGGAGAAAAATTATCCGGTGCGCGTCTACATTGCGTTGCGTGGTAATGATAGCCATGAAGCTTCTAAAAAAAACTTTCAAGCATTTACATAAACGTTTTAGAGCATTTATCAAGCAGAATTTTTCCAGTTAGTTTGAACATGAATGTAAACTTAAATATAAATTTAAATAAAATAAATACAATTTTATAAATACAAATCAATTAAACTGAAAAATATAAATAATACATACTAGTAGTTCTGCAAACACACTAGCAACCAGCAACATTTGTGTTTGGTATAAATGACACAGAACATCTAAAGTGCTTTCTTACTTTCTGCTTTTTGCAACTTTCTGCATTTTTATATAAAACAAAGTCCTCACGCAACCAACTGTAAATGCACTTGACTTAGCAGCATCAAAAATCTCTTTTAGTGCAAATAACATAGCAGCAAACCGCTTATTTCTGAGTGAAGGAAATTATGTAAACATTACAGAACAATATAAAGGAATGTGCTTTAATTTGAACTCAATTGCAGTCCCTGAGTCTTCCTCACTGAAAGTTCTCAGTACTCCCAGTTTAAGAACGGCAGGTTGTCATGCAGGAAACACAACTGTTCTGTATGTTCTTTCTCAGCTGTATACGTTAACTTAAGACATAACCGACTGTTTACCAGAATACTCCAAGTACACCCGGCTGCAGCCTGCAGATCGAGGCGGGGCTGCACCTGGGGCGGGGCTGCACGTGTCGCCCCGCCCACGATGCTTCTCATTGGTTAGTGACAAAGTAATGACGTAGATCGGGGCGGGGCTGCACGTCTCGTCCCGCATACAACTGTTCTCATTGGTTAGTGGCAACGTAATGACGTCGACGCCGCGGTAAACAGGAAATGCGGTTGAAACAATACATAATTATATGAAACAAACCTGTGATGCCATTAATATACCTGGTAAATGTATATAATATTAAACAATACATTGCAAATCTGTTAATTTTTGGAAAACATTTTATGTACATTTCCAAGCAAGAATCCAATTTCTGCTTTTGACTTGTCACATTGCAATCGCAATGTCAACGGATATATAGTTTATTTAAAACTTAAGTTTAAGTTATTTCTATTCATGTGTATTGATCATTTACCACTTACAAGTTATTTATGGTCGTTTTTTATTTTAATTTCAGCATATGCTTTACTGTTACATGTATTATTAACATTTAAATAAAAGTTAAAATATTCTCAGCAAGTGTCATGTCTTAAGATGTTATTAAAATTAATGGTAACACTTTACAATAAGGTTCATTAAACATTAATGTATTAACTAACATGAACTATAACCATGAGCAATACATTTGTTATTGTATTTACTAATCTTCGTTTATGTTAGTTATTGAAAACACAGTTGTTTATTGTTTGTTCATGTTCGTTAACAAGAGCATTAACTAATGTTAGCAAGATTAATAATGTATTAATAAATGTTGAGATTAACATTAACAAAGATTAATAAATGCTGTATAAGTGCAGTTCATTATTAGTTTATGTTAACTAATGCACCATATTGTTACCAAATTAAAATTAATAATTGATGGATTTACTTGATAATGAAAAGCTTATGGTAAAAATACCAGCATTGTTTGTATATGAATAACATGCCAAGACAATTATTTCCTTGTTATTTATTTAGGTATGAAACTGTTTAATTCTGATCAAGAAAGGTGAAATTTGTACATCTGTATATAACACATATTTTTGTACATATAAATCTCTGGTTAAACATTAACATCCTTTACACATTTTCTTCCTTTAATACTTAATCTCCTTTAATCATTAAACCTTCCTTCTTTACACACTTTACTGGCACATGAAACAGCAGCCGGGGTCCTCTATGCTGTCGTAGAATCCTCTCAGGTAACCACGCTTCCCATTACCGTAAAATCCGGAGCAGGATTTGAACAAGGTTTTACATAAGTTACATTCTTTAATTTCAAAAGGCACCCGCAATTCAGCCTTTGATGTTTCACTCCATTTTCCCAAGTTCACAACACCTGTATCCAAAAACACACACAAAACAGAACTCTTTCATATGTACATCTAAGATTATGTTAGCCATGCCAGTGCTTTAGAAAAAGCAACCTTACTTAAACCCAACTCATGAGGGCTTATGCATTGCACACACATTTAAACTTTAACACACTTACTGTCAAGCCATGCATAGTGTGCCTTCTGTCTGAACCGGGCCTTGTTTACAATTGCCCTAAAGCAACTGCATGTAAGAGACAGATTCATGTAGGCAGCATCTCCATCCTGTAGCACTACTTCAAGGAGTATCATCTCCAAGGCCTCCATTGGTAACTGGAAAGTATTTATAAAAGGATTAATCCATTTGCTTCAATGGAATATCACAGAGGCAATGTGCTTCATCAAATTTGCCTGAGTTATTACAGTTGCTGAACACTAGCAGCAGTGAAAGTGGGACTTTGCCCAACATTTTAAACTACATTTTAAAATGGTGAAATCTGAAAGAGCAAACAAAAGAAAATAAGTTTGTTGAAAATTGCCTAAATTTAACCTTCACTTGTTTGTATTTTGCTCTGGTCAGTGGACAGTCGCAAGACAGAATTTTCATCAGCACCATCCATGTGCAAGCACATTTTTTTGTGATTTCAGCAACAAAGACCCATGGTCAATGTGTGGAATGCAGTAAATGAAGTTTACCCGAGTCTTAAAATTAAACATTCTACTACAAATTCACAAGCAATTCAATCCGAAGCATGCACAGTGCATTGCTGGCTGGATCGGCACCATGTTAAACTTTAACTAAAGTGAGGTAAGCAAAAGACAGTTAAACTCACCATGATGTTGCACTGCCCACTGAAAGTGATTTTTGATGTGATAATACATCAGTTGTGGCATACTGGAGTAACTGCAGAATGGGCACTAGTGCAGCTTTTAAATACTGCTCACATTCCCCTTGCTTAACACAGTTTTGTGCATTTTGCAGGGGTAATGGCTCTTAAAAGAGCCTTTGGGTTATAAATTGAGGAACAACAAAAAAGAGGAGACATAGAGGGGTGGAGATGACAATGACAAGGATCTGCAAAAAGAAGGAAATACAGAGAATCAGTATTAGCATAAAATGTTTTGTTTTTTTATATATACTCCTGCAGGGTTATCCAAATTCAGTCCTGGAGGGCCACTGTCCTGCAGAATTTAGCTCTAACTTGCCTCAACACACCTGCCTAGAAGTTTCTAGTATGCCTAATAAGATCTTGATTGGCCGGTTCAGGTGTTTAATTGGGGACGGAGCTGAACTCTGCAGGACACTGGCCCTCCAGGAGCAGGATTGGGCACCTGCTCTAGTGCATATACTGTATAGAAGCATAACAGTATGTAATATTAAAAAACAAGCTCTACTTTCAAGGACTGTTAAACTTAATCAAAGTCAAAGTCAAAAAAGTCAAAGTCAGCTTTATTGTCAATTCTGCCACATGTACTGTACATACATACAGAGAATTGAAATTGCGTTAATCTCTTACTCCCTGGTGCATACAGATAACACTAATAGTAGATCGCAAAAATACAGATAAGTACAAATCAAATATATATATATATATATATATATATATATAATACACATATACGTACACAAAAATGCAACTATTACAAATATACAAAGGACATGTAGAAAAAAATATAATAAAACATAAAATAAAAAATAATAATATAAAATGGATAAAGTGGCATAAGGCACATGGTAGATAGTGCAAACCAGTGAGACAAATAAAGAAACAAACAAACAGTGCAGAATATAAGTGGTGTAGTGCAAAGAGCTTATCAAGACTATTCTATTTAAAGTGACAAAGAGCAGTCTTTTTTTTCACTTTTAATCATACTTTTTGTTGAATTATTATTATTAAATGCAGTTTACTGTTTATTTTAATAGATGTATAATTAATAATAATATCTAAATAATTAACATTTAATCATTTTATTCACAGAAAAACAATATACATTTGTATAGCCATTGTTAATATGAACCTATATTACATCTGCTGGTTCAGTTTTGACACTGTTTTCTTTTTAAGGGGCATATTTTGGGAACACTATATCCTAATCATAATCCCACTAAAACCACCCACACAAACTTTCTAATGCTGCCTTCAAGTGCTCTCGGAATTATCGTAAATACCAGTTTCCTAGGTAAACATTGCACATGAACGCCCTCCCATTTCGAAATTTTAATGCGACGAGCTCGTAATCACAACTTCAATCGTGGGAATAATTTAATTTCCGATAGAACGTGAAGGCGGCATTAGGCCTACAATGCTTTTGGGAAACGCAGCCCTGGTTATTTAAAAGCAGACCTTGCGTGACATGGTTGAGTGAACAAAGTTATGCGATTTTATTTTGAAACTACTTCACATTTCCTTTTAACAACACACTAAACGGCACTTTAGAATTAAAAATAGTAATTAAACAAATTAGACAAGAGACGTAGCTTGCCTGTACTCACATGCAGCGAAGAACAGCATAAATTAAAAACCGCTAAAATCGACGTAATGACTTGACGCCACTAACCAATGAGAACAGTTGTAGGCAGGACGAGACGTGCAGCCCCGCCCCAGATACAGACCCGCCTCGATCTACGTCATTACTTTGCCACTAACCAATGAGAAGCATCGTGGGCGGGGCGACACGTGCAGCCCCGCCCCAGGTGCAGCCCCGCCTCGATCTGCAGGCTGCAGCCGCAAAAAGTCTTTTTTTGACTTAACTTTGTATATATCCGTCGCTGAGGCAGTTGTCTACGCTTTCTATCTCTGCACTCTCTCTCTCTCTCTCTCTCTCTCTCTCTCTCTCTCTCTCTCTCTCTCTCTCTCTCTCCTCCCTCCCTCCTCTCTCTCTCTCTCTCTCTCTCTCTCTCTCTCTCTCTCTCTCTCTCTCTCTCTCAGGAAGACGTGAGCCCGAGAGCTGTGCAGTGGCCGATGCAGACTGTAGATTCCGACACGAGAGTCTACAGCATTTACATTTGCTGTAGACACTAGGCCAATCGGAAGGCCGAATGAGGCGGGTTTCGACTAATCGTGTCGCTCTGGAATCTACGCTAGCGCTCGTGGCACATAGCTCCGGTGTTTACGGGTAAAGTTATTATAATCCAGTCCCGAAACACGTTGCTAATGATACACTTCACTCTGGTGGTTAAATGTATCAGTTAATCTGCGAATCACATGCGTGCCGAACCGTGGGGACTGAGTAAAATTCTCCGACTCAGATACAAGAAAAATACAACCGAACTTTTATAACATTGAGGCTAATATGTTATCAAGCAACTGCAAGTTAGCGAAGCTTCAACCAGCTGTAGCATTACGCCAGTTCCCAATGGTTCTATGCTATTAGTTTTTTCTTTCACTGAGTGAAGCAACACTTCATAGTTTACTATAGTAAATATATGGCCATAGGACTTTTAAATATCAGAATTGAAGCCTTGCCTTTATCTCCCAGGACTGTTGTTGAATCTTCCAAAAGTTTTGGCTTGGGGTCCTTCACATGCGGCAACAGCAGCATGTCCACCGCACCAATAACACAGGGCTGCCCGCGGACGTGCCTGACTTTGAATCGGCGCTACTAAACATGGATATCGGCCGATGCCGATATATTAAGAATCAGCGTGTCGTGTAATATTCTCATATAAACTTTAACAGCCAATGAAAAATATTGGTATAGTAAAATTAGCTAATTCACGAGATAAATACATCATGATGAAAATAGTGTGTGACTCTCCCGGATCCGCCATCACACCGAGGGTCTCGAACCTGGGATGCCAGCACGGGAGGCGGCTCTACCAAGGAGGCTAAGGCTACAGGCCCTAACGTCAGTCACTAGGCGCCTCTTTTTGAAGTCAGGGTGAGTTTACACACAGCCCTTACTGGCATACATCCGTTACACGCGCACATTCTATGGTACAGTCTGATCCAATGACATACAGGCATCAACATCAGATTGACAGCGCTCTGATCCAATGGCATACAGGCATCGCCAGATTGACAGCGCTCTGATCCAATAGCATACAGGCATCGTCCAGATTGACAGCGCTCTGATCCAATGGCATACAGGCATCGCCAGATTGACAGCGCCTGATCCAATGGCATACAGGTATCGCCAGATTGACAGCGCTCTGATCCAATAGCATACAGGCATCGTCAGATTGACAGCGCCTGATCCAATGGCATACAGGCATCGTCAGATTGACAGCGCCTGATCCAATGGCATACAGGCATCGCCAGATTGACAGCGCCTGATCCAATGGCATACAGGCATCGCCAGATTTACAGCGCCTGATCCAATGGCATGCAGGCATCGCCAGATTTACAGCGCCTGATCCAATGACATACAGGCATTGTCAGATTGACAGCGCTCTGATCCAATGGCATACAGGCATCGCCAGATTTACAGCGCCTGATCCAATGACATACAGGCATCGCCAGATTGACAGCGCTCTGATCCAATGGCATACAGGCATCGCCAGATTTACAGCGCTCTGATCCAATGGCATACAGGCATCGTCAGATTGACAGCGCTCTAATCCAATGACATACAGGCATCGTCAGATTGACAGCGCTCTGATCCAATGGCATACAGGCATCGTCAGATTTACAGTGCTCCGGTCCAATGGCATACAGGCATCGTCAGATTGACAGCACTCTAGGCCAATGGCATACAGGCATCGTCAGATTTACAGCGCTCCGGTCCAATGGCATACAGGCATCGTCAGATTGACAGCGCTCTGATCCAATGGCATACAGGCATCGTCAGATTGACAGCACTCTGATCCAATGACATACAGGCATCGCCAGATTGACAGCGCCTGATCCAATGGCATTCAGGCATCGTCAGATTGACAGCTCTCTGATCCAATGGCATACAGGCATCGTCAGATTGACAGCACTCTAGGCCAATGGCATACAGGCATCGTCAGATTGACAGCGCTCTGATCCAATGGCATTCAGGCATCATCAGATTGACAGCACTCTGATCCAATTGCATACAGGCATCGTCAGATTTACAGCGCTCTGATCCAATGGCATACAGGCATCGTCAGATTGACAGCGCTCTGATCCAATGGCATACAGGCATCGTCAGATTGACAGCACTCTGATCCAATGGCATACAGGCATCGTCAGATTGACAGCGCTCTGATCCAATGGCATACAGGCATCGTCAGATTGACAGCACTCTGATCCAATGGCATACAGGCATCGTCAGATTGACAGCGCTCTGGTCCAATGGCATACAGGCATCGTTTGATTGACAGCGCTCTAATTCCAATGGCATACAGGCATCGTCAGATTGACAGCGCTCTGATCCAATGGCATACAGGCATCGTCAGATTGACAGCGCTCTGATCCAATGACATTCAGGCATCTTCAGATTGACAGCACTCTAGGCCAATGATGTTGGGGATCCAGTGGCGCAGCAGTCATATTTCAGGGTGACCGTGTAACTCTTTATCACAACCCTGCTATCAGGGCCAGAGTGGGATCCATTTTCAGCCCGGGAGTGTAATGCTCAAGACCAGCCCACCACCAGTCCCCATACAACCCCCCTCCCACCATGGTGGAATCTGGATGAATAACAAATCTGTTTCTTAATTGACGTTTCAATAAAAATCTGAATAATGTAAATATGGCCATAAATATCAATAAACAAATCACATACTGAGTTTTCTGCAACAAAGTGTCCAACTGTTACGTTATGAAAATAATGGTTTGCATTCAAAAAAAATTAAGTTATGCAGTAAGAAATATACTTGTTGCACTATTGTTTTTTATATCCATGTCAATGTAATACATAAAATAAATGAAATAAACTTCATGAAACATTTTTTGCTACAAAAGATACAACAGTAACATTATTTAAAAAAAAAGTAAAATTCAAAATTGAAAGCTGCCAAGCAGTCATTAATATTCATATATGTTAGTCATTATGTTCCTGTGGCTCAGTGGTAGAGCATTGCGTTAGCAGCGCTGAGGTTATGGGTTCGATTCCCAGAAGACACATACTGACAATAAATGTATAGCCTGAATGCACTGTAAGTCGCCTAACTCGCTTTGGATAAAAGCATCTGCTAAATGCATAAATGTAAAATTAATAACTAAATGGAAAATCAGTAAGCATCTCGAAAGAAAGAAAGAAAGAATGAGAGAAAGAAAGGCCTTCTACCATTCTTCCCAAGTTTTGGTTTACACTCAGAACTGAAAATGGCAAAGCCTTACAGCATCAACAACCGTCTAAGCAGTGCACTGGTTTCTGCAACTTTGTTTATTACTGTCTCATTGTTTTATAGTTTTTGACTATAGTCACTGTACCTTGAGTCGCCAGTTCACGTGTGCTTGTTTGTCTTCTTGAAAAAATATTTGTCAGTTTGACACATTTGGCCGCATCATCCTCCGATGCCTTTCTTTTTTTAACCTGGCTTTTTCAGCTCCTCTAGGAATCTTTTTATTACTATCCATTTTATTCTTCCCGCGATTAGCGCACTCTCGCTAACTCACACCACAGCATTAATGGTTTCGGTTTGTCTCCATGGCAACGGCCTGGGACACGCGCTTGTGTAGAAGAAGAGAGAGCGCGCACGCTCTGACAACAGAAAACGTCACATTTTAATGATAAATTCAAATCTAGTGTTATTAGCTTAGTTATCAGTCACACGGTAACTTAAACACATATACGTTATTATGTGTATGTAAAAAAAGCAGGCGAGTCTGCCGGCCCAACTTATGAACGGGGCAGAGCGGCCCACCGGGAATTCTCCCGGTTCTCCCGATGGCCACCCTGGGCCTGCCTGCTATAATATAGTGCCAGTACGCGCTCTCATTGGGGCCCCTTCAACTGGTGGCGCCCTAAGCGACCGCCTAGCTCGCCTATGCCTAGAAACGGTACTGTTTATAGGCTATATGTTTTTTTTTACATGACTTAACATGCGAGTCATAATATTAGTGAATATATTATATTGTAGTATTATCTCTCGCCCCCCTGGTTGAGAAACAACCTGATCTAAGTGATTTAAAAAAATAAAATAAAAAAAACATTAGTTTCTCATTTATTTGGTTCCACAGTATTTGCTGATTTTTATTTTATTTAAACACTGCTTGACGCAGAATTGCAGCTGATATTAAAGTCAAGGTAAAACGCGCACGGTGCTTACAGGCTATTTAAAACCTAAAGAAAGCAAAGAAAACTGAAACGGTCACCCTGAAATATGACTGCTGAGCAGAGCATGTGAGCGGAGCTGAGCGGTGAGAATTTCCGCTCCCCGCTCACGTGGGTGTTCGCCCCGCCCACCGCTCAAAGTCGGACCAGATCGCTCCGCTCAATTCCGCCTCCCCGCCATCTACAATTTCATCCCGCCCGTGAAATCGCCCACGCTCGCTCAAATTAAAATTACTCTGCATGCCTAAAAGACCTGCCGTTTTCAATCGAAGCCTTACGCCTGGGACAAACTGTCTGCGTGGCAGACGTGGAGCAGGTTTGTTGCGTGACTGCTGCGTAAAAAATCCGCTTCACTTCTATTCTGTCGTGGAGCCGCGGTTGCGGCGTGGTTGGACCACACCTGATACGCGCGTATTCCGCAGGCAATAAGGCTGCTCTAATCTGTTAACATAGGCGCGGAAAGGAAAATAAACACGCAGCAAACCCGCTCCGCCACGCAGCCTATATCCTATAAAGAACTCACAGCAACATCAGTCAAAATAGAACATATATTTATTTCAAACAAACACAACAGCGAACATCCAAGTTTTGAACATAAATTAAACAGTCTGAGGCTTCAAACAAACTAAAAATCTAAACTAAACATCCATGTGTTGAACATAAATTATTGATGCAACCTCGAACTAGCCAACCATAGACCTATAAGAAATGTAGGCTATATGCCTTTCACACACTTTAAACATATTAACTTAGGCTAATAGCCTAATTATATAGCCTATGATTAATAATGATAAATAATAATGAAATGATGGTCGTCCCTTACATTATAACAATAAAAAAATTGGGCTTAGGCATACTTTCCTTATCTACAATTCTTTTGAGTTCACCTTCAAGAAAACAAGTCTGGACAATGTTTGAGGCTTCATTTCTGGACACCAGGCCGGCAGCAGAAAACAATAAGAAATCACGGATAGGGTTAAGTAGGCTACATTTAAATATTCATATGACAAAACTTATTTAATTGATTATTAGACAATATTTCCTATTTCAAACATATTCAAAATGCTCACGTTTTGCTCTGGCCTCCTCAAGTTCACGCAGCACACTGTCATCCCAGCTAACAATTTTACGTTCTAAAAACGTTCCCGTAACGTTCCCATTAAGTTAAAACGTTATGTTTAAATGTTCTTAGAACGTTCAAAACGTCCAGTTTTTTAGACGTTGTATTAACGTTCTTGTTTGGTTATAAGAACGTTATTCAAAACGTTTTTAGAACGTTTCAGTTTTTTGTTATATTAATGTTATAAGAACGTTTCAGTTTTTTGTTATATTAATGTTATAAGAACATTATTTAAAACGTTTTTAGAACGTTTCAGTTTTTTGTTATATTCATGTTCTAAGAACGTTTTCCCAATGTTCCAATTAAGTTATAAAAAACATTGTTTGAATGTTCTTAGAACGTTTAAGAAGTCCAGTGTTTAGACATTGTATTAACGTTCTTGTTAGGTTACAAGAACGTTATTTAAAACATTATTAGAACGTTCCATCCCCATTATATTAATGTTCTAAGAACATTTCCCTAACTTTCACATTAAATTATAAAACATTGTTGAAGGTTCTTATTTTAGACATATGAATGTTATTTTTTGGTTATAAGAACTCTATTCAAAACATTATTAGAACATTCAATTAACTCATTATAAACACCCTCAATGTTTTTCTAAAAAAAAAACAACGTTCCTAAAAGCTAGACTAGAAAAGTTGAGTCAAGACTGGAACATTGAACTTATCAATTAAATCAAAATAAAATGTGACCCTGGATCACAAAACCAATCATAAGCAGCACAGGTATATTTGTAGCAATACATTGTATGGGTCAAAATCATTAGAATATTAAGTAAAGATCATGTTCCATTAAGATATTTTGTAAATGTCCTACTGTAAATATCAAAACTTAATATTTGATGAGTAATATGCATTTTTAAGGACATCGCTAAACAACTTTATAGGCGATTTTTTTCAATATTAGGATTTTTTTTGCAGCCTCAGATTCTGGATCTTCAAACAGTTGTATCTCAGCCAAATATTGTTCTATGCCAACAAACCATGCATCAATATAAAGCTTATTTTTTAAGCTTTCAGATTATGCATAAATCTCAATAAAAAAAAGACCATTATGACTGGTTTTGTGGTCCAGGGTCATTAATGTGCAACAAGTATGGATACCACATCATTGTGAACAAAATCAATGACATGTACAAAGAATCAATTAAATGTATACTTTATATTCTATTGTAGTTATATTCAGTTCATATTATAATTCACTAGCAGTTCATACAGTATTTTCAGTTCAGATCAATATGAAAATACCTGAAAAACAAAACAATCAGAAACAATTAAAAACTTTCAGACTTTTAAATAGACTTGAATTTATACAAAATATTTAGAACTAGAAAGAACATTCATGAAACGTACACACGGCAAAATGTACATATGAAAGCAGATTAAACACTAAAATCTAAAACATAAACAAAACATGAAGAAGAAAGATTTAGAGATACAGAGATATATTATAAATGACAACTGTTTTTAATGATGTCACTGTGACATCTCCATGTCAGCTTCAGTCACTGGTACATCAGAGTGGACTGAAGCTTCAGAGGAAGTCAGGAGATACTGGAAGGACAAAAAGACAACAGTGTTATATTTAAGTGTAGTCAGATTTTGTATAAAAGCACTGGAATGCTGTACTTGCTCATGCAGAAAATCTTTTAAAAATATTGTATAGCCAAAGTTGTGTATTTTGTAATGCTTCTGCATGATCAATTAATGATTAGTCTGAGTTATGCAGAGGTGTTTTATTTTTATTTTTTTAGTTAATATTTGTATTTAATTAGTAACAGTATTTACATATTACTGCATTAAAATAATTAGGAAATGAAAAATTATTTTAAAGTGCACTGCACAAAGGACAGTTAATGCAAAAATGCACCGTGACGTTCTAGGAACTAGCCAGCAGGGTCATTCCTGGAGAACCAATTGCCCCTGCGGTGAGAACAAGCCAAAAAGTGGGGACTTCCGGCAATAGTTCTATGAACTATGAAAAGGTTCCTCCGGTGCAAAATCGCCTTTTGACAAACATGTGGATTTCTTGATTGTAATAATAATGTCCTATAAAATAAAAAACAACATTTAATATTTATGATAATAACAATTATTACTATAAAGTATAGTATAATTATTAATATAAATGTTATTATTTAAGTACCTGCCAAACGTTTGGAAACATTACATTTAGGGCTGTAGCTATCGAATATTCTACCGAAAATTCCATAAATTAATCGAGTAACTGGATAAGAACTACTTTTTATTTTTAAAGAGCAATCCTAAATATACAAGAGAAAATAAGACAAGTCTCTAAAAATAAACAAGTAATTTGTTTCCTTTTTAGAAAAAATAAAAAATGTTATTGCTGAAATATTTTAATAACTGAAAACTAAACCCATTTAGAGCATTTAATTGCCATATTACATAAAAAATGCAAATACAAATAAGGTAAATATAGTACAACCCTAAAACTAAGACATAGATCTAAATATTAAAAAATAATAAAATCTAAACATTGTGCAACTTAACTTCCAACTTTGATCCTAACTAAAGGTACGTTTTATGATAATTATATTAGCTGGATACGTTGGCATATTTATAATTTCGTTGTATGTAAGTACAATGACAATAAACAATCTGAATCTAAAGCTCAAGCATGACAAGCCTTTACTGTCTTCTTAGAAGAATTGTGGCTTTTGTGAGGCCAAAATTAGTGAACAGGAAGCTAATGTGGAACAAAAACAAGAGTCCATAAACATAACATTAACACATTTCTCAGCAACATGAATATAAAGTTATTTGGAGAATAAACCCTCTTAAATGTCTCTCTGCATACTGGTGTGTGTGTGTGTGTGTGTGTGTGTGTGTGTGTGTGTGTGTGTGTGTGTAATCCTTTTAAGGAGCATGTGGTTGTAAATAGTGCTCTGTATGTAGTTACAGTAAATAGTAGAGATGCACCAAAATGTAAATTCTGGGCCGAAACAGATAGTTCTGGATGTGCTTGGTCGAAAACCAAAACCGAAAATGCTTTGTAATAATTATTTATTTTATTAAAAAGTAATTTTGAAAGACTTTTAATTTAACTCAATTTTAATGACACAGAATTTAAAAAACAAGCCAATAAAATAACCACACTTTTATTGAAAGAAATTATGACAGAAAATATATTAAATATCAATGTATTATTTTTATTCAGTTCTATGCAACAGAATCAGACATAACTGTTGTTGTTTTTGACTAATTATCCAAATAATGTCTAGTCCTGCAAACAGGGTTTTTTCTTTCTCAAAATGTATTGGAGGTGGTTCATCCTGATCATGTGCACACAATGTACCTTCAACACTTTACATGCAATGTATTTTAGCTGTTATCATAATTAAATGATTGAAGAAAATAACAATTATAAAGTAATGTTTTATTTTCTCTCACCTAATGTTTTATTGATATTTATTTTTTAAATAGCCAAATTAAATGTTTTATTTTTCCACAGAAATTCTGTGTTGTGTATTTGGTTATCAAATTAAGGCATACAACATCTTTACATTTTTGAAAATTAAACTTTTTTGGCAAACAAAGGGAATTTACTATTAAAATTAAAACATGTTGGAAATGTTGTGTGGTCATTCCTTAAAAACATATATTTTTCATAATTGTAGTAGTAGTAGTATTATGTACATTCTACTGAACAAATATTTCTGCAACACTGCCTTCAAAAAACTTTTATTTTTGACGGTTTGCGTGAATACCTTTACATTTCTGTGATATGAAGATATGAAACGCTTTTACTCAAATGAAACGGTGAAGCGCTCATGAAGTGACTCAGAGCAGTTCTGCAGATGTTGTTCATGTGTTTATGTCCTCATTGAACGCGCTTCAGAGTGTGTGTGTGTGTGTGTGTGTGCGCTAAAGGAAAACGCTTAATATGACCGCGTAATATGAGTTAATGCTCATCACATCAGATCGCGCAAATCAGTGGGTAATGAATAGAAATGATGATTCTGTGTAAAGAAACATCAAGTAAACGTGTTATCAGCGAATGTGAGCAGATCAGTGAAGAAAGATTTTACCAGCATTGCCCAGATCAGCTGTACTGCATGTCACTTGAACCATGAGCTGGAGGCCCATTAAAACACTCAGCACATCAGCGCTACTGCAAACAGGAACAAGTATACTAACGTTACATAGACCTTTCTTGCCGGCGCGTTATTTGAGCGGACTATGGTTTTCCGGTGAGCATGGGCGGTAACTGAATGATAGAGCGGAGCGTCACGCGGCGCAGTGATGACGGCTGAGGGAGAGTAACCTGAACACTGCTGGGCGGTGCGTGCGGAGCGGCATATATTTTCGGCTGCCGAAAATTCAGTGCATCCCTAGTAAATGGAAAAAAAGATTCTTCGAGGCACATAATTTGCCTCGATGATTTTTTGTATTCGAGTTTCAGCCCTAATAAAAACATTTAAAGAGTATGGTGAAACCGAGATGAATATCAAACGTCAAACTAAATTTACCGCTGTAGGAAAAAATGCGCGCTTTTAATCCCTCCGTCAGCTAACGTTAACCTTAGACGATTTGGTGACTATCAATAACGTGCTCTAACGAAAAACATTTTTGATATATGGAAAGAGTTAACTAAATGGTACGTAAAAAAAATCCCGTCTTAGTTAAAATTTCTATCAAGGTAATTTTGACTGTATTCCTTTTATTACACGTACTAAATCCTGCTAACAGCTCTGCAAATAGCGGTAACGTTTTCGAGAAAATTCTATCAGACTGTTAAACTACTCATAACCTAATTAAAACAATAGTAACTGCTGCAAAACTAAGCTAATCAACATTGTGATTTAAGTATTTTTCATACAATCAACAAAATTCCCTAAGCTCACCTGAAAGCCGCCGTCGCTCTGAATGAGTCGTCGTTAGTCGTGTTTGATTGTTACGCACACACGTACTCTCCAAAACCACGCCCACCCCATCACGTTATAAACGTATATACATTTGAACAGGGTAAGGATGATCAAATAATGATTGCAAGAATTCCTCATGAGAACTAGGAAAAAACGTTTTGTGAAAAGTGTATTTATTAAGTTTATTATTTACTGTATTTAAGATATTTTATTCATATGCTTTGTTTTCTATAGTGGATACCAAGACTCAGTTACAGTTTTTCTCGATTGCTAACACACAATTCATGAAACAATTCACCATTTTCTCACAACTATTAACACAATCTCAAAACTTCACACCAGTTTCTGCAAATTTCAAACTTCAGGTCTAAGTCAAACATTTTAGTCAAAAACATATTATCGTTTGTCAGTATCTAATCTTTGGCCTCAGATGACACACAAACCTGTCAAATACACACTTTTTTCCTTTCTAGAGAACACTAGTGAGATCAATTGCAAACACTGTTACAAAAACCTCCTTTTGGGAAACAGGAGACATCTTGCAAGTTAATATCTGTTACAGTATGCAGCATAAATAGAGCAGTGTATATACAGTAAAATTCACATAGAAACTTTAAGACAAAATTACTGTCATTACACAACTGTAAAGTGATCCTACAGTAGATGAAAATCACTAGAAGAGAAAAGTACAAAAAACAAACAACTGAATATACAGTAAAAACACACACTGGAATATCCTGTCAGTTTCTGTACAGCAATAAATAAATAAATAAATACAACATCCTCTGCCAAGTTGCATTACAGTATTGGTAATATCCTTATTTGTTATACTATATAACAATTGCATAGTCTTCTGAGAAAGTACTTTATCTGCCTCCCCTAGACAGTCAACTCTCAGTTCTGCACAAATACATGTAAAAAGTACTTGTCTACAAATCAATTCAACAGTTAGGAGTTTGAGGAAGTGTGGTACAGTATTTACAGTACAAAGAATAGTGAAAGTCCTCTCATCTGAAATACTGCTGCTATGTACTGCAAGTGTAATGTGTAAGTAGATGAGCCTGCAGGCAGCTTTCCTCGAGGTCAGTCCATGCACAAGAACATGCTCAACTATGCTTTATATTTAATCAGGAACAAATTACCTTTGACCTCATCCCCTTAATTATTATTTTCTCATCCTATTCCTCTTTGTCTCCCATTATCAGGATTAATTTTTTAAAACACATAATCATCTTGTGCTACCGTTCATATCATCCTGAGACTCTGACTGCTGTGCCATCACTTTTGCTGAATGTTCAAAGACGGATGAAAGTTTGCTATTTGTGTACATTTTGTGATTCTTGAGGTAATTATATTGTGTATTTGTGTTTTCTAAATGATAACATTTTTAGAACGTTCCACTAACAATGCAATTATAACGTTTTTCATGATAACGTTTTTAGAACATTAAATTAACAACATAATGATAACATTTTTAATAATAATGTTTTTAGAACGTTCCACTAACAACAAAATTATAACGTTTTTCATGATAACATTTTTAGAACGTTCCACTAACGATGCAATTATAACGTTTTTAATGCTAACATTTTTAGAACATTCAATTAACAACATAATGATAACGTTTTTCCTGATAACGTTTTTAGAACGTTCAATTAACAACATAATGATAACGTTTTTCATGCTAACGTTTTTAGAACGTTCCTCTAACAATGCAATTATAACGTTTGTAATGTTAACGTTTTTAGAACATTCCATTAACAACACAAAGATAATGTTTTTATGCTAATGTTTTTAGAACGTTTATAAATGGCAGATAACATTAAGAAAACGTTCTACTAACGTTACCGCAAGAACGTTTTTGATAACTATGAGAGAACCTTTATAGAACGTTAGCCAAAGTTACGAGAACGTTCCCTGTTAGCTGGGATGTTTCCGCATGATGTGTCTTTTTAGATTAAAATATGGATCCTTACTTGAAATCGTATCACCACATTCCTGATCATGTTCAACATTGATATCTGTCGGTTTGCTTTTGAAGTATATGATGGTTTAATTGTTTGTGCATGCCCTAGGCTCGTGGTGTGAGCGGTATCAGAGCGGAACAGACAGAGCGATCGACATGCTCTGCTGCCGAGCCACTGGATAACATCATTGGATCAGAGCGCTGTCAATCTGACGTATGCCATTGGATCAGAGTCAAATCTGACGATGCCTGTATTGGATCAGAGCTGTCAATCTGACGATGCCTGTATGTCATTGGATCAGAGCGTCAATCTGACGATGCCTGTATGCCATTGGATCAGAGCGCTCAATCTGACGCGTTGCCTGTATGCCATTGGATCAGAGCGCTGTCAATCTGGCGATGCCTGTATGCCATTGGATCAGCGCGCTGTCAATCTGAAGATGCCTATCATTTGACCAGAGCGCTGTCAATCTGACGCGATGCCTGAATGCCATTGGATCAGCGGCGTCAATCTGAAGATGCCTGTATGTCATTGGATTAGAGCGCTGTCAATCTGGTGATGCCTGAATGCCATTGGATCAGCGCCGTCAATCTGACGATGCCTGAATGCCATTGGATCAGAGCGCTGTCAATCTGACGATGCCTGAATGCCATTGGATCAGAGCGCTGTCAATCTGACGATGCCTGTATGTCTTTGGATCAGAGCGCTGTCAATCTGAAGATGCCTGAATGCCATTGGATCAGAGCGCTGTCAATCTGGCGATGCCTGTATGTCTTTGGATCAGGCGCTGTCAATCTGGCGATGCCTGAATGCCATTGGATCAGAGCGCTGTCAATCTGACGATGCCTGTATGCCATTGGATCAGGCGCTGTCAATCTGGCGATGCCTGTATGCCATTGGATCAGAGCGCTGTCAATCTGACGATGCCTGTATGCCATGGATCAGCGCTGTCAATCTGAAGATGCCTGTATGTCATTGGATCAGAGCTGTCAATCTGACGATGCCTGAATGCCATTGGATCAGCGCTGTCAATCTGACGATGCCTGTATGTCTTTGGATTAGAGCTGTCAATCTGACGATGCCTGAATGCCATTGGATCAGAGCGCTGTCAATCTGACGATGCCTGAATGCCATTGGATCAGAGCGCTGTCAATCTGACGATGCCTGAATGCCATTGGATCAGAGCGCTGTCAATCTGACGATGCCTGTATGTCTTTGGATCAGAGCGCTGTCAATCTGAAGATGCCTGAATGCCATTGGATCAGCGCGCTGTCAATCTGACGATGCCTGAATGCCATTGGATCAGAGCGCTGTCAATCTGACGATGCCTGAATGCCATTGGATCAGAGCGCTGTCAATCTGACGATGCCTGAATGCCATTGGATCAGAGCGCTGTCAATCTGACGATGCCTGTATGCCATTGGATCAGAGCGCTGTCAATCTGACGATGCCTGAATGCCATTGGATCAGAGCGCTGTCAATCTGACGATGCCTGTATGTCTTTGGATCAGAGCGCTGTCAATCTGAAGATGCCTGAATGCCATTGGATCAGAGCGCTGTCAATCTGACGATGCCTGAATGCCATTGGATCAGAGCGCTGTCAATGCTGCCTGATTGTTGCATGATTGTATTTGCAGTGCTCATCAACGCATTAGATCAATGGGCTCTGTCAGTACTTTGGCAAGTTAACGCTTTTTTTTTGCCATGCAATAAAGCTAGGTTCTAAGGCCAATTTAAAATATTGGTGCAGTAAATAAAGTGCACAAAATCAGTATTTTGTTTAGGCAGTATTTGTGTAAATCATGTTGTAAGATTTGTCCAAAAGGTGTGCGTTTTTGCGCCAATGCATTGTTAAAGAATCAGCGTGTCATGTAATATTCTCATATAAACTTTAACAGCAAATTAGAAAAATATTGGTATAGTAAAATTCGCTAATTCACGAGATCAATTCATCCTTTATTAAACCGCTTTGTCAAGTTTAATGCATCCTTACGGAGGTGTCGAAATGCTGAATCAATTCATTCACTTCTAACTATGGGTGTGCGATATAACGATTTTTTATCGTGGATGATAAAAATATCGTGCTAAAATGTGTGACTCTCTCGGATCCGCCATCACACCGAGCGGGTTTCGAATCCGGGATGCCGGCACGGGGGCCAGCCGTGGATAGTTGGAACTCAGTGACAGCCAATCAGATTGAAGCATTTCAACAGCTGACCAAAGAGCGGAAGTGTTGTCACAGCCAATCCGATTTTTTGATGTATTTATTTGGATCTTATTTGAATATCACACCAGTCCTCAGGTCCTTACACTGGCTTCCAGTTACATTTAGGATTGATTTTAAAGTACTTTTACTCGTTTATAAGTCACTCAATGGTCTAGGACCTAAATATATGGCAGATATGCTCACTGAATATAAACCTAACAGACCACTCAGATCATTAGGGTCGAGTCAGTTAGAAATACCAAGGGTTCACACAAAACAAGGGGAGTCCGCTTTTAGCTATTATGCCGCCCGCAGCTGGAACCAGCTTCCAGAAGAGATCAGATGTGCTAAAACATTAGCCACATTTAAATCCGGTCTCAAAACTCATCTATTTAGCTGTGCATTTGTTGAATGAGCACTGTGCTACGTCCGAACTGACTGCATTATTTTATGTATAATCCTTTTCTATTTAACTGTTTTAAATTTCATTTTAAATCAATTTCTATATCATTTTAAAATTCCTTGTTTTATTATTTTTAACTCCTTGTTTTTATTGCTGTGAATGATTATTTCACTTTCTTTTATGTAAAGCACTTTGAATTACCACTGTGTATGAAATGTGCTATACAAATAAACTTGCCTTGGATCGTGAGTTCGAATCCCACTCACACAGGACTGAAACCACTATTTCACACAGCTTTGTGCTTTTTATAAAACAAAATTGTAAAATATAACAATACATTACAGCTGCTAAGTATTTGAAATGTGTGTCTTGCCTTTTTGGATTTCAAAAAGGCAAAGTATTATGAATAAATTATTAGTATTATTTATTGTATTAAGTATTGTATTATATATTATGTATTGTATTATATATTATGTATATAGTATTATTACAAAGCAAAGTATTATGAATAAATTATTAGTATTCAAATAAATAAAGTAAAATAATAATAATAATAATATACATGACATGGTTATATGAAAACATGAATATTATAATAATGGTTTCATTAAACATGAATGGTCTCTACTAAATGGCTTTTGAAATGAAAAAAAGAGACATTTAAATGGAAGTAAAACTAAGTAATATTAAAGTACTACATGGATCATTTTAGTCACACTTAAGTTAAATGTTCAATTAAGTGTTTCCAAAACCATAGAAATTATCAAGTATTTGTCATATGAAAAATACCATATAACACAAATAACAGCTCATTAATCAATTTGTCATTTTCTGTTGTTTTTATTAAATGCTATAAGCACTTTTTAAGATCCAAATTAATACAATAGAAATAATAGAATAATAGAAAAAATAATTGTGACTATATATAGATAGTACAATATCACACTGAAAAATAAACCAATCAAAATGTACAGTATATACACATGACTTATATTCCAAAGTATTATGAATATATTATTAATAATAAAATAAACAGTAAAATAATATTAATATAACATTCCATGGTTATATTAAAAGCATGAATGGTTATATTACAAGTCTTTTGAAATGTAAATGAGGCATTTAAATTGAACTCAAACTTAGTAATAAATAACAATTATATAAACAATTGATAGAGTGATGGAATAATAGAAGACACACTTAAGTTATATGACCAATTAAGTAGTGATTCCGAAACAATAGAAACTGTAAAATATAAGTCCTATAAAGTAGAACACGCCAATGAAGCAATTTGTCAATTTTAGTTGCTTTTATTAAATGCTCTTTTTAGTAAATAGAAAATGTTGATATTTACAAACAAGATTATTAAATATTGATCCAAAATAAATATATTTCTGACAATATATACATATTACAATCTCACACTGAAAAATCAACAAATCAAACTATATATTATATGCATCAGTTAAATATTTCTAAGGGGTAAAATATTAAAAAAATATATAATTTTTTTCTGCCAGCCATTTCTGTCTTTCTATCTTGTAAAATGCAGACTCTTTAAACTCTCTCCAGGTCATCTTTCTGCATGTTCTGAGGTTGGTAAATGAAAAAGACTTTATCAGGGCAATGAACATATTTCCCTGCTACGCCAGAAAGTCTGTGTGAGGACTACACGTGTGTATGTATGTGTATGTGTATGTGAGGACTGTTTGAGCCCCGCTTCAGTTGCATTTTACAAAATCTGCACAAGTGAATAACGTGTCCAGTTTCAGGCTGTTTGCGTTTTTGATGTCCTTTCTCCTCCACATGTTTCTTTGTGTCCTCAAGTTCACTCGTAAAGAACACTAAAGTTTGTTAGTCCTTCATCACTGTAGGCATTAAAACCCTTTGTGGAACAGTAAAAGAACCTGACAGGGCCTCGCTGATTAAGAAAAAAAGGGGATAAAGGAACCATCTTTGGCTGTCCATAAGCAAGACAAGTCTTTGTTTGCTTCTCTGGAGTTGTTTAAGATAAACTGGTGTTGAGCAGTTTGGCCAGGTGCATGACATACTGTGAAATGTGCAGGTTTGTGGCCGAATGGAGCATGCTGTTTGGATCAGTCGAGGACTTGTGGACCATTGCTGCACACTCCCGAGGATGTCCTTCTTCCCATGGTGTTTATTAAGCAAGTTATCAATGGGCTCTGTGTTTGTGGTCCAGTACAAACAGTCTTCACAGGTCCAGTACGGGTCGCAGCCGAGGCCAGCACAGGCAGAGGTGTATGTATGTAGTTCCTACACAGAGGGGAAAAAGTAATTAATTTCTGCATTCTGAAAATCCTGATTGAGGCTCAACGTGGGAACCATGACATGAAAACAGTGAGGGCACAGGCAGTGTAGCAGTGGTGTCTGCAACTAGTTGAATGTTTAAGAAAAGACCTTTTTAAGACCAAGTAAATAAAATTTGAGGAACAAATGAGGAAAAACACATATGTTCTTTATAATGTAAATGTCTGGAGAGAAACACGATGAGTTGTATTAACTTCTGAGTTTGAAAATACAATTTTCAACAGGCATTTTAATTCATTTTTACAAAAGCTCACTGAAAAACTCCCGACACTATAATATGGAAATACTTCTTCCTCAGTATTTTTGTTACTGTCACAGTCTGTCTCCCTCTGCCTTTTGTTTCCCTGCCCATATTTGGTTTTCCTGTCCTAGTTTCCTGTCATCATTAGTTAATTAGTCTCTGTTTGTGTCTTGATTTCGTCCCAGGTGTTTCCAGTTATGTCTCCCTTCATATAGTCTGTTCTGCCCCATGTTTCCTGTGGATTATTGTTAATGTCAACGTCATTGAGTGTGTGTACCTGTCTCCAGCGATCTCTGTTATCTCCGTGTTATTAAACGTTTGAAAGAAGTTCTATGTCTCCTCGTCCCGTGTTCCTGGCTCCTCCGTGCAACCTCTGACGCCATACGTGACAGAATAATCCACCCAAATAACCGAGGATGAGGCGGCGGCTGATTTTGGTTCCCCGCGAGGGATGGCCGGGAATCATCAGCCTGCTCCCGCCGGCGGCGAAGAGAGTGCCGCCGCCCGCAACGAGGAAGATGCCTCCGCTGATCCCATCCAGCTCACCGTTGCCTCAGCTGGTTCCGTCCAGCTCACCGATGCCTCCGCTGGTTCCGTCCAGCTCACCGATGCCTCCGCTGGTTCCGTCCAGCTCACCGATGCCTCCGCTGGTTCCGTCCAGCTCACCGATGCCTCCGCTGGTTCCGTCCAGCTCACCGATGCCTCCGCTGGTCCCTGCCAGCTCACCGAGGCCTCCGCTGGTTCCGTCCAGCTCACCGATGCCTCCGCTGGCCCGTCCAGCTCACCGATGCCTCCGCTGGTTCCTTCCAGCTCACCGATGCCTCCGCTGATCCTGTTCAGCTCACCTGCTTCCGTCCAGTTCCGCTCTACCCGAGCGCCCCCCAGTGCCTGCTCCTCGCCAGCGCCCCAGAGAATCAGCGCTTTCCGGGCACCCCCGAGAGTTGGTCCAGTCCAGCTTATCTTCGTCTCCGCTGGTCCCGTCCAGCTCATCTTCTTCTCCGCTGGTCCCGTCCATCTCACCGTTGTCTCCGCTGGCCCCGTCCAGCTCGCCTCTGCCTCCGCTGACTCTGTCCAGTTTGGCACTTCCCGAGCGTTCCCGATAGTTAGCGCTTCCCGAACGCCCCCGAAAGTTGGTCTCGTCCAGCTTGCCTTCGTCTCCGCTGGCCCCGCCCAGCTTCACCTTCATCTCCGCTGGTCCCGTCCAGCTCACCTTCATCTCCGCTGGCCCTTACTGGGTATTCCCCGGCCGGCGAGCTAGCAAAAAATATTTGGGGGCATATACCCGATCCGCCATGGCCACCCGAGGCTCCCGATCCGCCAGGGCCACCTGAGCTCCGCGCCCTGGAGGCCACCTGCCCGGGCTACAGGTCCCCTGAGGCCTCCAGAGCGCCCACCCCTCCCCTTTCGATGTTATACGGCGCGGGAAGCGCCTAGGGGGAAGGGGGGGTAATGTCACAGTCTGTCTCCCTCTGCCTTTTGTTTCCCTGCCCATATTTGGTTTTCCTGTCCTAGTTTCCTGTCATCATTAGTTAATTAGTCTCTGTTTGTGTCTTGATTTCGTCCCAGGTGTTTCCAGTTATGTCTCCCTTCATATAGTCTGTTCTGCCCCATGTTTCCTGTGGATTATTGTTAATGTCAACGTCATTGAGTGTGTGTACCTGTCTCCAGCGATCTCTGTTATCTCCGTGTTATTAAACGTTTGAAAGAAAATTAAACGTGTTCCTGTGTGGCTCAGTGGTAGAGCATTGCGTCAGCTGCGTAAAAGGTTATGGGTTCGATTCCCAGGGAACACATGTACTAATGAAAATGTATAACCTGAATGCAATTGTAAGTCGCTTTGGATAAAAGCGTCTGCTAAATGCATAAATGTAAATGAAAGAAGTTCTATGTCTCCTCGTCCCGTGTTCCTGGCTCCTCCGTGCAACCTCTGACGCCATACGTGACAATTACATTTTACAAGACTTTGTTTATATTTGCAACTGAATTAAACATATCTTGATTGAAAGATGTTTGATAATTGTACTAGAAAACAAGACAAAACACAGAGGAAGAGATTCATTCACTTTTTGCTTTGCATCCATCATTTTTTGAATTTAAGACTTTCTGCTCTGATTTAAAACTTTCTTAAGGCATTGATTTGTGTAACAGTAAATAAAGACATTTTAAGCCTTAAAAACCCTTTTGCGTGTGATGTTAATGTCTAATATTTACCTGTATCTGACTGAGGATCTGGACATGTATCAGGAAAAGATGACAGCAAGGGCACGAGTAGTGGTCTCTACAAGAAAACACAATAGAAATATTACAAAAATGTATAATTATATTACAGACACAAATAAACACACACACTACAATACTGCAGTAATCCTGCTGTTCTTGGCAGACTGAAATTCATTTACAGTTTCAGTTGTGATTCTACTAAAATACTATGGCTAGATTATGGTTACTACAGTAAAACCATGGTCAGAAAAAAATTTTAAACAGCTGAATACATGTCATCTCATTACAACAATGAAAATAATGGTTATGTTCATTCATAATTTAGCTTGTAATCAACAAATGAGTGTTAATGATGACAAACAATACACAGAAAGGTAAACTACAGCCATGTTCATTCATAATTTGGCATGCAAACAAACAACCCCACGATGATCAACGGTAAACAAAGCCCAACGGGGTAAAGTTTGGTAACAAAACATAAACTGATGTCGCATAAAGCATCTTACCTTTGATAAATAAGACGAGAATGTGTTGAATTAAACAACACTAGCGATCGCCGCAGTGTTTTCTTCTTCTGTGAAATCAAACTTCCCGCGGCGCCGAAACCCGGAAGAGCGCCACGAGAGCTCTAGCGGCCGAGAGAATATTACATGCGTAGTGGTTTAGCCCGTCTAACGAGAGGGTCCTCGCTGCAGCCTGTAGCGCGATGACGTACTGGATCAGATCCAATACGTACTGGACGTTGTTACGCGCATGCGCGATGGTGTGTTTTGGTGACGTCGTAGAGAGTTGATGAGCGATTTTGCTGAGGTGAGCTATCAAAACTAATAATTTGGTTAAAGTTTATTCTCAAAGGGTGATTGTGATTAACATTAAGCATATTTTCCAGTCTGACATGGCTGCAGTAAGGAGATGGTGGTGCTTGCTTCTGCTAACAAATTATCCTGTGAAGTAAGTGTATTTACAAGTACTTCCTATAAATAAAACATATTTATTAGTATTGTAGGTGAAGGAGGAGTAGAAGTAGTATACAGTCTGTGTTGTTTACACTTTTTAATTTATTTTTTCAATTTAAGATCAGATGTTGAAAGACGGCTACTCAGAAAAAGGCGCAAAACAAGGAACACAGGTATAACTTAATGAAGGAACTCTTACCAGACAAAATATAATTAAGCAAACTTTTGTTATTTTAACATCTGATAAGATTTCTTGATGCTGTTATTATTTTTGCATTTTCCCTTGAATGTGTACTGGCATTTTAAGTTGTTTACAGACCTTATTGTATTGTACCTTTTAATATTAAAATTACATGGAGACATTTACTTCTATTTACTTGACTCATTTTTGCTTCCACTCAACAGTAAATATGACCTGAATAGAATAAAATGGCTTTATTTTAAAATGTTCCACATACATGCATTAAAAATATTACTTGACAATGACCTTATGCAATCAATCCATACAATTTAGGTATAAAAGCTCTAAAATGTAAAATGTGACATTTTAACTATTTTGCAAGAAACACATTGTTAGTTGTTAAACTAGGAAAATTTAAGCATCACATTTGTGAAAATAATTACTTATTCACCAATAATTATTTATTACTATCCATCAGTACTACTACTACACAGGTTAGAACGTCATCACAATATAACATTGAGCATGCGCGTAACAACGTCCAGTACGTATTGGATCTGATCCAGTACGTCATCGCGCTACAGCTACATCGCAATCTTGATAACACTGTGTTGAGCAACTATAGACCAATATCAAATCTTCCTTTCATAGGTAAGATTATTGAAAAGGTAGTTTTTAATCAGCTGAACAACTACTTAAACTCAAATGGATACCTGGATAATTTTCAATCTGGTTTCCGCGTGCATCACAGCACAGAGACAGCACTCATTAAGATAATAAATGATATTCGCTTTAATTCTGATTCTGGCAAAATATCAGTGCTGGTACTACTAGATCTTAGTGCTGCGTTTGACACTGTCGATCATAACATACTTCTAGAGAGACTGGAAAACTGGGTCGGGCTTTCTGGGATGGCACTCAAATGGTTCAGGTCATACTTAGAAGGGAGAGGTTATTATGTGAGTATAGGAGAGCATAAGTCTAAGTGGACGTCCATGACATGTGGAGTCCCACAAGGCTCAATTCTTGCACCGCTCTTGTTTAGCCTGTATATGCTCCCACTAAGTCAGATAATGAGGAAGAACCAAATTGCCTATCACAGCTATGCTGATGATACCCAGATCTACCTAGCCTTATCTCCAAATGACTATAGCCCCATTGACTCCCTCTGCCAATGCATTGATGAAATTAACAGTTGGATGTGCCAAAACTTTCTTCAGTTAAACAAGGAGAAAACTGAAGTCATTGCATTTGGAAACAAAGATGAAGTTCTCAAGGTGAATGCATACCTTGACTCTAGGGGTCAAACAACTAAAAATCAAGTCAGAAATCTTGGGGTGATTCTGGAGACAGACCTTAGTTTTAGTAGTCATGTCAAAGCAGTAACTAAATCAGCATACTATCATCTCAAAAACATTGCAAGAATTAGATGTTTTGTTTCCAGTCATGATTTGGGGAAACTTGTTCATGCCTTTATCACCAGCAGGGTGGATTATTGTAATGGTCTCCTCACCGGCCTTCCAAAGAAGACCATTAGACAGCTGCAGCTCATCCAGAACGCTGCTGCCAGGATTCTGACTAGAACCAGAAAATCTGAGCATATCACACCAGTCCTCAGGTCCTTACACTGGCTTCCAGTTACATTTAGGATCGATTTTAAAGTACTTCTACTCGTTTATAAGTCGCTCAATGGCCTAGGACCTAAATATATGTCAGATATGCTCACTGAATATAAACCTAACAGACCACTCAGATCATTAGGATCGAGTCAGTTAGAAATACCAAGGGTTCACACAAAACAAGGGAGTCCGCTTTTAGCTATTATGCCACGCATAGCTGGAACCAGCTTCCAGAAGAGATCAGATGTGCTAAAACATTAGCCACATTTAAATCCAGACTCAAAACTCATCTATTTAGCTGTGCATTTGTTGAATGAGCTGTGCTACGTCCGAACTGACTGCATTGTATTTTATGTATAATCATTTTCTATTTAACTGTTTTAAATCTCATTTTAAATCAATTTCTATATCATTTTAAAACTCCTTGTTTTATTATTTTTAACTTCTTGTTTTTATTGCTGTGAATGATTATTTCACATTCTTTTATGTAAAGCACTTTGAATTACCAATGTGTATGAAATGTGCTATACAAATAAACTTGCCTTGCCTTACAGGCTGCAGCGAGGACTTCTTGCGTCTAACCTTCCGACGATTTGTAGAATTGTCAGGAATTTCTCCTTTTAAGATAAATTCTTGAAGCTGTATATAAAACGCAAAATAATCCATTTCACTAGACTGTCGTAAAACGTTGGCGGTGATGCGCAGTACAAATCATGTTTCCGGTACGGATCGAGTAGTGACAAGCACTACCACTGAGAATTAATGGGAAACGGTTTAGGGCCGTCTAGCTAAACAATCCGCGGTCGCCGATACCTGGTATGAAATAGTTTCTTCACCTAAACATTACAGTTTGTCAGACAAAATCTCACACTCTTGTCGTTTCCTAATATTTTCAGCACATAATTGCACCACATTCAATGTTTTTCAACAATACACTATAACAGTCACAGGTCTGTTATAGGGCTCGTTCTCTTCCCTACCACTAGGAGTACTAGAGGGCAACACATTTTTGTATAAATCATGCCATATAGTAGAAGGAGGGAGTGCAGCATGCAAAAGCTAAAGCATGGCTTTGCCATGTGCTTCTTGAGTCCTTATTGGGAAACATTTGTTTTAATGCTCAACTAAAAGTAAGTGATGTTATAATGTGTATGAAATGTCTAACTTATTTGGTTTTGGATGTTTGAATTATTTGGACTATTTATTTAGTATGGCTTCTTTTGATATTTGTAGAAGGACTTTTTGTGTTATCTGGTGGATTATGGTTCTTGTGGAGGAAGTTGTATGCTTTCCTTTATACCCCAAAGCTCTTCAACCCATTATTCAAGTATCACCTTTATACGGATCTTCCATGAACTTTGATGTTTGAGCACAGCAGGCATATGGATTAAGACTGACCATTGGCTGGAGGATGTACTGGATATTGTGAGAACTTGAATGAAATCCAGATAAGACTTTATTCATTCCATAACACTCAATCGAACATTCAAGGATACTGATCTGTCTTGAACTTTATTTATGTTTTGTTATTTTTGTGGGTTTTGAGGTGGTGGGAATAATTTAATGAAATGTAAAACATGAAATAACTGTTGCTAGGCTTACTCGAATGTTTATTTTTACTAAATATAAATTACCAATATTTTGCATTCAATAAGAGTCTTTGATTTATGTGTTTGCTTTGCTAAACGGATGGTTATTGCAGTAGGTTTCCTTTTATAAATACGTTGTGTAACTGGTTTGGGGTTTGGTTAAATCAGAAATGGTTATAACGCTGCTCTCTGAATGTCTGTCGAGTCTTTAATTATGTGAGCAGGACTTTTATTTTGGTGTGGTGCTGTGACGTCACGAGGACGCGCTCCCGCATCTGCAGACTGAAGAACGGTTTGTGTTTAAAGCATTTAACGTGTAGAAACGGTTAAACTGTAAAGTTTTGTGAGCGATACAGAATTAACTGTTTATTATTTACTGTAACACATTAATGCTTTATTTAAAAGTTACCACGGTTATTCGTGTGAGTAAAACGCGAGTCTCATCTCACTCCGAACATCGTGAATCAGTTTAAACATGTATCGAGTCACTGGAGGAACCGAGCTTTTAGACTCCGACTCAATTGAATCAAACGAGTCGCTAACGTCACAACCGTTTAATTCGACACAAGATCAATTATTTTAATTGAAGCGCAGTCTATTAAATGTATATAAATATAATTACCTAAAGGTGAACTTTCAGTGTTATTTAATCAGGGTAAAATGTGTTCTGTTACTCCCTAACCTTGTGTTTTATTAATGTTATAATGCTAGTTTTGAGTGCGTAATAATCCGGTGATTTAAGTCTATTAACTCTCTCTCTGACTCCCTCACTACTGAACTATATTTAGTTTGGGTTTATTTCTCTCATCTTAAACAGAACTGAGTGTCCAAAAGCTCCCGCTGCAGCGACTGAGGTGACACAGAGTTATAAAGATGGCGTTTATTAAAGAGGAGACTGAAGACTTCAGGATCGAAGAAGTATTCAGTTTGAAACAAACAGGTCCGTGTTCACTCACTCATTTGATCCATGTTCAGATCTACAGAAATGAAGAATGTCCTAATTGAAGTGGTTTTAATTGAGATCACATGACCAGACAAATACTAGCTCTGTGAACCGGAGAGGATCATGTTGCTCACACATTCAATTAATAAAGTTAGTAATAATGCAGAAGCTGTCTAAACACATTTGTGTTACATTAAACCCAATATCTATTTCTGAAATTAAAACCATACATTAATTATGCGATAGTATCTTATAAATGTGAAAGTAATTATGAATGTATCAGTCTTGTGCTCGCCAAAGTCAATTTCTAAATATTATGCCAAATAAAAGCAGAAAATCGTGCTATACGCACGTTTATCATGAGATTGAACACGTAATTAGGCTATTTTACACATTAATTATTTCATTTTAAAGTAGTAATTAAGTGATAATATATATTTATTTATGTCAATTAATCCCATCTAATATTAAAGTTTTAAAATATAATTTTTATATTGCAATAATTTCACATTCAATCTTCAAATGTACAAACAACATAAAGACAGTATATTTTAATATTTATTTAATGTCATCTTTTTTATGATGGAAGGCCAGGATCATTGATATCAACACTACTGATGTCTCTATAATAGTTTTTACACTTAATATTGACTTCAGCATTACAGTATGATTGAGAGATATCAATATGAACATTTATTATTAGACTTAACTTCTAATTTAAGTGAACTTAAAACAATCTTCACATGAACAGATTATAATAAATGGCATATGTAGCTGCCTGTGCCCTTCAGCAGAAATATACAGAAAATGAATAATAACCAAACACTAAATTATAAACTAAATATAGATTAAAGCTATAAAAGTTATTGATTTCATATTTTTTTATTTTGTTCTTGGATGAATAGACATCACAGCAGCTGGTTATTATCTTATTTCAAGTTTAAGTTGAGCTTTATTGTCATTCCGCTACATGTGTGGACATACAGTGGGACGAGATGTCGTGCCTCACAGGACCACGGTGCTACATAAATACAGATATACAACACAAAGTAAAACAATATAAACTTATACACAACTAACCTACTGTCAGCTTTGACTATACATATGCTATATAAAAAAGTGGTTACCTATACATAAACTAAAATAAATACAAACTGTGCAGATGACTCAAATACTGTACATGTGCAAAAAGAGAGACATTCAAGCAGCTGGCTGGGGAACAGTGTAAGATGATTTGTGGTGCATGAGCCAGTAAACATACATATATTACAGTCATATATTACAATCAGTCTTTTGTGGGATTATGTGCACACAGTAGTGTGTGAAAATGGCTAGTGCGAGTAGAGAGTATGTTACTACAGGTGTCTTGTGCAGGCCCACTCACCTGTGTGTAGCACAAATAAAAGTTTGAAAGTTTTTTTTTTTTTTTGTGATGTGGTAAGGTTGGTTAGGGTTAGGGGTGGTGATGGTCCATGTTTCAGGAGGTAGGGGTTTGTTTGGGGTTTCAGAGAGGGGCTGTGTGATGTGAGTTAGGGCTGGGCGATATGGCCCAAAAAATTATCACGATAATTATTTTCATATCAGTCGATATCGATAATTATCACGATAAATGTCAAATCTTTATTTCTTTCAAGTTTAAAGCCAGATTTTTGCTCCAAAGTGAAAGTTTTAGAAACCAGACCATTAATTTTCCTTAACACAATAATTATCTAAATAGATATGTATTTCTTAGTTTCTGCATGTTCTAATGAGTTGATATTGTTTCAAAATCAAGAAACCGGTTTGGGTTGCCTCATAATATTAATGATAATAATATCACTTTTTGTCTCTTAGAAATACACATTTGATCGTAGCTTGAGTTAGGATGCACAATTACATTTTTGTTCATTATCAAAATCAGTAACATCTGTACATCAGTAACATCTGTAGCAACCTCAGTTTTATATGGTATAATGTATTCTGACCAAGTTTTTATTTTTACTAAGCATTGGTCCCCTATAGTAGCATACATTTAAATAATGATAAACAGTTAAAACCACACATATAGCACCTCAATAACATGGTCAAAATATAACTAAATGGTTTTAAGTAGTCTATTTGTATGAAAGACAGTAGTCTAAAACCATTCAGTATAAATGTACACATGCTATAGCTGCCTTAACCACACATACTTACTATAATTATATACCATTACTCCTGTAATAATATTAAATGTGAATATCCCACATTTCTGCCACAATGCCATAGTGCAGTGAATGTTACTACAGTAAATCCATGGTAAATAATGGCGATGTGCATTTGAAAAGCCTTCTGACTGTCTCGTTGCACAGTGTTTCTCATGTTCGCTTGTGTTCTCACATTAGGCGTGTTCGACTTAAGCGGCGCTGCACAGAATGGTCAGTGTATGACATCAAAGTACCGCGAGGCGTTAAGAGCAGATGAAACCTATGCTTTCGAATAGCTCTCGCGGTACTTTGATGTCTTACACTGACCATTCTGTGCAGCGCTGCTTTAAGTCGAACGCGCCTACTGACTGGATCTCACAGCACTGCTTAGTGATCACGTGACCGAGTAAACGCATCTGCTCTCGTGAGCTCGTGCCGCGTGGCAGTTTGAACTGTGATCCGAGCAGATAAACGGTCCGTGTGGCGCGATTCAAATGAGTCACGTGGTTTCGTTCCGCTTTTGGAGCATAAACATTATATCGAACATTTTTCGAACTTTTCATATCGTTTTAGAGGAAAATTATATCGCGATAATTATCGTTATCGAATTATCGCCCAGCCCTAATGTGAGTTCAGGGTTCTCACAGCCTGGGGGAAAAAGCTGTTGAGCAGTCTGGCGGAGCAGGCTCTGATACTCCAGTACCGTCTACCTGAGGGTAGTAGCTCGAAGAGACTGTGGGAGTGGTGGGTGGGGTCCTTCATGATACTATTGGCTTTGCTGGAGCATCGTGTAAGGAAAATGTCCAGGATGGAGGGGAGAGGGTTACCGAAGGTTTTTGCAGCTGTGTTCACTGTCCGCTTGAGGGTCTTGCATAGGGGTCGACTGATTATCGGCGCGGCCGATATTAAGCATTTTACCGATTATCGATATCGGCCATTTTAAAAACAGATTTGCCGATAATTTTTTTTATGCAAACAAACATACTATTTACAGGTGACATTATTTATTGATGAATAAATAATACAGGTGAAACTATTTAATGTTTAAATGCACTATTTGGCTCGATGCAGCCTGTCTGAGCTCAACACTCTGTGAGAGTGAGGCGATCTCTCAATCTCTGAGCGCAATCTCCGCCCACCGCTCATCTGATATGTAGAGAGTCACGAGTCCGACCAATCAACGCGGAAAACTGAAGGCAGTCTCACACCGAGAGCACATGCTAACTGGAGCTGCCTCAGTGATCACGCATCAGTTGTCTCTCAAAGGTAAAGCAGCAGCAGACGTTGCTGAAGTTGCAAAACACCTCAATATAACCCATGATGTCGCGATGCGGAAAATGCGGCGAATGCAGTCATATAATGGAGTTTACCGATAACGCGGAATGTCATGGAATGTGTCAAGTTTGGATGAATTAATCAAAAGTAGGTCAGTACACTTAAATCGACTCGCGCTATGGACTAGTATCTATAAATATTAAGCTGCAAAAACACTATTTAAATATGAATCCTGCATGTTCTGCATCTTTGTTAATGAATGACACAGACGCGGTTTCATTTACTGCACACACACATACTGAAGCGCACGTGACGCCGCAGTGACTTCAGCCGCCTGCCGCCTCACTAAATGAGGACATAAATACATGAACAACATCCCCAGAACTGCTCGGAGAGTCACTTCATGAGCATTTGACCGTTTCATTTGAGTAAAACGATCGTCATATCATATATACATAGGCTACAGAAACTTAAAAGGTCCTTATGGCAACCTGTCAAAATATAAGTTCGGTTTAGCCGAATATATTACTGTATACGTAATACAACTACAACAATTATTACAACTTTTGTTGAGAATAATCACACAATAACACGCTAAATACGCTTACTTTAAGTTTTACAAAATGTTTACAGAATGCTTCTGGGTGATCTCTGTACTTATGTTATTATTAATATTATTAATATTACTGTTTATTTAATGTTGTTGTTATTAACAGTTTTCAGAATTAAAGACATGTTTAAAAGCATTTAAATAACTTTTTTTGTCAGAGCTCTTGTTATTATTAATTTTGGCATTCATTTTCATTTTTACACCAGACACGTATATCGGTTCAAAATATCGGTTATCGGTCTACTTGATCTGTAATAATCGGTATCGGTATCGGCCCTGAAAAACACATATCGGTCTACCCCTAGTCTTGCGGTCTGCTGCATTACAGTTCCCGTACCAGATAGTGATGCAGCTGGTCAGCATGCTCTCAATGGTACCCCTGTAGAAGGTGGTGAGGATGGGTGGAGGGAGGCTTGCTCTTTTCAGCCGGTGGAGAAAGTGTAGGCGCTGTTGTGCCTTGGAGATAGACTTGATGTTGGTAGTCCAGGTGAGGTCCTCTGTGATGTGCACCCCCAGGAATTTAGTGCTGCAGACTCTCTCCACAGTCGAGCTGTCGATGGTCAGTGGGGGGTGGTCAACAGAGTTTCTCATGAAGTCCATCACAACCTCCTTTGTCTTCTCCACATTGAAGGACAGGTTGTTAGCACCACACCATTCAGCCAGCTGTGCCACTTCCTCTCTATAGTGCGTTTCATTGTTGTTGCTGATGAGACCTACCACTGATGTGTCATCGGCAAACTTGATGATGTGGTTGGAGCTGAACTTGGCAGTGCAGTCGTGGGTCAGCAGCGTGAAGAGCAGCGGGCTGAGCACACAGCCCTGTGGGCACCTGTGCTCAGTGTGGTAGAGCTCAAGGTGTTGTGGCCGACACGAACTGACAGGTCTTCTGGTTAAAAAGTCCAGGATCCAGTTACAGAGGGAATTGGTGAGGCCCAGTAGGCTTAATTTAGCTGTTGTGGGATTGTGTTGAATGCTGAGCTGAAGTCGATGAGCAGCATTCTAACATAGGAGTCTTTATTTTCAAGGTGGGTAAGAGCCAGGTGAAGGGTGGAGGAAATTGCATCATCCATAGAGCAGTTTGGGCGGTATGCAAACTGGAGCGGATCGAGTGTGTTGGGGAGGCTGGTTTTGATGTTGTGCATGACTAGCCTCTCAAAGCACTTCATTATGATTGGAGTCAGTGCTATGGGAAGGTAGTCATTTAGACAGGACACAGGTGATTTCTTTTTGGTACTGGTATGATTGTCGTGGATTTGAGACCTGTGGGGATGACTGCCTGGCTCAGCGAGGTGTTGAAGATATCTGTTAGGACATCTGTCAGCTGTTCAGCACAGTCTTTCAGTACGCGGCCAGGTATATTGTCAGAACCCGCAGCCTTGCGTGGGTTAATCCTAGATAGTGTCTTCCTTACGTCGGCTGGAGACAGAGTGCCTGGTCGTTGGGAGGTGTGGGCAGTTTTTGTGCAGGTGTGTCATTCTGCATTTCAAACCGTGAATAAAAGTGGTTGAGTGTATCTGGGAGGGATGTGTCGTCGTCACAGGCCTGGGGCGGGGGCTTGTAGTCAGTGATGGTCTGAATGGCTTGCCACAGGCTCTGTGTGTCTCTGCTGTCTGTGAAGTGATCATTGATTTTTGTGGCATATGACCGTTTTGCATTTTTGATGCCACAGGACAGATTGGCTCTTGCTGTTTTGAGGGCTGCTTTATTTCCTGATCTGAACGCTTCATATCTTTTTAGCACCCCACAAACCTCTGCTGTCATCCATGGCTTCTGGTTTGCACGTGTGGTGATGGTCTTGGTGACTGTCACATCATCAATGCAGTTTTTGATGTAAGCAGTCACAGTTTCAGTGTACTCCTGCAGATCTGTGTGGTTGTTGTAGGTGGCCGCCTCTTTAAACATGTACCAGTCTGTGTCCTGGAAGCAGTCCTGCAGTGCTGAGGTAGCATTGTCTGGCCATACCGTGATCTGCTTTTGAACCGGTTTGGCCAGTTTGAGAAGCGGTCTGTATGCTGGGGTTAGCATAACAGAGATGTGGTCCGAGTATCCGAGGTGGGGGCGGGGTTCGGCTTTGTATGCGTTTTTCACTGTTGTATGAACAAAGTCCAGTGTGTTATTTCCCCTTGTTGCAAAGTTCACATGTTGGTAGAACTTTGGCAAAACTGTCTTTAAGTTAGCGTGGTTGAAGTCGCCGGCTATGATGAAAAAGCCGTCTGGGTTATTTGTTTTTTTCGCTGATGGCGCTGTACAGTTCACAAAGCGCGTCCTTAGCATTTGCACACAGGGGAATGTACACCGCGACAATAACAATGGCCGTGAACTCCCGCGGCAGATAGAATGGTCGACATTTCACAACCATAAACTCCACCAGCGATGAACAGTGTTTTGATAATACCGCAGCATTGTTACACCATTCTTTGTTGATGTACACACACAAGCCGCCCCCGCGAGTCTTACCAGACAGTGATGAATCTCTGTCCGCTCGGCAGCAGGAAAGTCCGTGAAACTGAATGGCAGAGTCCGGGATGTTGTCGTTTAACCATGTTTCAGTGAAAACAAACACACAACAATCCCTTGTCTCATGCTGTGTAGACCGGCTGAGTTGAATTAAGTCCAGTTTGTTTTCCAGAGAGCGAACGTTTGAGAGCATGAGTGATGGAATTGCTGGTCTAGTGGGGTTCGCCCTTAGCCTAGCTCGAATACCTCCACGCTTGCCGCGCTTCTGTCCCCTCTCGCACCGCCAGCGTCGCCGCTTTGTCCGGGTAGCATCAGTAGGCAAGGCCGCGGTCTTGGGGTCCGGCTTCAGCAGCAGACAGAGGCCTTGTAGCTTCTCTTGTAGCTATTTGCCTGCTTTCGCATTAAAAGCTGCTGATGCGGATCTGACATGCATCTTATTTTCTGTCAGCTCTGTAATGCCAGTTTAATATAGAGCTATTGTTTCAGCTCCGGGAATTATTTATTAAATATTCAATATTGCTTGATCGAAGTAATATTAATATTTAACTTACGATTTATACTTTGAGTGCTCGTCCAGCGATTACTACATCAGTATATCTCTATTAAATCTCGCTTCTATTGCCCCGTGGCCCCGGTAACAATAAAACGAGATTAATAATTTCTCAAGTTTGAGCTCGGTAACGTTATCTTTGGGCAAATAAGGATGAAAATACTCAAAATCACATTCCAGAGACAATTCTTTATAAAACGAAACAAGGTTTATTCGTGATACTAATATCCTAACATACGTAATACACACAACATACACACACACATACGAAAGTTTTGAGGTTAAATGTTGAAAGAATACCATTCTTTCTATTTCATAACTTAGCTAACCAGAAAAAGATCACGAAAGATGCCTAGGCTTTCTTTTCTGCATTCAGATCTATTTTACCAGTTCAGTCAGAGTTAGGAATGTTTAGTTTGTTATACTTGCTTTCTGTTGTTGAAGCAGGCTGGATGTTTGGTTTCGTTTTCCGCGTGAGTTCAATGTGTTGGTTCGGTCCTTCGTTTCGGGTGTCACGTGGTCAGTTCGTGCTTCTTCGGGGAAAACTCTGCTCGTCCTCACACGTGGGTTTCCACGCGTTGAGATGAAAGCGTCGTTACGCTGCTGGTTCCGCGATGTTACGGCTTTGGCACGGTCTTGGACTTCATAGATGGTTGGTTTTCAAGGCGAGAGTCCAGCGGACCGGCGCGCGTTGGAGGGCGCAGTTGCGAAAGCGGGAAGCGTAGCTTCGAGGAGTTCCCGAGAGTTCAGAGATTCAAGAGGGTCAAGAGAGAGAGCGCGCACACAGCGCGTTGTTTTAAACTGTCTGGGTTTGGACATCGCCCACAGGCGGCTGGTCCAATCAGAGCGTCGGTACGGGACGGAGCCCCGCCTGCACGGCTGCTCTTGCAAGGCACTCTCATGTGACGAAAAAATAACTTTTTACCCCTGTATTAAAACTCTTACCAGGTTTACACATTTATAATATCACCACATTCGTTATCTTACTGATTCATACATTTTTGCAACCATTCATACAAGTCTAAACACAACCTACACATTCCAGCTTAAAGCACGATTAGAAATCAGCCCACGTTTTCCCAAATAATTCACATTCCACAAGCACATGAGAGAAAGAGTACAACATCAATATCCATATGTTTCTTGTGTGGATGCTTTGAAAGTCATGAAATGAACGAATGTCTTTAAGAAACGTTCCCGTCACATTCCTTTGTTCCATAATAGAAAGAAAACGCGCGCTTTTGCGCTGAGGTGGAGGGGGGGCTTTAGAGGGTTGCTGAGTCGTTAGCTGCCCCCCCCCCCCCCTTCTGGTGATGTGTAGAGCCAGTTGAATTCCTGCCGACATATGTTACATATCCCCCTTGGGCTTGGTGATGTTCCCTGATGGAACCTCGTCAAGGCCCTGGAACAAGAGGCAGGAAGAACAGGCACATACAAGACACAAACATCATTTCTATCACTGACTGAAGCCTGGTGCAGGGTAATTTGGGAAGGAACAGGTTAGAAACTTGAGAAGACATAGGGATGCATTGTTTATCATTATTGACAATTGGGTCATTTTTGACTGGTTTAATTGTCAGGGGCTCAACGAGGTGGTATAGGCATGATCTCAGTCAGGTTGGTCGAATTCTCGGGTTCGGGTTCACCACATCGGCAAAGGCGCGGGCAGGGGCGCGGGAAGGTGTTTTATGTAGGGGGTGCTGTGGGGGGGGGGTAGTCAATTTCTGCGTATAAATATTACGCCAAATAGAAACAGAAAATCGTGCTATAGCCTACGCACTTTCATGAGATCGTGTTAGACAACAATTAGCTATTTTACAAATGGGAATGGCTACAATGAATTCATAAAAATGTTTTACATTCAAGCTTAAAAACCCTTAAAATGTATAGTGAAACGTTCTTTTAAAAGCATCTGGAATGCACTAAAGTAATTGTAAAGCTGTTTCTAAAGCATTTGCTGCATGGATTAAAAAGATAGGCCAATAAATAATTCACATAGGCCTATCAGTCAGATAAAATTGCATTGCAGCAAATCCTTTAAATTTCAAGGACAAAGATTTACATTTTTTTTTATTGTTGAATACAATTATAAAATAAAACGCAAATTGTAATTGGGCCTGTTTTAGGCTTTCCCTTATTTTTATATTTTAGATGGTGAATTATTTCGTTTTAAAATAGTATTTTAAAGCTTTCTATAGATATATTTATCATATCTCTGAGCCAGTTTCGAGTTGCCGAGTTTCGATTCATCATTGAAGCGCTCTTGTTCAAAACCGGCAGAAAGTTTTCCTATATTGTGAATGCGCACAAATAAAAGTAGACCCTTTACAGTTCCAAATGATATATTACTCTTACCTTTATTATTTTAAAGGTAATTTATTTTAAGTTGTTTTTACTGTAAGAAAAAAATCCTCCATGTCCTGTAAAGCTCGCTTCAGCTCTCCACACAAACTGTTGGATATTGCACATTTATATAGGTTAAACATTTAAACTAACACGGTGATATGCTTGAACTGTTTATAGGCCTATCTATCGATTTTATTTTAGTCGTGATGATTTGATAAGGCTAAATTAATCAAACATATAGGCGATCAACTCTGATGCTGGCCGCTTGGTCGTTGCTTAAAAGAAAAAAAAAACATTTAACGAACACAAAATGCTCCCAAGGTTTTTCTAAATTAACATTATGAAGAAAAAAAACGAAACATAGTCTAATCACTTTTCCATTAGCCTACATACAAAACTGAACTATTTTAATAGGTAGCTATAAGCTGTTTTGGGAGAAGGGAAAGACTCATATCGCTGAGAACAAAAAAAAGTTTTTTTTTTTCTTCCAGTACATCCATGATATTTCCATGTTCCGCTTTTAAGCCACAACCTACAGATCCCACAACACACACATAACATAACATTCACAAACATAAAAGCAAACATTGGCAGTGCTGCGTGCGTGATTTGGCAGGATGTGCGCAACGCGTGCATCAAACAGCCCTGCATCAGTTTAATAACTTTGATAACTTTAATTCTTACAACTGTTAAATTAATGGGCAAATGGTAAAATATGTCGATCACATAGAAATAGATAGCAAAATAGCCAATGTAAACCAAATGTTATAAACATCGGAGCAACCTTATAGCCTATATTTTATTTTTTTTCACAACAGTTTACAGTTGCCCACAGAAAAAACAGGGGGTGCTGCAGCACCCTCAGACGCCTGACGGGTATTTGTTGAGAGACTCTTGAACGGCGTTCACTCGCTTGCGTAGGAGGAAGGCCAGTGTCGAAGTCACAACATCTCCTACGATAGTAGAGATATAAAGCGCTGTGTCAGCGGCAGACAAAGACCGAATAATTGGTACGCCGGCGGGCGGAAGGCGAGCGATAGCTTCTAAAGCTGTCAGCCGGTGTCAAATCAATAAGAGATTTCGATTTCAACCTGATATTCATCGTCGGTGAGGTGATACAATGCTAACTTGTCAATATGGAGGATCGCGCCCTTCAGGACAGTGATCCATAAAGTTTGGTTGGGCAAATTAATGCGCGTAGCGGTGTCATGTTAATCGCATGTGAGGGTGGCTGTTCGTGCTGGGGTATTGACCAGCCATCGGTTTCTGATGATTTCGGCTTGCGTTACCTCAACTTGAGAACGTGGTGTTGCTTCGGCGGGGCAGCTGGTGTCAGGTTTAATGGATTCTAAACCGCAGATGCCCTTGGTATTATCGCGTACGCAGAGTTTACTCGGGTAGGGGGAGTGAATGTCCTAAGTGAGCGTGCCCAGCTTTAAGTTTGGGGTCAGATACAACTGTTCGTTGTTATCGTAATACGCACCGACTTTCGGAGTGTGGATTTTGACATAGGTTTTCCCTTGCCGTGATCCCACATTCACAACGTCTTTGAGCCTGTAAACATTATTAACGTCGATAATGGGCAAACTAAAAAAAACAACTAAGTCACCTGTTTCCGGGTTTGCGCATATGGGAATAGCGCTACCGGGAAAGGGGCGAGATGGGTTTGGATGAGACTAGCGGGGCCCGCAGTGGCCGAAGTTACAACGTTTGAACAAGGCTAAGAGGTATCGTGTAGCACGGAATCCTATTCATGGCTACGTTGTCAATCAAGGAACTTACATCGTGTATCATGTCGTTCATGATTTTGGCGGGTGGCCTCGATCGGTCGACAACGGTTCTCACAATGAATTACAACCAATTTCAGGACCTGGATTCAAGGATTGGTAAAGGGGGTTCAAAGTGAGAGAGAGGAAAGGAAAAACACAAAGTGAGACACGAGATAAAGAAATCAAACGACAAAGCAAAATAAAAAAACAAAAAAAAAAAAAAATCTAACAAAATTAAAAGAAAAAAAAAATTATATATATAAAAAAATTGAGAGTAACTCCTCTCTACTAGATTGGTCCTAGCAGTGCTGCGGAGGAGAGAATATGGGTTGTGTCTAGGCATGGTTGCTATATGTTTTCCTAAAATGACAATACTTATGCTTGTGTGGTGCATATGGTTGTCGGTCTGTGTCAGTCGGTTTGATCTTCCCCCTTTTCCTGTCGGTGGTTTGGATTTTCCGGTTGGAACTGGCAACCCATCATGGTGCATCGTGTGTGTCAGCGTACTCCCCCTCTGGCCGTGAGGTACGACGAGCTGTGGCGCAGTGAGTGGCTCATGGACATACGTGTGGACACCGTCTTGCAGATGCAGCATGTACTTGACAGAGTGGAGCGTGCAGAGGTCGGAGGATGTGTTCAGGTCCGTAGAGGAAATGGAATGTTCAAATGGGTTTGACGTGAGCTGTCATGGTTCGTAGTGACGAATCCACATTTTGGAGGGTGAGGAGATCGTCAACAGCGAACTGAGGTGTTATGGTGATGCAGGAGAGGGCAGGGGTGTGCGCGCCTGTGGCGTGCTGGCGGCGGGTTACTGCTGCCACTGTAGGGTTGGGTGGGAGGGCATGAAGTGTCCATGACTCTTCATGTAATGCACCTGCTGTGGTGAGAGCATCGGTTTGGTCATTTCAGGGGCTGGAGTTTGGGAGGAAACGTTTAGGATGTCAGAACTGATCTGGTGTTCTTCGGAGGAATGGCAGGTGACTGAGACAGCACTTTCAGGAACTTGAGGGGTTTCATCAGCAGGTGTTTGTTGGACGCTGCTGTGATTTGGAGTATTGGGTGTTGAGTTAGTGTTTAACTCTGTTGCTGGGTTTTCAGGTGGGGTTTCATGTCCATCTGAAGTTAGGGTGTTTACTGTTCTCTGAGAGTGAGGTGACAGTGCTGTTTTCTGTGGCTGATTTGTTCAGCTTGTCACTGCCGTCATCCGACAGCTAGTCAGACTGACTGGTTCCTCTTCCTTTTCCCACTGATTCTCATGAGGCCTTGCTTGGTCCCATGACTTATTCCAGTGTCGTCCAGGTGAGCGTTGACGTCCACGCGGTCCATCCCAGTGGTCATACCTCTGTTTAGGTTGGGTGCCAGCGTGTGAGTCTCGTTCTCTGTTGGACGGGGGTGCATTCCACTCTTTGTGTGGTGGCTTAGCGTTGTCTTGGCGTTGGGTGCCCTCTAGAGCCAGTTCATGGTGTTGCGTGTTGAAATCAAGAACTGCTGGGGTTTTTGCGCTCTTTTCTGAGGCCATCTTTTGTTTGTAGTAGGCCTTTTGCACCAAGTCTCGCAACTGCTGAGTGTTCATCGTTCGTGGACATGCGAGAACGCCAAGATGGTGGCTTATGCCAGGATGAAGGTTCCTGAGGAAGAGAGTTTTAAAGTTCAGTTCATCTTCCATGTCAGAATCGCTACGAGTTCCAAAATATGCTTGTCTGAGTCGACTATAGTAAGCTTGAGGAGGTTCGTGACGCCCTTGTCTCGCTCCAGGGCAGGCACTAAGCCTTGATCGGACTCAGGGTCGAACTCTTTAATGAGGGCTTTCGCAGCCGTTGATAATCAGTCTTTGTGTTAACAGGCTGCCTGTCAAGGAAGCTGCGTACTTCAAGACTGGATGTCGTTCGGAGTAAGTAGAGTTTATCTTTGTCCGTAACGTTAGGTCGCATTTCCAGATGGAAATCAATATCTTGCAGATAAGCTTGGACATTTTGGCTGTTTGGCACGCTGGGGTTGAATTTGCCAACGTTTCGGGCCAGCTTGTCAAGATCTTTTAGGTCCAAGCTGCGACAATCTGACCGGCTGCAGCAGATTCTTCTGGTTCTGTCGTGATGTAAAGTTCTTCAGGCGCTGGTGAATGTTTTAACACCACCCCTCTGTCTTATGTTCATGTGTCAGTCCAGGCACAGGTGACTTGGTCCTGCTTGGCAGGGGTGCGGCGTGCTTGAGTTCCTCTTGAAACTTTCAGACCTCTGTGACGTAGTCGAGCTGTCGTGTTAGGCGGCTGATCTCGCTTTCTTGACTCAGCCAAATGAGCTTGAGGGCCTTGATTCTGCTGTTTTGTCCCTGAAGTCAGTCTTCTCTAGTAGCTTCTCTGCATACTGTAGCTTGTCTGCACGATCAGCGAAGTCCTCTTTGAGTTGCTGCATTTCGTGGCTGGTAGCTGCTAGAGTCTTTTAGCCTGTTGATCTCCTCGGCGCCTTGCTCCACCTCATCGGTCCCTTCCTGTCGCTCACGCCCAGCTGCTCTATGCGCTGCCAGCGCTTGTCAGCTCCTGCTGGCGTTGTGTGGCGTGCTTGTCGCTCAGTTTGAGGGTGGCGGAGTGTGTGACTTAAGCTTGAGGTGATCTTGGCTAATTCTTTGTGATTGTAGTTTTGACTTGGGTCTTGTCTCATGATGCTTGTGATGTTGTCATCTAGTTGGTCCTGTGTCTGATGTTGGAGTGCTTCAGCAGCTTTAGGGAGGATGCTGTTTGTTGTAACACTTAGCCACATTTCCAGTCCTTCCCAGTGACCGACATGTTCTGTTTTGTGAGACATGTTCTGGCGGGTGATGGGGATCTTGGACCGAACTGACACAGACCTTGGATGGGAAACAAAGCAAAACAAAACACAAACAAAACAACAGGGGTGTGAATGTGCACAGTGTAGTGTATGTTAGTGTTGAGTGTGATTCTGTTTCTGTGGTCCTCTGTGGTGGGGTGCGTGTAATTTGCAGCTTCTGCGTAGAAATTGAGCACACGTAGAGGCAGCACAGCTGGGAAACAGAGGAAGAAAAGCACACTAACAGAATGAGTAACAGGGATAACAATTGTGTGCTTCACCTTTTCTTGTACGAGAAAGCCTCCTTTCCCTTTAGGAAGGAGATCAATCTGAAGGTGAAGGACAATAACATTAAACAGATCTCTCTTTTAATAGCAGATTTTCTGCTTGTCGCTTTTTAAGTCTGATTTAGAAGGGCGCTTCTAGTCAGAAAATAAGCGAAATTTTCTCTTTTGGGATATGACTGTTATTGCTATTCCAATTTTCTCCTTGATGAAGGAAAACGACAGCAATGACAGTACTGGCCCCTTAATGGCAAGATTTTACGCCGCAACGCTGGTTCGCGGGTCTCTAGCACGTGTTTTTTTTTTTTTAGAAAAAAAAAAATTGCCGATGTCTATCTTCTCATTGCACCTGCTTTAACTTGGAGGGGTAGGATTTCACAATAGAGGTTAAATGGCAAACAGTTCTCAAGTTTCATAAACATCTGTTCAATTGTGGCATTTCTCTCTATTCGTGATCTTTCCACTGGCAAAGTCTTAGCAAACAAGTCAAATTAGAAGAAGTTAGTAACAAAGAGGGAAGGTAAGAGAAGATTTATTTATTCCCAAGGTTTAAATCTAATAATAATAAGCTGGCAGCATGGTGTCACTGTCACTTCACCAACACAACACTAGGGGGAGCACTATCTACTCTCAGGCCTAAGTAAAGAGGACTTTATTTAATTTTAACTCAATAAAATTATTTTAATTAAATTATTATTAATTTTATTTGAGTTAATCAGATCACCTAAAGGAATGAAGTATGGCCTACAGGTGGCGCCAGACTTGTGTTAAGTCTGAAATTAGAATTAAAAATTAGACTTTGTGGTTTCTAATTAAAATGTATGATGTTATAATTAAAATGAATAGGATTACTTAGGATTAGAATTTAAGAGTGCAATCTGCAATTGAGTTGATAAACCAATATTGTTGCAATATGTAAACAGGAAGTGTAATTAATTATTAAATGTAATTAGAATTTTCGAATTCATAATTCATTATTAAATTAATTTACAGCTTCCAAATCACTAGTTTTGGATTCCCATAATAGTAATTAACTAATTTCCAAACTTAATCATTCCTCATTGTGTCATTAACATCAAAAAAAAAAAAAAATAATAATAATAATAATCTGTATCCTAATTACTTGTAAATGAAATTAAAAATTTCTGGCCCTCTTGATAATAATTAAGGTTTTACTGTGGTTGTCAAATTATAAGATCACTTGTGAGGCAGGAATTGGAATTATTTTATTCAAATTAATTCGTAATCAATTATGACATTCAATTAACAATTAAAAATTCTTAACAATAGCAACTTATCCACTGATGTGTTTTAAAATCAGAAAAGCCGTTATAATTGACTGAGTCACCATATTATCAAGGTAATAGGTACTACTGAATTCTCTTCTAATAACCCACCAACTATTAAACCGATAAGGTAAAAGGCTTTAATCACATGTGTAATTAAACCAACCTGTGAGATTGTTAGGCAGATGAATGGGTATAACATTAACACAGCCAGCTTATTAACATATGTTGGTCTTTAAAATGGGTAGAGAGAGAGAGAGACCGGAAATGTGAGTAGCATTTTCACACACACCCACTGCATTCACTTATATTCAAACTCTCTAACTGCTACGTGCTAGTCGCTAGCCGTAAGGCTACCAGCATGGCATTTGCTACAATGCTAAAGTTTCTTTGTTAGCTTAGCGTTAATTCTATTAGTTTTACACGTGGCTAAGTCTCCACTAGCAACTGCTCCGGAACTAGCTTCCGAAGACTTCCTGGCTAAACTGGTCGCTATGACGACCCAGTGCCTGTAGGAAAAAAAAACTGTGCTCCACGCTTCAGAGTCAACAAGCATTGTTCAGACTTGAATCCTTTATAGCACATAATCTCACTCGTTTAGGGCGAGATAAATTTATCTACGGATTACTTATAAATCATCAAAGCCTCGGCGGGCTATTATGCAAATATTTGTCTGTTCAGACAGCACACATAAAACAATTCAATCGATTGCAAATTCTTCTCCCTTCTCACGCCGCCTGGCCACTCCTCTGTCTGAGCGCTGCGCATTTGGAATTCACTCGTGTGAAATCAAATAATGGCTGAGGATTATTTAAATAGCTAATTTAATGTCCTACAGCCGGGAGAATAAAATTATAGCTGAGTTTGAAAGTGGGACACGCACTTACCAAATCAACTATACAGGCCTTAAACAGAGATCAAACGAGGAACACGCCCGTTCGCCTCTCGTGCGCTGTAAAAGCGACTTCATATTAATTATTTACTGCAGTTTAATTTCTTCTCAACGAGCTCGAGTTAACAGTTACACTCTCTTTCATTCAAAACGCACTGTGTTTTACAAACAAGAATGCAATATCACAAATAACCGCTTGTTTCTGTATATTCACTCAATTTTTCCGGATAAAAGTGAGAAATAGTTTGTCTCTGGTTTGATTTTCAGATTTAATCTTTAATGCCAGCTTTATCCTCCACCATTCTGTAATGCCAGTTTAATATAGAGCTATTGTTTCAGCTCCGGGAATTATTTATTAAATATTCAATATTGCTTGATCGAAGTAATATTAATATTTAACTTACGATTTATACTTTGAGTGCTCGTCCAGCGATTACTACATCAGTATATCTCTATTAAATCTCGCTTCTATTGCCCCGTGGCCCCGGTAACAATAAAACAAGATTAATAATTTCTCAAGTTTGAGCTCGGTAACGTTATCTTTGGGCAAATAAGGATGAAAATACTTAAAATCACATTCCAGAGACAATTCTTTATAAAACGAAACAAGGTTTATTCGTGATACTAATATCCTAACATACGTAATACACACAACATACACACATACGAAAGTTTTGTTAAATGTTGAAAGAATACCATTCTTTCTATTTCATAACTTAACTAACCAGAAAAAGATCACGAAAGATGCCTAGGCTTTCTTTTCTGCATTCAGATCTATTTTACCAGTTCAGTCAGAGTTAGGAATGTTTAGTTTGTTATACTTGCTTTCTGTTGTTGAAGCAGGCTGGATGTTTGGTTTCGTTTTTCCGCGCGTGAGTTCAATGTGTTGGTTCGGTCCTTCGTTCGGGTGTCACGTGGTCAGTCTGCTTCTTCGGGAAAACTCTGCTCGTCCTCACACGGGGTTTCCACGCGTTGAGATGAAAGCGTCGTTACGCTGCTGGTTCCGCGATGTTACGGCTTTGGCACGGTCTTGGACTTCATAGATGGTTGGTTTTCAAGGCGAGTCCAGCGGACGGTAGCGTTGGGCGCAGTTGCGGGCGGAGCGTAGCCGAGGAGTTCGAGTTCAGAGATTCAAGAGTCAAGAGAGAGCGCACAGCGCGTCGTTTTAAACTGTCTGGGTTTGGACATCGCCCACAGGCGGCTGGTCCAATCAGAGCATCGGTACGGGACGGAGCCCCGCCTGCACGGCTGCTCTTGCAAGGCACTTTCATGTGACGAAAAGAATAACTTTTTACCCCTGTATTAAAACTCTTACCAGGTTTACACATTTATAATATCACCACATTCGTTATCTTACTGATTCATACATTTTTGCAACCATTCATACAAGTCTAAACACAACCTACACATTCCAGCTTAAAGCACGATTAGAAATCAGCCCACGTTTTCCCAAATAATTCACATTCCACAAGCACATGAGAGAAAGAGTACAACATCAATATCCATATGTTTCTTGTGTGGATGCTTTGAAAGTCATGAAACGAACGAATGTCTTTAAGAAACGTTCCCGTCACATTCCTTTGTTCCATAATAGAAATAAAACGCGTGCTTTTGCGCTGAGGCTGAGGGGGGCTTTAGAGGGTTGCTGAGTCGTTAGCTGCCCCCCCCCCCCCCTTCTGGTGACGTGTAGAGCCAGTTGAATTCCTGCCGACATATGTTACAGCTCTCTCAATCTTTTCTGACACACTTCAGGTCTTAAAGTCTCCACTAATGAGCGGACGAGTTGAATCGGGGGTGTTAGATAAGGGAGACAACGCTGGGGTGCCTCAGGATAAAACCATTTCAGAGACATGTTCTTATATGTGACGCATATATAACATAATGCATGCATGCACACACAGTTTAAGGCAGCTTTTTGGTAACTTCATGCCTTACGGCATAACTAGGACATTGCATGCACGTAGTTTCTTTCTCTGTTTGATATGAAATGAATCAGGCTACAGCGCGCGCCGGCACCTTTTGTGCTGTGTATTTGAAGTGCGTGTGCTACGAACACATTATATTTTACGCGCTCGTGTGACTCGCGTCTGGCGCGGAGGTGGTGTTAGAGCATGCATCTGAAACGTCTCCCATTCGATGTGGTCATAAAGACATTCTGCATCTAAATAAACGCAATACTTTTCAGGAAAAAAGAGACCGAGGCAGCAGTTGTGAATAGGGTGGTCAATCCTAGCCCCGCCCCTGCGTTAATTGCGTTAAATATTTTTAACGCGTTAATCTGAAAATATGTATCTCCTGTGTTAACGTGCTAATTTTGACATAACTAATGTGTGTATTTATATATATATATATATATATGATGTCTGTGAGGCTATTCGCACAAACATCATTGTGAAGCGCTCCTGTTCAAGAGACAGCAGACAGCAAATCTTCTGTTTTCCTATTTATTTTATAAAAGCACATTTGTTGATAATGTGAGTGCACACACATAAGTAGATTGATGTATTACTCTTACCTGAGCAAAAAAATACGCCATATTTCCACTTTTAGTAAAAAATGCAAGTGATAGCACTGTCCGTGTCCTGAAGAGCACGCTTCAGCTTCTCCGCACAAACGATTGGATACGCATCTAACAGCGCGCATTTATCTAGATTAAACATTTACACTAATATTGTGATATGCTTGAACTGTTTTATATCTATAGATTTTATTTTAGGCAAGTCGTGATGATTTAAGAAGGCTATAAATGGATCAAACATGGGTTATAATCAACTCACAGCAGAATTTACTTTTATTTAAGTAATTGCAATCAATGTATTTTAGCTACATTTAAATAAACAAATTAAGTTGACTAAATTTCAACATTTACATTTTGTTATTTAGGCTAAATGTAGCTAAAATAAATTGTTTGCAATTACTTACGTTGCGTTACTTACATTTAAAGAACAAAAAAATACTCCAAACCTTTTTTCCAATTTAACTTTATAATTCTATTATACAAAACAGAACTATTTTAATATCTGAAACCGTAGAATAAGCTGTTTTGGGAGAAGGGGAAAGACGGGCTCGGGCCGGACTCTGGCCGATAAGCTGTCGGATGCGGACCGGGGACTATTGCGTATATTTTAGGCCTGTGCAGGGCTCAAATCTAACCCAGGGTTCCTCAAATCTTTTCCTGGAGGGCCAATCTGCTGCAGAGTTTAGCTCCAACTCTGATCAAATTCATCTATCTGTGATTTATAATGATCTTGAAGACGCTGATGAGCATACTCAGGTGTTTGATTAGGGTTAGAGCTAAACTCTGCAGGAGTGGGCCAGATTTGAGGATGCCTGCTTTAGCCCAAGCGACGTCATGATCATGAAGCGAATTCAAAAATGTAGGAGAGAACCAGGGGTTTCTCAACCCTTTACACCAGGGGTGCCTAACCCTGCTCCTGGTGATCGACTGTCCTGCAAAGTTCAGCTCCAACTCTAATCAAACACACCTGAAGCAACTAAATAAGGTCTTCGGGATCGCTTGAAAATTAAACACTGGTGTGTTTGATTAGTGTTGAAGCTAAACTTTGCAGGACAGTTGATCGCCAGGAGCAGGGTTGGGCACCCCTGCTTTACTCATTATCTTTTGAAAGGTGCATGTTTATTAATGATAGTTCATAGAAATAATTCCAGGCACACTTAGTGTAGCTGATTGAAGTCTATAACAACCCACAACAGTAAGTGCTAAAGTTTTAGGAAGTCAGGTCAGGTTCCAAACAAATCCAGCCTGGAACCTCCAGGCCACGGCCCGCCTGACCACTCTCTCCCCGAATCCAGAATAGAGAGAAACTCTTACCACGCTGTATTTCACCTCCTCAAAGCAGCAATTTAGAGCGGACCAGGGTACGTGTAGGAAATACGAACACAGGTTGCCGATCCAGTGTAGCGAAACCACAAGTGACGAGCCCAAAGATTAAATCTCGATCAAATACGGTCAAGTCCAATGAGGATCCTGTGCAGCTCTTCTACGTCTTCCAATTATACATAAAGACAATCTCACCAACAAAAAAATCACTAATCAAACAAACAGGACAGACAACATACTACTGCGCCATCTTGGGTGACGAACATTGCTAAAACAGAGGTTATTGTTGGCTGTATAATTTCATGGAGACCATTGAATGCGCCATAAATGGTATAATGGTGCTTTTTTGTATTTTAAAACAGTTGTGATGTTTGTAAATAACACTATTACCATTTAAAGTAAAATTATCCCAGATGTAACTACTGTACTGATCAGTGTGACTAAAGCCTGAGATACACTGCACGATTTTTGTCTGTTCCAGATTAAATATTGTCATCGTGAAAAATCTGAAATCACCACGGTTGTCATGATACAGTCCGAAAATCACAGTGTGTCTCGGGCTTAACAGCTACCCCTGGCTGTGGTATGGCAACACGCATTGTTAATTACAGAGGTAAAAGAATCCCATAAATTTAAATGAAGCCATATGCAGCTTTGTGTTCTGTTTTTCTGCTTGATCACTCAAATTTCCACATTTAAACAATATTAATAAACTAATTTATTTGTTCCCTCATTTTAATTAAGGCATGGTCACATTGTACTAAATTGATGCTTAGTTTTGCTTTTAAAGAGATAACAAATCAATGTAACTTGACTCGTGGCCCCAAATGTAAGTCATAGGAATGAATTACTAAAATATATATATATATATATATATATATTTTTTATATATCTACATTCATCATCATCATGTGGGGCTCAGATATTTCACATGCACCTGTAAATTAGTTTTTCTCCAAAAGTACAAAATCTAATTTAAATGTCTTGCTCGTGCAGAAAATATTAACTTTTTTGACCATTTAGACAGTTTCAATTTCCTTGGATAATTTGTTTTTGATCCGTGATTAATTATTAGCATCCCTAATTGAGATAAGTCTATAATTAACTATATCTCCTGGGTCAAACTGTTATTTTTTAAATAAAAGTTTTAATTTCTTGGAACATGACCTAAAGAAAGTTAGCAATATTGTGAAGAGCAGCGTTTCTCAAATCTAGGCCTCAAGGTCCCATTTTCTGCAAACTTGACCTTTCAAATAGAGCTTTGCCTTCAGCTCTTAAATAATACAGACGACCTTGTTTAGCATGTTCAGGTGTGTTTGATTAGGGTTGGAGCTAAACTCTGAAAAGGGGGGTTTCAAGGGTTCCTGAGTTGAGAATTTCCGGCAGGTGTATTGGGACAAGTAGGACAGTGGCCCTTCAGAGCAGGTTTGGACACCTCTGTACAAGATCAAGCATGCATGTTGTTGATTTTGATGCATTACGTACCTAAATGTTTTCATGTCTGTTGTATTTTGCCATTATCCATGGGGATAACTATATTTATTATTATTTTTACCTTAGACCTAATGGCATTGAAAAAAGAGAAAGAAGTACTCAATGACATCGAAGAGAAAGATCAATACGAGAGTCTGCAGGATTTCACAGCTGGAAAAATGTATTTAACGTGTTCACAGACTGAAAAGATTTCCACACAAAAAAAAGCTCAAAAGACTGGAATAACTAGAAGTGATTTCACTTCCTTTCAGTTTGGAAAGAGTTTCAGTGAACGAGTCACACTGAGAGAAGCCTTACACCTGCCAGCAGTGTGGTGAGAGTTTTACTTATCTTGTAAACCTTAAAGTCCACATGACAATACACACTGGAGAGAGTCCCTTCACTTGCCAACAGTGTGGAAAATGTTTCAGTCATCAAGGAAGCCTTAGCCACCACATGAAAAATCACACTGGAGAGAAACCTTACACCTGCAAACAGTGTGGAAAAAGTTTCATTCATAAAGGAAGCTTTGATAGGCACATGAGAATTCACACCAGAGAAAAGCCTTACACCTGCCAAAAGTGTGGAAAAAGTTTTTCCCAACATGGAAACCTTAAAGTCCACATGACAATACACACTGGAGAGAGTCCCTTCACTTGCCAACAGTGTGGAAAAACTTTCAGTCAACGAGGAAGCCTTAATAACCACGTGAGAATTCACACTGGAGAGAAGCCGTACACCTGCGAACAGTGTGGACAAAGTTTCACTCATAAAGGAAGCCTTAACTGGCACATGACTGTTCACACTGGAGAGAAGCCTTACACCTGCCCTCAGTGTGGAAAGAGTTTCCATCAGCATGCAATCCTTAACACCCATATGAGAATTCACACTGGAGAAGCCTTACACTTGCCAGGAATGTGGAAACAGTTTCACTAACAAAAGAAGCCTTAACTGGCACATGAGAATTCACACCGGAGAAAAGTCTTACACGACAACAAAGTGTAGAAGTAGTTTCTCTCAAAAAGGAAACTTAAACAGGCACACTCAAATTCACACAGAATAAGCTACCACTGTCTCTGACTGTGTTCATGAAGATTAGAGCTATGTCATTAGTTTTATTTTTAAGAAGCAATAAAATCGTGCTTTTGAAGTTTAAAGGCAGTCAGCATTTTGGGGTTGAAAATAACAAGTATTTTTATCAGCTTCTTGAAAAAGTGTTCACATATGGTTAATTACTTACCGTTAATGGATTTTCTGCACACAATGTGTTTGTTTGTTAACTTTTCTTTTATTAAGAGATATTATTACTACAAGTCATAAACGTATGTTTAATCGAAACATGAATTTGTGTAATGGCAGCTACTACACGTGTGAGATGCTGATGAGTTTCATTATAGGATGATACGTGAGAACTGGTTCATAGTTACATGATTGGACTCCTGAAGCGGTCATCTTTCAGGTGTTGAGGTTCAGATGGATGGATAGATAGATAGATAGATAAAAAAAAGAAACGGAAAGAGATCAATAAATAGTTGGACACACCTGAAGGATGGACTGTCTATAATTTAACATACTAAAAGAGCAATACGTTTTTTTACCCAAACACTTTACTTGTAATTTTACATGTATTAAATGTGCCACTATCCTATATGCTGGCCATTTGTCTGTAAGAATGTTTAGTCCTTTAAAAAGCATTCAAATGCAGTATGTTGACTTGTTGTTTTGAAAAAGTGTTCACATATGGTTAATTACTTACCGTTAATGGATTTTCTGCACACAATGTGTTTGTTTGTTAACTTTTCTTTTATTAAGAGATATTATTACTACAAGTCATAAACGTATGTTTAATCGAAACATGAATTTGTGTAATGGCAGCTACTACACGTGTGAGATGCTGATGAGTTTCATTATAGGATGATGCATACTTGGATAAAACTTTTAACTCTGTTTACCTGTGTTATGAGTTACACGTTTATGATTGTGTGAAGTTGTATCTGTTTACCATTATTGATCCATGAGAGGTTTGAATGTATTTCCTCTTATATGAATGTACATTGTAACAGTATGCAATGATTGACAGACACGGATATTTTGTTGTACTTTAATACAGTATATATATATATATTTTTTTTCATCTGTCCCTTTCTTTTGGAGCATGTATGTAGGCTAATCCACTGACGGCAAGTTTAAGAGACATTTAAGATCTTATAGCTAACATAAACAGAATATGAAAACACCCAAGAAACTCACCAAACTTTTTCAAAAGCCAAACCAAGAACTAATGAGGGCTCCGATATGCTTGTGGACAATCAAGCCATTAACCCAATCAATAAAAAAAGAGAATCACATGTCAAGACAAACCAATGGGAATGTGAGGATCAAGAGAAATCCACTTTTTAATTTGTGATTTCCAGGTCAAATCCTCTAATGTGAGGTTCAGTCATCTTTTGATTTATATATATATATACAAACACACACACACGCACACACCCTTTTCCATAAATAATTATGAATAAATCAATATTTAGTAGAGATTTTCAAATGTATACAATGTTGCAAAAGTATGCAAGATGTGACAAATTAGTACAGTGACTATCAGTTAGCCAAAGCATAAAAGCACGCAACACATTTAAATGTAATGTAAATACAGAATCGAATACAAAACTGGTTTTGGTGCAATATAAGAAGAAGGTTTTTCTGTTCAAAACTTCAGCCGTTATGACATGAATGTCATTGTTGATCGTGAACATGCCTTAGAGTAATACATGCGGTGGATTCAGGGGGAAATTACTTGCTGATCTGATGACACTGCTTAATGGTCATGTGTTCTCTTCTAAAGTGTTCGATTTTTGTTACGGAGATATCATGTGATTGGGTGTAAATCATGAATATTCCCAAACACTGAGTGCGATACAGGTTCCTGTGTCCCAGTGGTAGTGGGTTTCAATTCCAAGGGAATACACATACTGGCAAAAAATAAAGAAAACATTATTGCCTGAATGCACAGCAAGTCGCTTTGGATAAAAGTGTCTGCTACATGTAAATGTTTCAAAAGTTAAAATTAGAACCTAATTTTGTGTAATTTTTAAAAGTAATAGTTTTAAGTGTAATGACTTCACAATTAAAATCCAATGATTGATCCGTACAACTAGAACAATAACATGAAAGAGAAACAAAACAAGCTTGTAACTGTAACTTTTTATGAAAGCATACATTCAACATCAGAGTTAGAATGAATCAAGTGCCCCTTATTTCAGGTTCAACGGCAGGATACAGATCACACAAGTACAACTATACACGTCAAGATCAAGTGAACCGCTCCATTAAATGAATCAAGAGGCCATGCTTATTGGCGAAACAGCTGGTGTACAGGTCGAACAAAAAAAATAAAAATCACCGCACCGGGCGCATGAAAGAAGAAGCACCGATGGAGAATGGGAGTGGGAAAAAACACTGGAAACATGCATGCAAAAAACTCCTCACAAGCCATTTCAGAAATAAGCATGGCTGCGGACTCTTAACTGCACTTGTAACAACCAAATTGTTTTCTGTGATAACTCTTTGCAGGGCTTCCATCAGTCGGTCTCATCTTGAAGTCTGTTAAAATAAAACAAACATAAATAAAAAAATAACAATAACAACAGTATTAACTAACATATTTAACTTATTTTTTTAAGTTAGGGAGAAACTAAAAATATTAGATGTACTCATTTCAAGTTTACATTGTAACATTGGTACAAGATGTGCAACACATGAGAAACATGTTATTTTAACACGGTGTTGCAAATGTGAAGGGCAGCACATGCTTTACTTTTGCCAAAAGACTGACCTTTCTGTTTACTCGTTTACAACTGTAGAAACTGTCAAATGGAACAGTCTTGCATGTTTCTGAGTTTTCTTCCTCCCATGTCTCACTTGGGCATGAGTACTGGTTACCAGTTACATCATTGGACTCCCGAAGCTGTCATCTTTCAGGTGTTGATAGGTTCAGATGGATGGATAGATAGATAGATAAAAAAAAGAAAATGGAAAGAGATCAATAAATAGTTGGACACATCCTTAAGGATGGACTGTCTATAATTTAACATACTAAAAGAGCAATACGTTTTTTTTACCCAAACACTTTACTTGTAATGTTACATGTATTAAATGTGCCACTATCCTACACCGGCCATTTGTCTGTAAGAATATTTAGTCCTTTAAAAAGCATTCAAATGTAGTATGTTGACTTGTTGTTTTGAAACGAATTAAAATTAGAAACGCAGAACACAACACTGGCTTTGCCTGAACGTCGGTGTCTCAAGTTGTCCAGCAGAGGGCAGCATATCCTTTTTTTTAAAACGTGAAGCCCTCTCCGGCTCCGTTCTCAGTTTATTATAGTTGCAGATTATTAAATGAGGGGCACCGTGTCTGTCCGACCATCTTTATAGAAAGACAGGGTGCCAAACAACACCACCGTCCTTCAGTCTAACAGGACATGCACTTAGTGTTTTGCTGTGAGGGGAGAACATTATAGTGTCTCGGATCAAGTCAACGCTGCTCGATGAAGACATTAGGGCAGGGAACTCGGCACCACCCCCACCCCCCACTGTGTCCTGTGACGTCGTGCTGCCGATGTTCAAACCAGTAGTGTTCAAACTTTAGTGACAGGATTCAGTCGATCGTCTGCTCAAGGTAACAGATTAAATGTTATTTTTTACATGTTTGCATGATGTTACAAGTTGTGCCTGTACATATATATTCACGTCTTTGATTACATTAGCTTTTATATTTAAATGCAAATGGCTCATTCGTGTTACTCACCGACTTTTGCACATCACCAGAGATCAAACGCACTTTTTAAAAGTACTATTCATGCAATCATTATATGGTTGTAACATTTGACAATCGATTTTGATCTAGCTCGGGTAAATAAATCTATCAATTTACCAATCGTACTGTTTAACACTGTACAGCGTCTTTTAATGCAGTCTAGCGTATAAGCCTATATTAATAAAATTGACATGACTTGAATAGAATCTACGACTCTGGTGTAAAACCTCCACAATCCACAAAAAAGTTTGAGTCAACAAATTGAAAACAAGCTTAATTATTGCCATTAATTATTAATTTTATATATATATAAAAAAATATATATATATATATATATATAACGTATAAAGCACTCGACTGATGATGTTAAATATTAACGTTAATAATAAAAATACTTATTTTTCCTAGCAAAACAAAGGTTTGACTGTACATTTTGGTACGTCCCCCAATCCTCGGCAGATGGTTATGCTGATCTGTGGCAATGCATCTGGCGCTGTACATAGTTATCAGAAACGTTTAATACGGTCTTCCCATGTCAATCTACATGAACATTTGTTTTGTAATATGCTGTTTAAATAGACTTTTATGGATGATCTTTATTATTATTATTTATTTATTTTAATCAAATGCAATATAAAAGAAAAAGCAATACAGCGCAAAACCGTACATTGGATTAAATACAATAATGTAGCGATGCAAGTGCAAACAATGTCTTTTGCTGGTCAGCACACGGAGGAACAGATTCGTTATACCACGAAGGACATTTCTAGGGGCCAAATATACAATGTCGTGTTTAAAAATGACATGCATTTCACACCGCTGCCCTTGTCCAAAGCCATTTAGCTGGACCCACCTGAACCACTGACTACCCTTTAGTCTTGTTACTTTGTCAGTATAATGTTGTGAATGATCTACACACACTGGGATTACCCAATATATTTCCTATTATATTTCTAATTCCTGTTCTGTGTTTAGCAGGACAAGAAAAAAAAGATGAGCAGCTCTGAAGAACATGACCTGGACCTGTCTTTTGAGGAGGTGTTACGCAGTCGAATCAATTCTCTCGAGAGATTTGCTATTGAGCAGATTTCTGATGTGATGGAAACACACCAAGACCTACAAGAAAAAGTAAACAACAAGATGATGGGTGACATGGCTGCAATTAAGTTTGAGCTTGAATTTTTAAAGTCCTACATAGCAGACCAAGACCAAGAGATTGAGGAGTTAAGGAAGCAGCTGGAAGAAAAGGGCAGCAGTGCACCAACCCACTCCGAAGTCCAGGATAAGTGTCCAGCTTCTTCAGAACGTGGCGACAATAAACAATGAAGGATTTTCAAGGGGCATCTGGAAGGAGGACTGGGCTCCTTAGTGCATCATAACAATCTTCAAGCAATACCTGGAAAGAAAAAAAAAATCAAAGTCATCCGTCATAATAGAGAGATTCAGAAGCAACAATTTAAACAAAAATAAATAGACAGGCTCAGAAAAAGACCTAATTTTATTATGTTTTTTGTGTCGAGTGTATTTTTTATGAAACATTGCATTCTTGCATGTCTTTCAAACACCCTGTAGCATGGCATTGTCTAGTAGTATAGCACAGTCAATTATTTATAGCAGTGACATACAATTTATCCTGCTCCTGTTACTTTCTTTTGAACATTAAACATTGTGTAGCAATGTGTCAAATGGTTTTTAATAACATGAAACAAATATAGCCATAACAATAGCAGTCAATATTATTGTAATGGATTGTTGTGCATGCAATAATATATCATGTTCACACACACACACAAGTCTCACACATAAATAATACATTAAAATAATATATTGAGCAGTAAAACAAACAGTAAAACGGCTGTAAAACATCTAAAATAAGAGGATAGTGTCTTTCATCTGCTACATTTAGTTGGTTTTGGTTATTTTGTAATCATTCAGATCTACATAAATAATTAGGGATAAAAAAAAAAAAACACGAATACAAAAATGAGGGGGGTGACCTGCATTAAATGCACCACCCTTCTGGTCCACAGGTCACTGGCTTGATTTGACCTGACTTTAACATGTCAATACCAAAGTGTATCACACATTAGTAATATTGTTATCACACTTGTAAAGTATAATTGTCACCAACGTAAATTCATATGCATTTAGAAAAAATACACGATTTTGTTTGTTTTGTTTAACTAAATTTATAATTAAAATGAGAAAAGCTTGAAAATGATTTTTTTAGAGAGCCTGCTACGGAAAGTTTCAAAAACTGACTTTCATCAGGTGGTGTCATTAGTAAGGTGGTAACATTATTCAAATATTACAGTGCCGTTGTGGACTAGGCAAACTGTCTGTTTTATTACATTTTGGCAACCTGTCGAGAGAGATTTGCTATCGAGCAGATTTCTGATGTGATGGAAACACACAAAGACCTCCAAAATTCGTTAAACGACAGGATGGTCAGTGACACCGCTGGAGTTAAGGCTGAGCTCAGTGCCTTAAAAGCACGTGTTGCTGATCAAGATAAACTTTATATTTAAGAAATAAATAAAAAGCTGGAAGAAAAGACAAGCAGTGCGCACCTACCCACAATGAAGCCCAGGAGAAGAGACCGGCTTCTTCGCCGGATTGGACTCCAGAATGGAAGGTGAGCCGTTCTGAAGAAGACCTTGACAAGATCCTCGAGTCTTTTTGGCCAGAGAGATCAGATGCCCGCGAGAGGCTGTCTGAAAGGCAGCAGGCCTTCTTCGTGTTCACAATGGACCAGCTGAAAGTTAAAGGTGAGTGGGCTTTAAGTCTCTTCACTGTTTGACACGAAAACGTTCTCTCAACAGAAGTCATGTCACATGATACTAACAACAACAACCTCGTGATGTTTCTGTCAGATGGGAGAAACCTGGAGCTGAGCAGGCGGTGAACAATGAAGGAGTTTCTAGGGCGTCTGGGATGCATCGAAACGAGCTTCATGAAGTACCTGAAAAACTAAATAATCCACCATGTTACACATATGCAGAGGCAAATTTTCCAGAAATAGAGAAATTGACAGGCTCAGAAAATAGTCGATTAAGAATTGGGCCCGTGCTCAGTTGCCCTTCATTTGTATTTTTGCATTTCATAAAAACATTTAAGGATACATTTTTTTTGTTAATGGCGTTTACATTTTTGTATTGTAATGTTTTAATACATAATATAGCATGTCGTATACACACTGTAACTTGCCATTGTGTAGTAGTATTGCACAACACAAAGATACCCAATTGTATTGACACACTCTACACATTTAAATGTAAATATTTTAATACCCGTGACATTTTCATGCTTCTTCCACTTTGTTTCGGTTGTTATTACTTTTGAACATTAAAGATTAACTTTGTGCAGCAATCTTTGTTCTTTGTAATACTAACATTCATTCGTTTCCCATGGTCACTTTGTCGATAACTGAATATTATAAACCGTTTTACTGTCCAAAGTAAGGTGGTTAACTTTTGGGTTAGACGAGGGTTATCTTCTGTGCTAAGCAGTGGCGTGGTTGTTGGGGTTAGGTTCAACGGGGCCAGGGGTTAGATGGGGCCAGGGGTTATCTCGGGGTTATCTTGCAGCTAGGTATAGAGGTAAAAACGACTTTCACCCTCATTAGTAACCACCCTCATTAGAATATTGCATCCGATTGGCCAAAGCTTAACTGGGCCTATCTGCTGACTCGTAGGCCCGAATTACACGCGAGTGATATCGTTAGATCCGGGAAGCTGCCCTCTTTCAGGTGTTGGTAGGTTCAGATGAATGGATAGATAAAAACCATAAATGGACAAAGATCAATAAACAGCAGGACACACCTGAAGGATGGATGGTCTACAATTGAACATACTAAAAGAGTGTTATGGAATTTTTCCTTATGTGTATAAATCAAACAGTGAACATTAGATTCAAGATGTATGCATTATATGTTTTCTCACTCGTAGTTAGATAAGCATTCTGTGTGTGATGATTTACTATGATTGGGAAGTGAGAGAGGTAAGGAAATGCAGATGGTCAGGGGGTCAAGGGGGCATTTGCCTGCCTTTTCTGTATAACCATTAATAGATAAACAACTTGGTATCTCTCCTGTAGGGGAGGGAAGAAATAGGGCCTTGAGGGAAAAGGACTATAAAACAGATTGGCACTGTGACTCCTTATCTCTCTCTCGCTCCTGACTGACTCACAGCTATGTGTGTTAGAACTGAGGGATCTTCTCTGCAAGAGAATAAACACTTTATTACTACAATTTGGACTCTGAGTTGTCTCTTACTCAGTGATGATGTTTGTTAGAAAGAAATTGCCACAACAATTTGGTGTCAGACAGTGGGATTCCTTGGACGTGACTTCTGGACCTGACAGCGGACGGAGGCTGATCACCTTGGAGCTGAAAGTTCCAACCCTACCTCGCAAAAAAGATTCAGAGACGAGGGACCGTTTCCGCTGTTGGGACCGGAGGGATCGACCACTGGAATCAAAAAGAACCCAGGTGGCACAAAACGGCATCTCTGGTAAGAAACAATTAAATTCAATTTAATTAGGGGGGGGAAGAGTGAAATTGAACCATATTGGCTGAAAACAGTTTCTGTGGTAGAGTAATCTGGGCACGAACGTTCAGATTAGGTAACCTGAGATTAACTTGAGATCTGTACGGATCAAGAGGATTTCAAACAGGTACCGAGGACTCTGGGCACGAACGTTCAGATAGGTAACCTGAGATTAATTTGAGATCTGTACAGATCAAGATAGGTTTCAAACAGGTACCGAGGTTAATTGGGGTTAGAAAAAATAGAAAGATTTTGGTAAATCACAATTAAGAGGGCACTGATAGTGCAACCCGATCCGATTGGATAAGAGAAAATCGGATCTGCTGGAGACGTCTAGCAGATTAAAGAAGCGCGCGTGAGTAAATCCACAGAAAGCAGAAAACAGCCAGTATGGGGATGTCTCAGAGCAAGCTTGTGAAATATGATACACCGGTGTACTACCAAATTAAAAAAATATATATATATTATGGTCAGAAATGTATGCAAGATATTGAAAAATGAATCAAGCATCATGATTTTCCCAAAGAGGGAACATTGAGCCTCACAAGACTGAAAGTGGTGAGGGACTCAGTTGAACAAAGTAGCGACAAACAACCAGGTTGTTGTTGCAAATGTGTTAAACATGTATGTAAAAAATGTGAACAAACAGTAGATTGTTGGCTCAAGGAAGCAGATAAAAGAGAAAGAAAAGAAATGCAGAAAGAGTTAGCAGGAAGGAAAAATGAAAAGTGTGAAAGTCTATCAGTATGTGTGTCTGCACCACCAGAACCGCTTAACTCACAGTATGTTTGTGTTTCCCACATGAAAATGCGGTGAGTTCGGCACCGCCAGAGTAAAAACACAAAACACACATCTACCCAATGGCTCAGCTGGGTGCATTGAAATTCGACCCGACCTCACTGTTCTCCGCCAAGACAACCGCAGCGACGCTGAATGAACAAGCACGAGCAGCGCGGGGCGCTGAATGAGAGGGGGAGAGAGAGATGCAGCTGGCTGTTGTACAGATTAAAGCAGCGCGAGAGGCAGCGCAAGAAATGTGGACTGTGTGTGCAAGTAATGAACATGACTTTTCTAGCTGCACGAAGTGCAGGTTGTGCAAGAACGATGGACACTGGGCACAGGATTGTCCAGAGGCGCGTAAGGCGGATTGAAACGAGAGGAACGGAGAACAGGAGAGGAGAGGGCGGGTGACAGGCATTCAGCCAGCTACGAAAAAAGGGAAGTAAAAATTTGTTGACACACACACACAACACGCTCACATACACTGATTTAAATACTGCTCTTTGCAATGAAGAAATGCTTGCAAAACCTTTATGTGTGATTGCTGAAGTTTTGAATAAGGCTATCTGCAATGAAGAAATGCTTGCAACCCTTTTGTGTGATTGCTGAAGTTTTGAATAAGGCTATCTGCAATGAAGAAATGCTTGCAACCCTTATGTGTGATTGCTGAAGTTTTGAATAAGGCTATCTGCAATGAAGAAATGCTTGCAACCCTTATGTGTGATTGTTGAAGTTTTGAATAATGCTGTTACTGATGAATGTCTGAGAATGTACAAAAGTTCAGGGTTTTTAAGGCTACCGAGATATCCCATGTTAGTTGACGGGACAATGATAGACTTTATGGTTGATTCGAGGGGAAGCTCGATCCACCATAAGACCATGTGACTTGCCATGTGAACCAGGAATGACGGATTTAGTATTTGAAAGCACGTCCGCGTCAGGGCATATGATCTCAGAAAACTATACTGTGCCGTTGAAATGTGAGACGGAGGGGGGCAGGGCATTGAAACATACGTTTTTGTGCTCTGAAACCTGTCCGGTTCCGTTAATGGCCAGGGATCTAATGTGTAAATTAAATCTGAAACTCACTGCTGGTCCGTTTGGAATCGTTATTGAAGAGGAACAGCAGATGAGTTGTGCAAAATTTGAGCCACAGTGGGCTTACGAGTGGCAGATAACGGATTCTGATTGGGCACAAAAGATTTTGAAATTGGCAAAAGACCGAACAGTATCAGCTAACACAGAAAGTATGTTGCCTGACAGATTGCATTGCACGTCAAATGTTGAAATTGAGCGTGAATCACAATATGAGGAAGAGTGGTTTAACGGGGCAGAAAATGAGAAAATAAGGTTTAATAAGATTTTCTGGAATGAAAATGTGTGTGCGCTTTCAGCTTGCCTGTCAGAAAAACAAATGCAGCTGTATTTGATAACAGAGGAAGTCTGCGCCACGCTTATCACTAACCAAGGCCACTGAGCAGAAATGGGCCGTTTGTGAGAAAATGCATGAGAGCCACAGAAGGGCTGAAAAGGGAAGAGGGGAGAAACACATTGAAGTATGTAGATGATTTATTGATTTGTGCACGAGATGAGGTTACGTGCGTGGCTGACACTGTAACTCTCTTGAACCACCTGGCGAGAGAGGGTCACAAGGTCAGTCTGACAAAGCTGCAGTTTGTGAAGCAGGAAATAAATTTTTTTGGGGTCACACTATAACACCAAACAGTAAAGCTATCTCTGAGAAACGGATAAAAGCTATCAGAGATGTCCCAAGACCAGTAACAAAGAAACAATTGTTATCATTCTTGGGAATGTGTGCATATTGTCGAACGTTTTATTCCAAATTATGCATTTCAATCTTGTCACATGACCTCAGCCCTTTCCCTGTTGTCAGGGCTCTCAAGGGCTTTTCAAGAAATGCATAATTTGGAATAAAACGTTGACAATATGCACACATTCAAAAAAAACATGGATTTATGAGTTCAAGGGGAATTTGTGGGGTATTCTGATTTGACTCTGATGGTCCCACACGCGGTCTCCATGATTTTGCAAGAGCAGAGAACATCACATTTATCAACAGCCGATGGCTGAGGTATCACACGATTTTGCTTGACATGCCAAATGTAACAGTGAAAAGATGCACAACTTTGAATCCTGCCACACTCCTCCTTACAGAGGAGGATGGGGAGGAACACCATTGTTGTCTATCAGTGTTGGAACAGGTGTGTACACCACGTCCAGACCTGTTGGACACACCTTTAGAGAACTGTGACAATGTCCTCTTTGTGGATGGGTCGGCGTCCAAAGATCCACAAACAGGCTTGAATAAGGTTGGTTTCGCGGTGACCACTGAATTTGAAGTCGTAAAGTCTGGCAAATTGCCATCAAATTATTCGGCTCAGGGAGCTGAATTGGTTGCTCTGACAGACGCGTGTAAATTTATGGCAGACAAATGTGTGACAATTTACACAGACTCGCGTTATGCTTTTGGGGTCACGCACGACTTTGGCGCACTTTGGAAGCACAGAAATTTTTTGAAGTCGGATGGACATCCGATATTAAACGCATCTCTTGTGTCTGAGCTTTTGGAGGCCATTCTTTTACCAGACAAGGTCGCGATCTGTAAATGCGCAGCACACACTAACGATAAAAGTTTTATCTCCACAGGAAACGCGAGAGCAGATGCGGCAGCGAAGGCCGCGGCAGCACAGGAGACAAAAGAAACGACTTGTGCTTTAGTATCTGTAACTAACCCTGATATTTCCCCTTGTTTACAAAGTATGCAGACTTTTTCCACAGGAGCAGAAAAACAACAATGGAGGTCGTCTGGCTGCAGCCTCAAGGGGGGTGTATGGATGAGTGTTGATGACATTCCTTGTTTGCCCAAACACTTTTTTCAGCATTATGCTAAGTTGACACATGGGTTGGATCATGTGTCAAAGGCAGTGGCGGCTGCTGATCTTTTAAAGAGGGGAAGCTCATTTTCGGCCTAAATCATAAAAATTGTCCATTTATTTATATGTAAATTCTGCCCTACGTTCCTTTTCAAGAAAATGCTCTGTAACCCTGTCGTACCAACTAGGCGTCTTTTCCAGTGACTTGACCAGTGTCCTCTCAATGGCCAGCAGAGCTAGGCTGCTTAAACGGCCTTGGCCCATTGTGTTACGGGTGTAGGACTTGAGCCGCTTTAAACAGGAGAAGCTCCTTTCTACACCTGCAGATGTAGCTCCAATTGTTGCCACTAATGAGAACAGTTTGTAAAGCTGAGGCATTGCACTGTCCAACTCCATGTCTTTAAGGAACACCAAGTAATCACACAGCTTTCCCCTGTTACTCTGCAAGTCCTGATCTGAATACAGGACTTGAAGTTCAGACCTCAGTCTCCCTGAATCAAAGTGATGGCCATAAATTTTCAGGACACTTTGGAAGGCCTCCTCTGGAAATGCTTGTCTCATGTCATCAAATTTCCTGGATTGACTAATTCTAAGAAAAGCATACTTTCCAAATTTGAAAACATCGAGGAATCTGCTCCAAGATGTTATCAAGGATGGCCATGTACAGATTTCTGTAGCGCCTTGGGGATCCTGCAATTGGGTCAGACGGCGCTTTCTCATGGGCTCATCTCTTGGGTCTGATGTGAGATCTGCTGCTTTGGCATAAACAGCTTGAAAGCCCTCTGACCTCTTCTCTTTGACAAATGCAAGAAGAGACTCAATTCTTTTCTTGCAGTAAAGAACATCCATCGCTCTCTGCTGGACAATATCAAAGACCACATCAGTCTCAGAGAAGATTTGTTCATATGTGTACAACATGAACACAAACTCAAAATCCTCCAGTTTCCTCACGAAGCCTTTGGCACAATCCAGTGTATCATCATCCATTGTCGTATCTGCAATGATGTTATCAAATGTCTGCAGGAGGCCATCATAATTGTTTGCCACAGTGCTCACTATCCGTGATGTGAAATTCCATCGAGTAGGAGCGTTTCTGGGCAACCTTGAGCAGCCTGCAGACTCCAGAAAAGACGTCCTCTTTGTGGATTTTGAGAAAATGTGGCAAACCCAGAGAGTGATGCAAAAAATTCTGCACTCAGGCAAGCATTTGGCCCCTGTGACAGCACCAGATTCAGTCTGTGTGCATAGCAATGCACAAACATTGCACTGGGGCTATTGCTTTCACTTTGGCCTGCAGACCATTGAGAGCTGAAGCCATGAGAGCAGCCCCATCAAGCTTATCCTTAAAATTGTAGCCCTGCATGTTCTCATTTAAAACATCAAAAACGGACTGAGCATCTCGCCCCCAGAAACATAAAAATCCAATGAAGCGCCCTGAATTTTACCTGCACTATCCACATAGCGAACAATGACAGAGAGTTGGACACGGCAGGATATATCAGTGGTTTCATCCACCTGCCATCCAAAAAAGGGAGCATCCTGAATTTCATCTCTGATCTGATCAGAAATGGTGGCTGCAAGAGCAGAGATCAAGTCATTTTGAATAGTGTGTGACATACCAGAAAACACAGTTGAGGACTCGAATTGTGTGGACAGGACAGAGTCATATTTAGCTAATGTTTCTGTGAACTCTCTGTAATTCCCCTTGTTGGATGATTCACTACTCTCATCATGTCCCCTAAATGACAGCTCCTGCCGGCCAAGCAAGGATGTCACATCAATAAGGCGGTTTAGGAAGGCCCTGTTTTGTTTAACAGTTTCATTATGTTTAGCCACTTGAATGCGAGCACCTTCATTGATTGCATGCTCAACCCTGATCCTGCCCATGCAACTTAATCTTGCACATGCACTCACATGTTCATTGCTATTTTCATGCCTTTTATATGCCCTGTCAAAGTTTGACAGATCTCCAAACCCCAATTTTGACCAAACAACACATCCATGAGATGGTTTCATCAAGAGACATGGCCAGCAGTACATTTTCTTTTTCACAGCACTTCCAGTCAGCCAGCGAACTTTGTCATACCAGGAGAGCTGAAAAGACCTGTTACTTTTCCTATCTTTGCACTAAATCAATCTTAGGTGTTGATCTGCCCTGCTGTTTAATTCTAAGTTTCTCCTCGTAAGGAAGACTTTCTAATGGCTTTGCCAAAATCAGGTCGACAATATTAGCACTGTCTGCCATCGTGTGCAGTTTGCTAGCTGGCTAGTTCAGACTATATGAATTAATGAACAAACGATCTAATATATATATATATATATTTAACTCAACGGGAGGAAATGTGGGAATTATGTTAAACTGAAACAATGAATGTGGTGTGAAATTGTGTGAAATATACGATGAAGGTTGCAGCAGTTTGTCTTTCGACTACACATGCAAAATCCGCGATGGGACTGAGTTGGAAATGGAGACAGAGTGATACGCGTCATAATCTGAAGACCACGCCCACACCAACCGCTCTCTTTGCTGCGAAGCTGCCGCCTCCTTGTCATTTATTTATAACAAAAAATAATAATAATTTCTAAAAGCTGATATGTGACAATGTGTATAGCAAACAAGCTAAAAAACAATAAATACGCTTTTATAAGCTGTCGACCCCAAAAACGAGCGTTTTAGGACATAAAAGTGCATTAAAAGAGATGACAGACCCTCCAATCATCACGCAGACGCCGGAGTCCGGGCCAGCCCACTCCTCCATTCATCCCAGAGACGCTGAGCGTCCGTATGGACATAATCGCAGCATTATCCAATGACCGTCTTGTTTCTAAGCACTGAAAAACTGTGTTTAAAGCAGCCCCATTGAAGTCAATGGATGCTGGGCTTCAACAGAGTAATGCACTGTACGGGAATGAATGAGAAGGAAATCGAGTCAGCCGACCTAAGTAGCTGATTCTGAACGAAATTGTTTTCGTTCGAGATGAACGTGTTTAACGCATTTTTAGTCAATAAAATGTTAACATAATAGTACATATATTTGACCATTCATTTTTTGACAATTATAGGGGAAGCTGAGCTTCCCTTGCAGTCTTAAAGAAATCGCGTCTGGTCAAAGGGGAGTATGATAATGCAGATGAGGAAATTATGGTTTACCAAGGGGTTTACAGTGGTTGCTGAAATTTTTGCAAAAGATGTGTCACTTGCAACACACACAATGTGGCTAGGGGAATAAAAACACCCTTGGCATCTCAACCAGCACCAGCAGGTCCATTTGAATATCTAATGATGGATTTCATCGAATTAACCCCTTGTGGGAAACAGAAACACTGTCTGGTGATGGTTGACATGTGGTCAAAATGGGTTGAGGCCTTCCCAACCTCGAAACAAGATTCGGCAGCAGTGACAAAGGAAAAAAAAAGAAAAATCAGTTCTGACAATGGCAGACACTTTGTCAATGATGCAATAAAGCAGGTGGGTCAGTTCTTGGGAATTGACATGAGAACACACTGCAGCTACGCGCCCTCATCAGGAGGGGCAGTAGAGAGACAGAACCAGACAATTAAGAACAAATTAGCGAAATGCTGTGAAGAGACGGGTCTGACTTGGCTTAAAGCCCTCCCAATTGTACTGATGTACATGAGAATGAGAAAAAAGAGTGAAAACCAAACCTGAGCCCATTTGAAATTTTGTTTGGTAGGCCACCATTCATGGGCATAGAAGGGGGTAAACAAGGGCTGCCAGCAAAGGATGTGTGTGAGAATGACATGTTGAATTACTGCAAGGAAATGTCTTGTCTGTTATCAAATATTTCTGTGCAGGTAAAAGCTGAAGGTTGCTGAGGCATTCCTGCACGAGGTCAGACCTGGTGATTTCGTGGTGATTCGTGATCACAGGAGAAAGAGCTGGAAATCGAAAAGGTGGCTTGGGCCTTTCCAGGTGCTTCTGGTGACGCACACGGCGGTGAAGGTCGCAGAGAGGGCTACGTGGGTGCACGTAAACCATTGCAGGAGGGTGCCGCCCATTGCGGAGGCGGAGCAATCGCTGGAGGAGTTTCAACGCAGTGTCAATAAAAATGCTAAGATCCAGTTTGAAAAGCCCTTGCATTGCAGCTGTGTGTTTAGGGCGGAACCAGATATCAGCAGCAAGGAGGGGACTGAAGGGAGGAGGTAACTTTGATTGCGCAACCGGAATCCGGGTGGACACCGTAATCAACAGAACAGATAAGACTCTTAGTGCTTCAAAAACAGTACAGTGAAGTTACAGTGAAATGTGTTAATTAAGTTGGCTTGGGAAAGCCAACTTATTGATGTAGCTTTTAAACTTATTCTTATTATTAAGTTGGCTTGGGAAAGCCAACTTATTGATGTAGCTTTTAAACTTATTCTTATTATTAAGTTGGCTTGGGAAAGCCAACTTACTGATATTCTATTTAAACTTATTATTATTATTCTTCTGAGACTAAATTTCTGACTGCTACTCCTCCTAGAGCTTTAACTCTACAAACTCGAAACTCGCAACATATCTCCGAACTATTCTGACTCGAGTTGCTATATCTTTTCTAAGCGATCGGGTTTATGCTAATCGTACAATTAGCGAAAACCGCAAAAAAAACGATCGACAATGCATGGCGGCAAACTTCGACGGGTTGTAGCGCAGAGCGAGAATTTCAGAGAAACTTGTGAATCACAACATTTGAAGAGGCTATCAAGCTTGAGCGAGATCATACCCGCAGTGGGGTATAAGTTTTACCCTGGGCGCAAGAGCCCCCAAAATTGTCCCATAGACTTACATGGTGAGGGACGGCCCATGAAATAGCATATAGGTTGAAACTACGATGGTAATTTACATAGGAAATTATCTATTGACTCTTTCTATCTACTGACTCTATCTATCTACTGACTCTATCTATCTATCTATCTATCTATCTATCTATCTATCTATCTATCTATCTATCTATCTAGTGACTATCTATCTATCTATCTATCTATCTATCTATCTATCTATCTATCATCTACTGACTATCTATCTATCTATCTATCTATCTATCAACATGCTAATCATGCTAAAACGAATCTACATGCTATCAATACGCTGTTATCTATATCTATGCTATCTATCTATCATCTATGCTAATCATGCTATCTATCATCTAAGATCTATGCTATCTATCTACGACGCTTCAACATGCTAACATGCTATCTATCATGCTTAATCATAAGCAAGAACATGCTAAGAACATGCTAATCACGCCAAGAACATGCAATCACGCAGCGCAAAACATGCTAAACAATCATGCTAAAGAACATGCTAAAGAACATGCTAATCACGCCAAAGAACATGCCAAAGAACATGCTAATCAATGCTAAAAATGCTAATCATGCTAGCAACATGCTAATCAAAGCAACATGCTAATCATGCTAAAACATGCCAAGCAACATGCTAATCATGCTAAGAACACAAAGAACATGCTAATCATGCTAATCATGTTAAGAACATGCTAATCACGCCAAGCAACATGCCAAAGAACATGCTAATCACGCGCTAAGAACATGAACGCTAAGAACATGCTAAGAATCATGCTAAGCAACATGCCAACAGAACATGTTAATCATGCAAGAACATGCTGAAGAACATGCTAATCATGCCAAGAACATGCTAATCAACATGCAACATGCTAAAATCATGCTAGCAACATGCTAATACGTTAATCACGCCAAGAACATGCCAAGAACATGCCAATCATGCCAAAAACGGCGTTAGCAACATGCCACAACATGCTAATCATGCCAAGAACATGCCATGCTAACATGCTTAATCATGCTAAAAACATGCTAAAGAACATGCTAATCATGCTTAAGAACATGCCAAAGAACATGCTAATCACGCCAAGAACATGCTATCAACATGCCAAGAACATGCTAATCATGCTTAGCCTAACATTAGCTACTTTTAAAACTTAAACTTTGCTAAAACATTTGCTAAAACTATGCTAAAAAACTTAAACTTTTAAGAAACTATTAAAACTTAAACTATTAAAACATTAAACGCTCATAAAAACATGCTAATCAACAACAGTTAAAACTTAAACGCAACGACTTATAAACTTAAACATGAAAACTTTGTTAAAATTTTGCTAAAGAACATGCTAAACATGCTATGCCAAATATGCTAAACTTCATGGTCTTAAATAACATGCCAAAGTTTGCTAACAACACTAGCTAACAACATGCTAATCATAAGAACATCAGCGACAAGAACATGCTGAGCAAATTTCTGACGCTAATCCTAGAGCTAAACAAACATGCCAAAGAACATGCTAAATCTTCAAGAACTATCACGCGAGTGAACATGCTATATCTTTTCTAAGCGATCGGGTTTATACGCTAATCGCAATTAGCTAAAAGAACAAGCAAAAAACGATCGACAATGCATGGCGGCAAACTTCGACGGGTTGTAACAAGAGAGCGAGAATTTCGTAGAAATCATGTGAATCACAACATTTGAACATGCTATCAAGCTGAGCAAGAACATCACCCAACGCAGTGCATGTTAATCATGAAGAGCCCCAAAAACATTGTCCCACAGACTTACATGGTGAGGGACGCCCATGAAATATGCATAATCACGCTGAAACTACAATGCTAATCATGCCAACACAAGAATCATGCTAAAGACATCTAATCATGCTAATAATGCTCATCTATCTATCTATCTATCTATCTATCTATCTATCTACAAGAACATGCTAAAGAACATGCGTTAATCATCTATAGCATGACCCCAAGAACATGCTAATCACGCCAAGAAACATGCCAAGTCAACATGCTAATCAATGTTAAAAACATGCTAAAGAACATGCTTAATCATGCTAAAATCATGCTAACAACATGCTAATCATGCTAAGAACATGCTAAAGAACATGCTAATCATGCTAAACATGCCAATCATGCTAAACATGCCAAAGAACATGCTTAATCATGCTTAAAATCATGCTAAAGAACATGCTAATACGCGTTAAAGAACATGCTAATCATGCTAATCACACGCCATGCTAAAGAACATGCTAATCATGCTAAAATCATGCTAAGAAACATGCTAATCATGCTAGCAACATGCCAAGGCGTTAATTCAATCATGCTAGCAACATGCTATCAACATGCTAAAATCGCTAGCAACATGCCAACAATCATGCTAAACATGCTAAAATCATGCCAAGAAACATGCTAATCATGCTAATCATGCTAAGAACATGCTAAAGAACATGCTAATCACGCTAAATACATGCTAAAGAACATGCTAATCATGCTAGCAAATCATGCTAATCATGCTAAAATCATGCTTAAAGAACATGCTAATCAACATGCTAATCATGCTAACATGCCAAAGAACATGCCTACAACATGCTAATCATGCTAAAACATGCTAAGCAACATGCTAATCATCGCCAGCAACATGCCAGAACATGCTAATCATGCTAAAATCATGCTGAACATGCTAACAAGAACATGCTTAATCATGCTAAAATCATGCTAAAGAACATGCTAATCACGCTAAGAACATGCCAAAGAACATGCTTAATCATGCTAGCAACATGCTAGCAACATGCTAACTGGCGCTTAAAAACATGCTTCACGCAACATGCTAATCATGCTTAAAATCATGCTAGCAACATGCTAATCACGCTAAAAACACAAGCAAGAACATGCTAATCGCGCTAAAATCATGCCAATCCGCAAGAATCACGCTAATCAACAAGCAAGAACATGCTAAGAATATGCTAATCATGCTTAAAAACATGCCAAGAACATGCTAATCATTAAAACATGCTAAAGAACATGCTGAACATGCTAATCATGCCAAGAACATGTTAAAACATGCAAAACATGCTAGCAACATGCCAGAATTACGCTAATCATGCTAAAACATGCCAAAGAACATGCATAATGCTAAAGAACATGCCAAAGAACATGCTAATAATTTAAAATCATGCTAAGAACATGCTAATCACGCCACAACATGCTAATCATGCTAAAATCATGCCAAGAACATGCCAAAGAACATGCTAATCACGCCATGCTGAACATGCCGAAGAACATACGTTAATCATGCTAAAATCATGCCGCGAACATGCACGGCAATACATGCTAATCATGCCAACATCATGCCAAGAACATGCTAATCATGTTAAGCAACATGCTAAAGAATCATGCCAAGAATACGCTAAAACATGCTAATCATGCTATTAATCATGCTTAAAAACATGCTGCAAAGAACATGCTAATCATGCTAAAATGCTGCTATAACATGCTAAGAACATGCTAAAGAACATGCTAATCACGCTAAAATCATGCTAGCAACATGCCAAGTTAACATGCTTAGCAACATGCTATCATGCCAAGAACATGCTAATCATGCCAAAGAACATGCCAAGAACATGTTAATCATGCTAGCAATCATGCCAAAGAACATGCTAATCATGCTAAACATGCCAAGAACATGCTAATCACACAATCATGCCAAGAACATGCTAATCATGCTAAAATCATGCAAGAACATGCCAAAACATGCTTAATCATGCCAAATAATGCTGCCAAAGAACATGCTCAAGCATGCCAACAAGCTGCCACGCCAGAACATGCTAATCATGCTAGAAACATGCCAAAGAACATGCTAATCATGCGTTAAAATCATGCTAACATGCCAAGTTAACATACGCGCTAGCAACATGCTCAATCATGTTATGCTAAATCATGCCAAGAACATGCTAATCACGCTAATCATGCCAGCAACATGCTAATCATGCCAAAATCATGCAGCGAACATGCAAGAACATGCTAAATCATGCTAATCAACATGCCTTAAGAACATGCTAATCAAGCAAGAACATGCCAAAGAACATGCTAATCATGTTAAGAACATGCCAAAGAACATGCTAATCACGCAAGAAACATGTTAAAGAACATGCTAATCACGCTAGCAACATGCTAAGAATGCATAATCATGAAAACATGCTAAAGAACATGTTAATCATGTTAAAGAACATGCTAAAGAACATGCTAATACATGCTAAAGAACAACAAGAACATGCTAATCACGCTAAAACATGCTAAGAACATGCTAAGAACATGTTAATCATGCTAACATGCTAAACAACATGCCAATCATGCTAAGAACATGCCAAGAACATGCTAATCATGCAACATGCCAAAGCAACGGCATGCTAATCATCGCGTTAAAATCATGCTCAACAACATGTTAACATGCTAAAGAACATGCTAAAATCATGCTAATCATGCAACATGCTGAAGAACATGCTAATCACGCTAAAGAACATGCAAAGAATCATGCTAAAATCATACATGCCAAGAACATGCTAAACATGCTGCCAACATGCTAATCAACATGTTAATCATGCCAAAGAACATGCTAATCACGCCAAGAACATGCTGAATCATTACAAGAATCATGCCAAGAATATGCTAATCATGCTTAAAACAATGTTGAAGAACATGCTAATCACGCCAAAATGAACATGCTAATCATGCTAAAATCATGCTGGGCATATGCTAGCAACATGCTAATCATGTTAAAAACATGCATCAACATGCTATGCTAATCATGCTAAAATCTATCTATGCTAAAACATATCTATCTATCTATCTCTCATCTATCTATCTATTGACTGCTATCTATCTATCTATATCTATCTATCTATCTCTATCTATCTATCTATCTATCTATCTATCTATTGACTCTTTCTATCTACTGATCTATCTATCTATTCTATCTATCTATCTATCTATCTATCATTCATCTATCTATCTATCTATCTATCTATCTATCTATCTATCTATCTATCTATCTATCTTTTCTATCTATCTATTAAACTGCTAGCTTTTAAACTAAGTCTATAATTCATTCATCTATCTACTATGTTCACAAACTTCTACAATCTTTTAAACTTCAGACCAAACTCTAGCTAAGTTAAGTCTTGGGAAAGCCAACTCACTACTAACTTTTATCTCTATTATACAAACTTTATCTAGTTATTATTATTATTCTTACGAGACTAAATTTCTGACTGCTACCCTCCTAGAGCTTTAACTCTACAAACTCGAAACTCGTGAACATATCTCCGAACTATTCTGACTCGAAAGTTGCTATATCTTTTCTAAGCGATCGGGTTTATGCTAATCGCATAATTAGCTTAAAAACCGCAAAAACGAGATCGACAATGCATGGCGGCAACCGACGGGTTAGAAGTAGAGCGAGAATTTCAGAGAAACTTGTAAGAATCACAACATTTGAAGAGGCCTATGTTGAGCGAGATCATACCCCGCAGTGGGTATAAGCACCTGGCGCAAGAGCCCCCAAAATTGTCCCATAGACTTACATGGTGAGGGGACGGCCCATGAAATAGCATATAGGTTGAAACTACGATGGTAATTTACATAGAAATGATCTATTGACTCTTTCTATCTACTGACATCTATCTATCTATCTTATCTATCTATCTATCTATCTATCTATCTATCTATCTATCTATCTATTCTATCTATCTACTGACTCTATCTATCTATCTATCTATCTATCTATCTATCTATCTACCCCATTCTATCTATCTATCTATCATTCATATCTATCTATCTATCTATCTATCCATGACTCTATCTACTCTATCACTCATCCAACATCTAACATGCTATCTATTAATCATCTATCTATCTATTCATGCTATCTATCTATCTATCTAGCAACATGCTAGAACATGCCAATCATGCTAAAAACATGCTAAAGAACATGCTAATCATGCTAAAATCATGCTAAGAACATGCTAATCATGCTAAAATCATGCGCAACATGCCAAGAACATGCTAATCATGCTAAAACATGCCAAGAATACATGCTAATCACGCTGAAACATGCTAGCAAGAACATGCTAATCATGCTAAAATCATGCTAAAGAACATGCTAATCATGCTAAGAACATGCTAAGAATCATGCCAAAGAACATGCTAATCATGCATAAAATCATGCTAAGAACATGTTAATCACGCCAGCAACATGCTGCTAAAGAACATGCTAATCATGTTAAAATCATGCTAGCAACATGCTAAAGAACATGCTAATCGCGTTAAAATCATGCCAAAGAACATGCTAATCACGCCAAGAACATGCTAAAGAACATGCTAATCATGCTTAAAATCATGCTGAAGAACATGCCAAGAACATGCTAATCATGCTAAAACATGCTGCAAGAACATGTTAATCATGCCAAGAACATGCCAAAGAATGCTAAAATCACGCCAAAGAACATGCTAACAACATGCTAATCACGCC
>CM050424.1:34154108-34249108 GCA_027564155.1 Gymnocypris eckloni scoliostomus
TGAGTGAAATTCTTATGAGCGTGCTCCAGACAGTGCAGAAAACAACAGACAATTTACTTATGGACAGACAGTGCAAAAACAACAAACAATTTACAGATGGACAGACAGTGCAAAAACAACAACGATTTACATATGGACAGACAGTGCAAAAACAACAAACAATTTACATATGGACAGACAGTGCAAAAACAACAAACAATTTACATATGGACAGACAGTGCAAAAACAACAAACAATTTACCTATGGACAGACAGTAAAAAACAACAAACAATTTACATATGGACAGACAAAAAAAACAACAAACAATTTATATATGGACAGACAGTGCAAAAAACAACAAACAATTTACCTATGGACAGACAGTGCAAAAACAACAGACAATTTACCTATGGACAGACAGTGCAGAAAACAACAAACAATTTACCTATGGACAGACAGTAAAAACAAACAATTTACATATGGACAGACAGTGCAAAAAACAACAAACAATTTACCTATGGACAGACAGTGCAAAAACAACAAACAATTTACCTATGGACAGACAGTGCAAAAAACAACAGACAATTTACCTATGGACAGACAGTGCAGACAACAAACAATTTACCTATGGACAGACAGTGCAGAAAAACAACAAACAATTTACCTATGGACAGACAGTGCAAAAAAACAACAAACAATTTACAATTTACCTATGGACAGACAATTTACCTATGGACAGACAGTGCAAAAAAAACAACAACAATTTACATATGGACAGACAGTGCAAAAAAACAACAACAGCAATTTACATATGGACAGACAGTGCAAAAAACAACAGCAATTTACATATGGACAGTACATATTTACAGACTGTACAGAAGACAATGTGCAAAATACATATACTCAGTACGCTTAGTGTACTATAGAGACATACTCAATTATCAACGACACATTATACACCGTATGTGCACATCTACATTATGTACAGTATCTATACATAATGTGGTCTATACATAGTAATAATGTGAGGTGCAACAGATTATAAATTAACAGCAGATTGGTTGAGCAGCAGATAGATGTGCAAAGGTGCAACAGATTATTCATATGCAGTGTCGTGGATGTGCATCGTATGGTGTCCAGTGATAGCAGATAGGTTGTGTTAGTGCAGTGTGTGCGTGTAGTCCAGTTGAACTGTGTTAAAGTGCAGTGCATGGCATGTGTGATGTAGGTGAGTTATTTGTGACTGTTCATTAGCCTGATAGCCTGAGGGAAAAAGCTGTCCCTCAGTCGGCTAGTGCGGGATCGGATGCTGCGGAAACGTCGCCCTGAGGGCAACAGAGAGAGCAGTCTGTGGGACGGGTGGCTGGAGTCTTTGATAATCCTCCGGGCTTTCCTTGTACACCGCCTGGTGTAGATATCCTGGAGGGAGGGAAGCTCACCTCCAACAATGTGGCGGGCAGTTCGCACGACCCTTTGCAGAGCCCTGCGGTTGCCAGCGGTGCTGTTTCCATACCAGGCGGTGATACAGCCGGTCAGGATGCTCTCCACAGTGCAGGTGTAGAAGGACCTGAGGATTCTGGGGCTCGTTCCAAACTTCCTCAGCCGTCTCAGGAAGAAGAGACGCTGATGTGCCTTCTTCAGCACTGCATCTGTGTGAGCAGACCATGTGAGATCCTCAGTGATGTGAACGCCGAGGAACTTAAAGCTGGTCACCCGCTCCACAGGTGTCTTGTCGATGGTGATGGGTGTGTGTTCTCTGCTCTGTCTCCTGTAATCCACCACCAGCTCCTTGGTCTTGTCGATGTTGAGTGAGAGGTGGTTCTCCTGACACCATTTAGTCAGGGTACTCACCTCCTCTCTGTAGGCCGTCTCATCGTTGTCGGTGATCAGGCCTATCACCGCTGTGTCATCAGCAAATTTGACGATGACATTGAGCTGTGTGTAGCTGTACAGTCGTGTGTGTACAGGGAGTACAGGAGTGGGCTGAGGACGTGCGGTGCACCAGTGTTGAGGATCAGGGAGATGATGTGTTGTTGCCCATTCTGACCACCTGACTTCTGCCTGTCAGGAAGTCCAGGATCCAGCTGCACAGAGATCTGTTCAGTCCTAGAGTCTGGAGCTTCGCAACCAGTGTGGCAGGCACTATAGTGTTAAATGCTGAACTATAATCCACGAACAGCATCCTCACATAGGTGTTCTTATTTTCCAGGTGGGAGAGAGCAGTGTGCAGGGTGAAGGCAATAGCATCGCCTGTGGAACGCAGTTACTGCGGTATGCAAATTGTAGTGGGTCCAGTGAAGCAGGCAGCACAGAGCAGATGTAGTCTCTGACCAGCTTCTCAAAACACTTGCTGAAGATGGGTGTCAGAGCAACGGGCCTCCAGTCATTCAAGCATGTGATTTTATTTTTCTTTGGTATGGGCACAATGATGGATTTTTGAAGCATGAGGGAACCACAGACAGAGAGAGGGACAGATTGAAAATATCTGTAAAAACCCAGCTAGCTGGAAAGCGCATGCTTTGAGCACACGGCCTGGTATGACATCTGGGCTCACGGCTTTACGGATGTTCACCCGCTTTAAAGGATCGAGTTACATCCGCGACAGAAAGCGTGAGTGGACTGACCTCTTCTGCAGCAGCTGCGGCAGCGCCTCTGTGTGTGCGGTGTTATCAGCCTCGAACCGAGCATAAAAGGTGTTGAGCTCATCCGTAGAGAGGCGGCAATGTTCACAGTAGCTGGTTTATTCCCTTTAAAGCCTGTGATGTTGTTAATGCCCTGCCACATGCTTCTTGGTTATTGTTGTTGAAGTGTTCTTCAACTTTGTTTTTATAAGTTCGTTTGGCTGCTTTGATGGATCTCCTGAGATCGTAACTGGCTTGTTTCAATCGTCAGTGTTCCGGATTTAAAGGCAGATGTCCGCGCTGACAAGGCTGATCGAACATCGCTGTTAATCCACGGTTTTTGGTTGGGGTAGATCCGGATTGTTTTGGTCGGAACTACATCGCCTATACACTTCCTGATGAAACACGTGACCGTATCTGAATACGCCTCTATGTCGCCATCAGACGCTGCGGAACATGTCCCAGTCCACGTGATCAAAACAGTCCTGTAGTATAGCATCCGATTGGTCTGACCAACAATGAACTGTCCTGAGAGCGGGTGCTTCACGTTTCAGTTTCTGCCTATAAGCAGGCAGGAGCAGAACGGAAGAGTGATCCGATTTGCGAAAGGTTGGCGGGGAGGGACTTGTATGCGTCCCGGAAGGGGTGTAACGAGTGGTGTCGATCTCCACGTGTTGATGGTGACGTGTTGAAAGTATTTTGGAGCTATTTTTTGAAGTTGGCTTTATTAAAGTCCCTGTGATAACAAAAGCTGCATCTGCGCGTGGTTTCTGCTCACTTATATTCCTGTACAGTTCCCTGAGTGCCTGGTCTGTGTTGGCTTGGGGGGATATAAACAGCCGTGATTATGATCGCTGTAAATTCCCTCGGTAGCCAGAATGGTCGACACAGAAGCGTATGAAATTCCAGATCAGGGAGCAGAAGGATTTAATAGAGTGTATGTTCCTTTCATTACACCATGAGTTGTTGATGTAGAAGCAAACACCCCGCCTCTGCTTTTCCCTGTGAGCTCTTCCGTTCTGTCCGAGCGGTGCACGGAGAAGCCCGTGAGCTCGATGGCTGAGTCTGGAATCCATCGCAGACATCCAGGTTTCTGTGAGGCAACAACACAGCAGTCCCTTGTTTCTCGTTGGTATGAGATGCGCGCCCGCAGTTCACAGAGTTTGTTATCCAGTGACTGAACGTTGGCCAGTAAAATGGTTGGAAGAGGAGGTCGGAAAGCACGGCGTCTCAGTCTGACGAGAACGCCAGCTCGCTTTTCCTCGCGTCGGCAGCGCTCCTCGCCGCAACCCACACAAAGGGCTCTGATGCGATGTCTTTGAACACTCCACCGGCGCTCAGAAACTCAAAGTCCGGTTTATGCTATGCGCGACGGAGGAACCAATGTTCAAAAGCGTGTCTCTATCGTAGACAGTTATACTAACAACATCTAACACGTAAAACAACAAAAAACAAATAAAACATACGAAAAACTGCAAAGTTTTCCCGGAGCTCGCAACACGGCTGCCATCCTCGGCGCCATCTTGACTCTTATACCATTAAAACATCCTGCAAGTTTCATAGCTTAAAAAGTTTTCCTCGATATAAACAAAGCATTTATTTAATCAAGCTCCAAAAACAGCTTTATTTGGATTCAATGGGTCAATGTGTCATCATCCGGGCGCAGTCGTTTACATAAACGTGCCTACAGAGCAAGACATCGACGAATAGTCGTCTCCTCAGCATAGCCCACTTGCGTAGCGTCTGACACATACCCTGCATTCCATTCGGAAGGGCTCATCCCTATTCCCTAATCCCTTCAAAGGGTTTACCCTCTGGAGTGAGAGCTTCGAAGGGTTGAAGAGTGTAGAGGACCAAACTATGGGGGTTTCTTGAAGTGCCCTTCTGTGTCATCATCCCGTGCCCATATGGAGACGCCGTCATCATGGAAAGAATCAGTGCAAAGAATAATGGGGGCCCATCAGTTGGACCCTTCAAAATCATTCATTTCGAAGGGCCCTTTGAAGTGGCCAGTTTGGTTTGGAACGACCCTTCAACATGGTGGCCATGATTGTTTTTACTTCGGAGGGCGATATATCCTGTTTGGAAAGCACCGTTGATCACGCTGAAAGCGAGTGTCAAAAAGAAATGACAATCACTGCCGCAATCTTGTCTACACTGGATACAGTAAACAGATGCGGTTCACTTTCTGACAGTCCACGATTGAGTCTGTCGTCAGGACAGATGCAGTGAAAGAACGTTTGCTTTGACGCGTTTGGTTTAAGCAGCTCGTTCACGTCTTTGTACAGATATCAGAAAGATCCCAGCATAGGGAACAAGTGGTTAGTTTATTTTTAATGGCACCCTGGATCGTGTCTGAGGATTGATAGGAAAATTCTGTTTTATTAACGAGGCACGGTGTCATGGAGAGTCACAAAGAAACATTTGTTGACAGATGAACTGCAGCTCCATCACAAGCCATAAGTAAATGTTTTGATAATGCTTTGTCTGACTTAAAGAGTCCTCCTGAAGGGAAACGGGTGGAGTCCGTAATTGGTTGCTAGTGTAACGATGTATGCCAGTAAGGGCTGTGTGTAAACCTCACTCCCCTGACCTCAAAAAGAGGCGCGCTAGCGACTGACGCTAGAAGCTGTAGCCTTTGGCGTTCCTTGTTAGAGCGCCCGCCTCCCGTGCCGGAATCCCGGGTTCGAGACCCGCTCGGAGCAAGAATGAGTTAGGATGGTGTGGACTCGGAGGGGTTACATTGGTGCCGTGACCCGCACGGGAGTGAGGTTTAGGGGGGTGAGTGTAACGGATGTATGCCAGTAAGGGCTGTGTGTAAACCTCACTCCCCTGACCTCAAAAAGAGGCGCGCTAGCGACTGACGCTAGAGGCTGTAGCCTTTGGTGTTCCTTGGTAGAGCGTCCGCCTCCCGCACCGGAATCCAGGGTTCGAGACCCGCTCGGTGTGATGGTGCGGACCTGGGGGGGTTACACTAGGCAGAGGGTATCTGGGAAATGGTGTCCAGAATGAATGGCAGAGGAATGGGATGCCCATGAGCTCCTCTAGAGGGCACTCCAGCTGTGGCACTCTGTAATGACGCTAGCCAATCATAAAAGTGCATGATTACTGACAAGCCTTAAAGAACCCGCCCCTTTAAAACAGTTCGTTTTAGACAGATGGTTAGAATAAGGGTTGAAATTAAGCATTTTTCCACAAATTTATTTGGTGGGTTTTTTTGTGCAAAAAACTTCATTAACATTATAAGTAAACCTCAAGGACCTTATTAAAATAAAAAAAGTCCATGTCATGACCTTTTAACTTCAAACCCTTGCTTCCGGCTAAAATACGAGTCAATAATCCAGAACAATGCTTCCTCCAGTGTAAAAGTGGTCTGGTCTGAAACAGGAGATAAATCTGCACTGTTTATAAGCCAAAACAGGTTTAAACATGTTAGAAAACACTACATGATATTGTTAAAGTTGCTAATCTCAAACTTGAAAATGTTATAAAAACGAATGAAACAAAATTATAGGAAACCAACATAAACTACCAACATAAAATAGTTAACTTCTAAGCTTTTTTATTTAAAGATCTTTCCTTTGTTGAGATGTATATGTCACTGACTATTTGTATTACTCTATAAAATAGAATTACGTTTAAAATGACCTTCATTTTGACTGTAACTCATTTGACTGTGTTAAATGCAGAATGTGCTGATAGCATGTGTCGTAACAGAGTCGGTGTACTTGTTCTACTCAAGAAATAAAGAAGAATGGTTTTGTGATTTCCAGTGTGATTGATGGTTCATTAGGTCTTGTGTGTTTGTCCTTGCACAGGTTCTCATGCAGGGCTGGAATCCAGGCATTCAGTGGGAATACACACTGACCACAGAGCATACAGAGCGACGCAGCCAGCCCAAACACAACTACACGTGGGCCATCGTTCGCTCGCAGTGCTCAGCCAGCTGTGCAGGAGGTACGGATCAGTCTGAACACAACACGCTGCTAGTAGAGGACAATGGCAAATGCAGGCCAGACCTTACACTGCAGTCACTTGTTACACTTTAACTGAATCAGTCTGCTACAGATCTTCTGGCGGTTTGTGATTCTGGTCCAGCTCAAGCTCATTCATGCCCTGTTGATTGCAATACACACACACAATCTTGCGCTGATTACATTTACAGATGTTCATAATAAAATGATGCATATATGCAGAAAATAAACTTGAATCAAAATTTTATTTTTAGTGACATATTTACATTTATGCATTTGGCAGATAGATTTATCCAAAGCAACTTGCATTGCATTCAAAGTATTGCATTTCAGCAGTGCATGCATTCCATTGAAATCAAACCCATGTGCATCGCTACTATTTTAAATAGTTATTCACTGAAAACCTAGACATCCATCCATAGCGCATTCATGAGAGTTTATGAGAGAAGCAGCGATATCAGATTTATCCAGAAATCCTTCTTGTGAAGCAAACCTTTTCAATGAATCATGTGACCCAGTTCACAAAATCAGTCTGAATGATTTATTCATTATTTTAAAGTGTATTATTTCCATAAATGTATTTCTTTTTCTCAAGGGATTTTATAAAACCTGTTGCATATTTTAGTGCACATGCATCCAAACTTAATCTAAATGATCTGAGTGAAACTCAACAGCATTGTTGTGTGTTTCTCAAGCGTATCTGCTGGTCTGTGCAGGTGTTAAACCCGGCTCACACTATGCAAATAAAAAAAAATTGTCCTTTATGATTGTTCTTGTCAGACTGTACAAACATGATGATCATGTCACACTGTGGGATCTGAGTTGTCATTAATGTCAGACTGTATGACAGTCCAGATGAGTTAAAAACTTGTCCGGAGCTTTACATTATACACGTCCAGTGACTGCGAACTGCATTGCATGCGGGACCGAAATGTTGGCTATCATGAAATGTATATGAAAAGTGGCAATACCGGTGTTGTTCCCATTTTCGACCCCTGCCCAATTATTACCCCCTCTCATTGAAATCACTACCTGATTGCCTGGTCCTAACACCCCACCCCCACACCTAACCCCAAACCTACCAATACTAGGGGGTAGTAATCTGGCAGGGGTCAGAATTGGGCATAACACCAGCTCTACACACCAACATGAAAACAGCGGCTCAACCAGTGTTTAGATAGAAAAGACAACGTATCAGAAGGAAACCATGAGCGGAGGACGTGAGCGCCGGAGTTTATGGCTGATAGAATAATTATCTAGCATTAATTCTGCTCATAGCTCGTCTTGAAAAACGGACACAGTTTGACATTCATCGTAGGGGTAGTCACACGCCAGGACTGTGTGCCAAATCTTCTGACACTGCCAGAAATTTAATCGCAACAGTCATTAATCGGCTGTCGGTGAACATGTCAAACCAGCGATCAAAGACTACAGATTTTAGTCTAGGATTATAGGAATCTTTTAGGATTTTCTAAATTGTCTTAGACGACTAAATTGTGGCCAAAATGGCACGGTGTGAGCCTTTATAGCTGAGCCTCAGGTGAGTCCGTAAGGTCTGTCTCCATCAGTAGTGCTGACATGGGTCTTTCACACCAGATCTGACATTATCACTGTGTGATGTTGTGTGGAGAGCCAGCTGAAAGAGCAATACCTGCGTTAGGACGTCCTTTAACCCGGGGGTCACATGCCCTACAGGCAAACTGCTTCTTCTGCTCAAATACCCTCAACTTTCTTTGAGTCACAGGACAAGGTTTTATGACCATTAATTCATTAGGAATTACATTTAGCTTTATATTAAGTTGTTGTTGTGTGTGTTTGTTCCTCAGGTCAGATGGTCAGTAAATCAGTCTGCTACAAGGATCTGAGGGTTCAGGTGAACGCGTCTTACTGTAACTCGCGATCTCGGCCATCCACCGGGCGATGTCCTGTAACACACAGCCCTGTCCCGCAAGGTAACGTCGTCACAGACCTCCTCTCATCTATTCACACACTGGGAGCTCTGATTTGGAGACATGTCTGTAGAAAGGAACCACGGTTCATTTACATACTCTTGTAGTGTTTATTAATATTTTGAATGGGCTTTATTGTTTATTTTATTTTAGTTTTCATTTTAGATTTAAAATGTAATTTAAAACTAACAATTTATTTATTTCTACTTCTATTTAATTTCGTTTAATTTCAGTTCTAGTACTTCGACCCAGGGTTATCATAGTTAAAGGGTTAGTTCACCCTAAAATGAAAATTAGCACATGCATGTGTTACTCACCCTCGAGGCATCCTAGGTGTATATGACTTCTTCTTTCAGACGAATCCAATCAGAGTTATATTAAAGAAAACCCTTGCACTTCCAAGCTTTATAATGGTAATGGGGGGCCTTCTGTAGCGAATCCATGCGTTAAAATGTTAGAAACAGTTTTCTCTCGATATGGGCGGATGAAGTAGAGCGCATGCACAGTGCAGTTAAGGATGTTTTATTATGGATGGATGCGCTTTATTGCACTTGTTTTGGACTGTTGAACAGAAACCCCCGCCCAGTGCATTATAAAGCTTGGAAGGACATTTGTTTGATATAACTCTGAAATAAGAAAGTCATATACACCAAAGATGCCTCAAGGGTGAGTAAATCATGGGCTAATTTTTAATTTTTGTTCGAAATTACCCTTTAACTAAAATAGTTAAATAAACAAACAAATAAATAAATAAATGAATGAATAACAAAGCAGCATTTCTCCTTTTCAGTTAGTTTAACTTGATGTACTAAAATAATATAAAAAAAAATAATTATATTATAGACATATATAGATATAATAATAAAACATTATAAAAATGTATAAACACATAACTGTGTTACTAAAGATTTATCTAAAATTAAAATAAAAACAAATTCAAAATAATTTATACAAAATCTATAAAAGTATCTCTATGGTAATAAAATAACACTACTTCAAATTTTGCAACACTTCTACATGTTATGGTCTTTTATTTAATTATGATCTTATTATAATTAACAAGAGTTTATTTTCCTTTCAGAAGCAGGTTTGTTATTCCTCATCTAATGTGAGTCTGAATACAGTGACACGTTCAAATCAGTCATGTGTTATTACTCTTACACAGTGTCCATTATACAGTTTATAATCAACATACTGTGCATGCTTGTGTTATGCCTTTAACACCACAAACCAATCATTTAAAGTTTAAATTACATCTGTTTATTATGCAAAGTTTTACTAGTTAGTAGACTTCATAGCTTGTTACTACATGGTCATCTTGTCTGATCTAGTGTCACTGCATCATCTCAGTGTGTGTGTGTGTGTGTGTGTGGTGGGGGGTTAAACCTCACTGCTCATGTTTCTCGTGTCCATCACCAGATGTTTTAGGACTGTCTCCATAGCAGCGTCATGCACATTTTTGTCTCGATTATCAAGCCTAGTCCAGCTAGACTCCAGGGCAGAGTAATTACCAACAATGCCCAACGGCTTGGAAAGGTAGACACAGAATGACGCTCGCATCAGCTCTGCCAGAATCTCAGCTCACAGAGCAGGTTTCGTGTATCCCTGAGGTCCAGCGCAGAGGCGTCTTCACAGCGTACACGACAGAGAGACTCCTTGTGTCTCTGAGAGCTGCTCTTAAAGCATTAAAGTGTCTGAAGCTCCCGTAAACCTGTCTGATGCTCAGCTGATTGTTTCCCAAGTGTAGTAGTGTTTTCTTTGGCAGTGAGACCCAGCTCTTTCTCCCCTGTGTCCTACTCTTGCTCAGTTTATCCGTTTCTCTGAGTTTCTCACATATCTTGAGTGTAACGCACTATAATCCTGCTAAGCGTCTGCATCTGTGCTGTCATTAACACACTAAACACACAGCTGCTCATACTGATGGGAAAGCACTGCACTGCTGCTGCTGCTTCTCCTGTTTGCCATATCCACTTAAAGACCTGAGCATCCTTAACAATAGTAATAATAATCATAATTACCATACTAATATATTTTGGTGCGAGGACCCTATTGGAATTGCTTAGTTTCTTCTTCTTCTTCTCCAAAATGAATTGCATTTTGAGGGCCTAAACATGCTCGAAAACTCATGAAACTTTGCACACACACCTGAAGTGGTGAATATTTACATCTGATATGTGTTTCAGAAGTGGTTGTGGCACAATGCCTCAATAGCGCCACCTATAAAATCCAATGAAGTGCCACTCGAGCTGTTTCACATACATGTACAGAATTCAGTAGGCACAACAATACCTACAAAAAAGTCTCGGCACGTTTTGTGCCATTTTCAGGCGTTGTTTTTAAACAAATTCCTCCTGGAGATTTAAACAGATCTACACCAAATTTGGTCAGTGTAATCTAAAGCCCTTTGTGATGTTAAATTGTGAAGATCTTGAGTTTCCGCTGAAGGGCATGTCCGTGGCGGCCTGACAAACTTGGTTGTTTCGCCATGAAATAAGAAGTTGTTATAATTCAGGCAGACAATGTCCGATCTGCCCCAAACTTCACCTGTTTGAGTCTTGTCCTGAACACATGCCCATATTCAGTTATAGTCATAGCGCCACCTGTTGGCAAAATGAAGTGGCATGTTTTGTGCTCTAACAAACTCCTCCTAGAGATTTAATGACATCAACATTATATTTGGTCAGTCTAGTCTATTTACAATGTTAAACTGCAAAGATCTTGAGTTTTCCTTAAAGGCCGTGTCCGTGGCGGCCTGACAAAGTTCGATGTTTTGCCGTTGAAAATGATGTTGTTGTCGTATCTCAGCCATATAAGCTCTCATCTGCCCCAAACTTCACATGTTCAATAAAAGTGCTGGCTTGAAGAAATATACATGCTAATATTCAGTTATAGTCATAGCGCCACCAGCTGGCAACAGGAAGTGTGGCACATATTAATGACTTTGACATATTCCTCCTATATTTACCACTGCAAATGCATATTACTGACCATTCTCTGTTTTCCTGGCGGTGAGCCGGGTGCGAGGGCCCTTTCAACACTGCTTACAGCTTTAATCATTTTGTTGCATTTGTTCTTAAAATCAAGCATACAAAAAATCAATTATGTATGTTCACTGCCTTTCAAAATTTTAGGACAATATGATTTTTTTGTTTATGTTTTTTTAAAGAAAGTAGTACTTTTATTCATCAATGATGCGTTAAATTGCACAAAAGGGACAGTAAAGACATTTATAATCTTGCTATAGATTTTACTGTTAAATACTGTTCTTTTGAACTTTATATTCATCAAAGTCTCCTGAAAAATTAAATGTAGCACAGTTTCCACAAAAATTTTGGGCAGCAAAACAGTTTTCAGCAATGCTAATAATCAGAACTGTTTCTTGAGCAGCAAATCAGCATATTAAAATGAATTCTGAAGGATCATATGCTTATTAATTAATTCAAACAATAAATGTCTTAATGTTTGCTGAGAAAGCTTTTGATGTGAAGATAATTTGTTGCATTATTATTGAAGACGAAAGCATTAAATAGGCAGATTTTCAATGAAAAGTTGAGATGCTTTTTAAAAGAGCTTGTATGATTTGCATTGGTAAAAGATCCCAGATTTTGTAGTTATAATGCATTTTAAACCTCTAAAGCTGCACAATCACCTGCATCCCATGAGCCTTCGAGCCTCTACATATGAGTTCAGTGATTGAAACAAACAGGTCATTTCCCCAGTGCGTGTGAGAACATGCTTCATCCATCATGTTTGCATGAACTCAAAGCGGATTTGATGGCTGACAAAGAAGGGCATTGCCCAGTAAACATGTTGAGATGAATTAGCCCACTGATGGGCGTCTGGCAGCTCGGTCTGGGCGAGGCGGGATGAAAGGTCACTTTGGCCAACTGGCACATCTTTGGGTGTACCCTTCATTACTCACATGTTGGCACCACCGTTAATCCATTCCTGGGAATGTGACAAAAGTGACCTCACAACCCTGACCCCAGATCAGCACCGAATCTGGACAATTGTAGACCAGCGCGCGCGGTCAATGGATTTAACAATTCATGACAGACAGATCTGACGTGATGCCGATCACCAGAGACGCACGAGAGGCCGTTTGTAGGTTTGTTGTTGTTTGTTATTGTTGCTTCTATGGTTTTTCATCATGTTTGACAATCAGATGCACGTTTTTGTGATTTCAGATGTCAGAACTGTTATTATTTATTCCGCATGATTGTGTAACAACCTGTTCTGACAAAATAATTTGAGCTGAGACAATGGAAACGAGAAATATCTGTCTGGACATGTACAGTAATATGGCTAATGTGCTGATTTATGGTGGAGGATATTGAATATGCAGTGAGCTCATGGCTCTTCAGGAGACGCGCTCGTGATGAAGGTCCATGTTTAGCCTGCTGCTGAAAAACGAGGGCTTTGGCGGGATGAGAGCATCCTGCAGGATTACGGAGAGGGTTTTGGGTTTGCTGGGACTGAGGAGGACCAGAGGAGATTGGCTTTAATGCGAGGGAAGAGTGACACGGTAAAGCTCAGAGGAAACAGAGTAATGAGGGACACGTCGCTGACAGACAGCTGTGAGCACACGAATAGGGGTTTTTCTACCAGTGGTCAGTGAAAGGTATTTCAGAAAAAAAAAAAAAAATCAATTCATTTTTATGACATTTTACATTTTTTCAACCTTGTTATGAACATTTTGCATGTGAAGAAAACTAGGACTACACTCTAAAAACAAATGTGTTGACTCTAAATTAGAAGAATAAACTAATAAATAAAGCTACAGTTTGCATTGATCATTTTGAGTAGTAAAACTATGTTCAACCTACAAACTAAACAACACATAATTTCAACATTTACTCTGATTATCCAGTCCTGTGCAAAGCATGCTGGGAACACAACATTTAAGTTACTACACCTTATAAAAAAAAAAAATTACACGCAAATATATTTTTTTAATTACTTTTAATTTAGGTTTTTGTTTTCTAATTTAGGTTGCTTTAACAGAACTCATCAAAATAATGTTTGCAGCTTAATTCGTTTAAATCAAAACATGTTTAACCATGCATTTATTGTACTACTGTAAGTTGTGGTGACACGTACATTGTATAGTTTTAATGTTTTATGATTTGTTTCTGGTCATTATTGATATAATTGATGTTGTTAATTTTTGTTTGCACCTGGCTTTCAATTATGTTGTAACGATGAATGGCTATAATTCAAATGTTATACCCAGAAATGAAAAATGTCATCATAAGAAGCCATGACACAAATATTTATAATACCAATTATTAAAAATACTTTATATTGTTTATTAATACATTTGGAGATTTAGTGTGAAAATATATACATTTTAGGTGTGATAAATGACGATTAATTGCCATTTTAATGATCAACAGCCGTAAATTGTGTGATATGCCATTTTCATGCTAATAGACAAAAATATTTAAATTTGTAAAATAAAGTAAGAGTTGCAAGTAACTGTATCCTAAATGTAGTTGTTATGTGCAGTTGTGAAGGTCAAGACCTCTGAGTTGAGATCATTTTAACACAGAAATTCGTTGTGTATAGATTAGCATCTTGTCTTTAGGTCAATTAGATGATAGCTCACACAACATATTTAATAGCTCACAACAAAACAAATGTATTTTGCTGTAAAGTGTATACACCCATGCACATCACAGATCCTTATGCACTGGTCTCTGACGGCTGGAGAACGCATCTGTGTTGCCTGTGTTTTCCACAACGCACTAGTGATGAGGGACGTGCCACTCGACTGTCAGCGAAAGTATTGAACAACATATCAGCAAGTGTTGATGGCTTTGTTCTGCAGACAGACAGACTCTGGTCCCATCCCAAAAAACATGCCTGTCATGACCGTTACAACAGCCTCTTGTGAAATCATTGACAAAGAATAAGTGTGCAAGATCCAGTTGGCAAACACCCTAGAATCTGCAATAGTGATTCTCTAAAGGCCATAGCAACTGCATAGTAGCACCCTGGCAACGACCCACGACACCCTCGCATCACTGCAAGGACTTTAGCTCAAACGAGCATCTCTGGTTTCTTCAGATGTGCTTGAGAGAGCAGTGTTGGGTGTTTGTGAGATAGACGGTCGTGTGCCTGAGCCAGTGCAGTCGACGGATCTATCTCTGGATTAGTCTGATTAAACCGGTTTCCCTGGCACACTGATGATCCTCCAGTCAGAGATCTTGTGTCCTCTTATGTCAGTCTGCTCAGAAAATGCTGACTGGGTCCTGTAAAGTGATCCGTCCAAGCATTGAGTCTTCATGGGCTTTCTGCCCTGAGAGAGAGAGGGAGAGAGAGGGAGAGAGAGAGAGAGAGAGAGAGAGAGAGAGGGAGAGGGAGAGAGGGAGAGAGAGAGAGAGAGAGAGAGAGAGGAGAGAGGAGAGAGAGAGGGAGAGGGAGAGGGAGAGGGGAGAGGGAGAGGGAGAGAGGGAGAGGAGAGGGGAGAGGGAGAGGGAGAGGGAGAGGGGAGGGGAGAGGGAGGGAGGAGAGGGAGAGGAGAGGGGAGAGGGGAGGGAGAGGGGAGGGGAGAGAGGAGGAGAGGGAGGGGAGGGGAGGGGAGAGGGAGAGAGAGAGAGGAGAGAGAGAGAGAGAGAGAGAGAGAGAGAGATGCCAAAACTAGCATGAATGTCTAAAACAATTGAATACACATTGAACAAACAGGTAAATAATTGCTGAATGACTGCTGCTGTATGTAAGATGCAGTGTTTTCGGTGACGATCATCACAGTCCCAGTGTCTGATCTCTCAAATTAGCTTTTTAAAATAAGTTTTGAAAAGAAGTGCACTCTAAAATAAATTATATATGCCTTTATGATAAACCAAAATATACTTTAATGGCATTTCTATTGAAACTTGTTTAAATATGTGTAAATACACATTTATAACAATGAAGTTCCAATTTAGTACATTTAATATATATTAACTTTAAATGTAATGTATAATAACACTCTACAGACAACTCTCAAGTGCTTTACATGTGCTTAAGTATGTTGGTCAACACATCAAAATAAGTGTACTTATTTTGTATTACAACATAATTGTAACGAAATTAGTAGATACGGGAAGAAGGAGGCGGGAACCGGCGAACATTTAACAGACTTTAATAATAAAATAAACAAACACAAATGAAAAGCAACAGCCCCTCACGGACGACTGCCGCACACAAAACACAAACTAAAAATCCAGGCCTGGTGCTCTCTCCTCTTCCACTGTCGTCACTCCTCATTTAACCCTTCCGAAGCTCCTCCGTGGGACTCGAGACCGGTGAGTGGTGCAGGTGTCGCTCATTACCAATTACTCCACCGGCCTCGCCTCCGTTCCCACGGCTCGGCCCCGCCCACTGTCACATACCCCCATCGCCTCGCAGGCCGGGGTACCAGACGAGACTGAGCCCCTCCCTCCCGGGGAGCAGTCAGCGGCTGCACCTGGGGTAAGGACAGGCGAGGCGAGAGAAAGGACGGAAGGATGAGGAGTGACAGAGAGAGAGAGGGAGAGAGGAAAAAAAATCTCGGTCCGGTTCCCGGACACACTGCCGCCGGTCCTCAACCAACTGAGCGGCTCACTCGCTGGTGCCATGCGATGGTACTGGACATCTTTGGTGGACGGCCCGATGCTCCTCCGCCTCCTGGCGGACGGCGATGGCTCCTCCGGTCGAGGGCAGCCGGCAGCGAGTCCCCGTTCCTGCTCCTCCCCAAACATGGCGGATGGCAGCAGGCTTGGCCTCCAGGCGAGCAGGCGACTCCTCCGCTCCCTCTCGGACGGCAGCCACCCCTCCTCGACCCAGGAGCACGGCAGCGAGCCTTCCGTCCCACCTGTTCTTCCATTGCTCCAGCACCACCGCTTGGGCAGCCACTGGTGGTCTCCGCCACTTCCTGCTGCCCGATCTCCTCAGCACCGCGATCCCCTCAGCAGCGAGGGCTCTCTGACAGCGTGTCCCTCCTTCCTCCGGGTTTCAGCACCAATGTAAGTTAGTAGATACGGGAAGAAGGAGGCGGAACCGCGAACATTTAACACACTTTAATAATAAAATAAACAAACACAAATGAAGCGGCAGCCCCTCACGGACGACTGCCGCACACAAAACACAAACTAAAATCCAGGCCTGGTCCTCTCTCTTCCACTGTCGTCACTCCTCATTTAACCCTTCCAAGCTCCTCCGTGGGACTCGAGACCGGTGAGTGGTGCAGGTGTCGTTCATTACCAATTACTCCACCGGCCTCGCTCCGTTCCCACGGCTCTCGGCCCCGCCCCACTCGCCACAATAATGATTTAAGATATATTTTAAATGAAACGTTTAATTTGACAGTATTATTACAAAGTGCACTTTTTAAAATTACATTACAAGTGTGCATTCAATACAGTTAAGCACATTAACGCCCCTTTTGCTACCACTGAACCTACTGTATGTGCTTGAGTGTACTTTGGAGGGCAGCAGTGTGTGAAGTCAGGCTTGCGTAGCTAAACACATTTGTGTTCACACTCATAGATTATGTTCTGTGGTTGCGAGACACTTTTGGGTGCCAAACATGTGCTGGTGTCTATCCAGTGTCCTGGCTTCATGACGATGGCTTCATGACGTCTCGACTGAAGCAGGTGCTGCGAGAGCACCGTGAAAATACTGTTTTACTGGCGGTCTCTCTCTCTCACGCAGTATTTGTCTGCCTCATTAACTGGCCTCTGTAACCAGCATTCATTGCATCAGGTTTATCTGATGTCCTGTATGCTTGGCTTGAACTCTTTGGGTTTACGAGAGGCCAAGGTTAATACCCCTCCAAATTCTGCACACAATCACACTGTTGAGGTGAGGGACACACAAACACATACACACACACACACACACACTCACACACACACACTGCATTAGATACAAACAATAAACCATCTGCAAATGTGTCTGAATCAGGTGTTTTGGTGAATTTAGTGGATTTATGAAGTCAGTTCTGCTGAGGTGTATACAATCACATTAACTACCAACTAATCACACCTTCAGCACTACATCTGCTATTTTAGCATTACTAAACCAACTAAATTCTTTATTAAGTGTTTTGATTCCAGAGTATTTTTGTGTCTTTCTTTCCAATAAATGACACTTCTTTTACAAAAGCATATGTTTATTCAAGTGTGCTATTAGTATACTTTAAAAAAGAATATAAGAAAGAATACTGCGAGTCTACATTTTATGTATGTATTAGAGATATACTTAAAGTTATACTTGGCTTATACAGAAAGGTCTAAGTATATTTGGCCTACACTTGTACTTAAGAAAAGTGCAAAAATAATACACAAAAAGTACTGTATATATGGACTTGCAGTGTAAAAACTAGCAAAATAGTAGATTACGCAGTATATATCATCCATATACAGTATCTCACAGAAGTTAGTACACCCTCACATTTTTTTACATTTTTTATTATATCTTTTCATGTGAAGAAATTACACTTTGCTACAATGTTAAGTAGTGAGCTTACAGCTTGTATAACAGTCTAAATTTGCTGTCCCCTCAAAATAACTCAACAAACAGTCATTAATGTCTAAACCACTGGCCACAAAGTTGAGTATACCCCTAAGTGAAAATGTCCAAATTGGGCCCTAAGTGTCAATATTTTGTGTGGCCACCATTTTTTTTCAGCACTGCCTTAATCCTCTTGGGCATTGAGTTCACCAGAGCTTCACAGGTGGCCACTTCCACTCCTCCATGACGACATCACGGAGCTGGTGGATGTTAGAGACCTTGCGCTCCTCCACCTTCTGTTTGAGGATGCCCCACAGATTACCTTTACCCTCAGCTTCTTTAGCAAGGCAGTGGTCGTCTTGGAGGTGTGTTTGGTGTCGTTAGCATGTTGGAATACTGCCCTGCGGCCCAGTCTCCGAAGGGAGGGGATCATGCTCTGCTTCAGTATGTCACAGTACATGTTGGCATTCATGGTTCCCTCAATGAACTGTAGCTCCCCAGTGCCGGCAGCACTCATGCAGCCCCAGACCATGCCACCACCATGCTTGACTGTAGGCAAGACACACTTGTCTTTGTGCTCCTCACCTGGTTGCTGCCACACACGCTTGACACCATCTGAACCAAATCAGTTTATCTTGGTCTCATCAGACCATAGGACACGGTTCCAGTAATCCATGTCCTTAGTCTGCTTATCTTCAGAAAACTGTGTGCGGGTTTTCTTGTGCATCTTTAGAAGAAGCTTCCTTCTGGGATGACAGCCATGCAGACCAATTTGATGCAGTGTGCGGCGTATGGTCTGACCACTGACAGGCTGAGCCCCCCCCCCTTCAATCTCTGCAGCAATGCTGGCAGCACTCATACGTCTATTTCCCAAACACAACCTCTGGATATGACGCTGAGCACGTGCACTCAACTTCTTTGGTCGACCATGCCGAGGCCTGTTCTGAGTGGAACCTGTTCTGTTAAACCGCTGTATGGTCTTGGCCACCGTGCTGCAGCTCAGTTTCAGGGTCTTGGCGATCTTCTTATAGTCTACGCCATCTTTATGTAGAGCAACAACTCTTTTTTCATATCATCAGATAGTTGTTTGCCATGAGGTGCCATGTTGAACTTCCAGTGACCAGTATGAGAGAGTGAGAGTGATAACACCAAATTTAACACACCAGTTCCCCATTCACACCTGAGACCTTGTAACACTAAATTAGTCACATGACACCGGGGAGAGAAAATGGCTAATTGGGCCCAATTTGGACATTTTCACTTAGGGGTGTACTCACTTTTGTGGCCAGCAGTTTAGACATTAATGGCTGTGTGTTGAGTTATTTTGAGGGGACAGTAAATTTACACAGTTATACAAGCTGTACACTCACTACTTTACATTGTAGCAAAGTGTCATTTCTTCAGTGTTGTCACATGAAAAGATATAATAAAATATTTACAAAAATGTGAGGGGTGATACTGTGAGATACTGTATTAAGTGGGCTAGAAGTGTATAACTAGTAACTAATATTGCATCTATATGTTTACTTGTAGTATATTTGAAAAACTAAAGAATGATAAAGAAAAACATGTTAACTAATATTCTCAAAGTTTTCTACTGTTACACTTAAAGTACACTTAAAATTATACTTGATAACATTACCTAATTAAGTACTTAGTAGTAGCTGTTGTGCTTACATGAAACAAAATATACTTACAATGTAACTAAGTTATGGAACAGCCTTTAATCACAGTTTGTAATTATGTAGATGTAATAGAAAGCTACTGTTACACATATGATACAGACCGAGTCTGTCACACAGCTACTAGTACACTTAAGTACAATCTTGATACACTTTATTTTAAGTAGCTTATGTCTGTGTACTTACATTTATAATTATGTAAAAAATTACGTATAAAGTGTGCAACACATGTGTAACAATCTTTTGGTTACATAATTAGCTGTGTCTGTATCATATGTAGCTGTCTATTACATCTATACTGAACAAAGTTATAAACGCAACACTTTTGTTTTTGCCCCCATTTGTCATGAGCTGAAATCAAAGATCTAAGACTTTTTCTATGAACACAAAAGGCCTATTTCTCTCAAATATTGTTCACAAATCTGTCTAAATCTGTGTTAGTGAACGAGATAATCCATCCACCTCACAGGTGTGGCATATCAAGATACTGATTAAACAACATGATTATTGCACAGGTGTGCCTTAGGCTGGACACAATAAAAGACCACTCTAAAATGTGCAGTTTTATCACACAGCACAATGCCACAGATGTCACAAGTTTTGAAGGAGCGTGCAATTGTCATGCTGACTGCAGGAATGTCCACCAGAGCTGTTGCCCGTGAATTGAATGTTCATTTCTCTACCATAAGCGTCTCCAAAGGCGTTTCAGAGAATTTGGCAGAACATCCAACCGGAAAAAGTTTTATATCTTTGAGTTCAGCTCATGAAAAATTGGGGCAAAAACTAAAGTGTTGCAGTTATATTTTTGTTCAGTGTATATAATTGCAAACTGTAATTACAGGCTTTTCCATAACTTAGTTACATGGTAAGTACACGTTGTTTCATGTGGCTCCTACTAAGTACTGAACTGGGTAATTACTCTGAACCGTATACCGTATACTTTTATAAACTAAAAAGTGTGACAATTTAGTCCCAAGAAGTATTCAAATGTCACATGCAAGTACATCTAGTACAATTATTTTATTATATTTACTACATAAAGTGTACTTGGAAAATATGCTTGAACTTTACTTAAATTTACTCAATAAAATGAACTTGAAGTATGCTTCTTTTTGGTAAGGTTTCATTTGAAAATTTGTATCTAATGAATGACATTCAGACATTTAAGTGTCCAAAAAAAATCTTTATTGTCACGTTATCATTATCAACCAAAATGTAGAGGATTATGGTGATATAAATGTTTGCTTCACCCACATCCACTCACATGTCTACACTGCTCTTACATAAACAGTCGGTTGTGTGTCATCTCTTGAATACAGACAGCATGCACAGACACACTTAGTGAGTATTTTAGGGCGCCACATTATTTGATCTTCAGTCCTCGGTGCCAGAAAGGAGCATGGAGAAGACATTACATCAGGGAAATCGGTGTAGGTTCACATTTAGAGCCTGACATCACTGCGGTTGGGGTGAAACGTTAATGATCGATCGGCTTCCTCCACTCAAAGCATCTATGGAAATAAAGTTGTTAATTTTAAACATTTTAATTTATATAGCAGCCCTAGCATAAAACCGATAGAAATATAGAGCCGTAATAGAATGCAATGTCCATGTTCAGTCATATTTATGGGGGCAAATAACTAAAGTGTGATTGGTCAGACGAGTGCCAACTGCACCGTATGCATTACGGCTCAAATCGCAGATGCTGAAAGCTGAGCCCGGGTGAAATCATAGCTGTGTGAACATTTAATCCAGCTCATAATTAATAAATTTACACAAACAGGTTTATGGCAACAGATTTATTACATCACATCATACTGCATCCAGCAGCCCGCCCGTCATCGAGAAAACCTGTCTGGCTGGACCCGCTGCCAGAGGATAGGACAGCCAATTCGGCATGGAGTGATGAGCGGGCAGCAACTGATGCTGTGAACCACTCCCTTGTAGCGGAGCCATCGGTCTGTCCTCCTGGCTTTGACCTTCCTCGATGACACTGAACCTGTAACGGGGAGAATGAGACGTGAGGCGTGCGGATCCATGTGCAAGCTTTTATTAATAGACATGCCCAAATACACAGACAGGGTCGAACAAATGGCAAACAGGTATATTGAGGGCAAGGCAGATGAGTACTCAAGTAAACGGGCGTGGTCTTCGATCAGCGAACAATATCCAGAGGGCTTGACAAGAGGGGTAATCCAGGTACACAAGCAATGGTCCAGGCAGGGGCAAACAGAGTCCATATGGAAGGCAAAGGGTTAATCCAATATACAAGGCAGAGGTCAGGAACCAGACAACAAGGCAACATGAAAAGACTTAAACTAAAATAAGAAACGCAAACTAGGAATCACTCCGTAAAGCAGCTAACACTCGGAGAGTGAAAAACGCAGAACAATACAGGAGACTGAACACAAAACAAACACGGAAAGGCTTGGTACGTAGCTAACACTAGGAGAATGCTAAACACTAAACAATACTTGGCAGAGAAGAAGAGGAAGTCCATGGTTTGTGTAGAGTGTGTGATAAGTGCAATCAGCTGTGTGTGTCGTTAGTGCAATGGGTGATGGGAATTGTAGTCTGAGGTGGAGTGCAACAGTTAGTGTAGTGCAAGAGTCCATGTGGTGAGCGAGTGACCTCTGGTGGTGAGTTAAAGGAAGTTCATAGACCAGATTCATGACAGAACCGATTCCGGACGGGACAAGGTCGATGTGCAGTCAACCTTGTCCAGTGGGGCCAAGCCACCAATCCGAACTGCTGCTTTGGGGAACTAGAAACCATGCAGCACGTTGTCTACGAGTGTCTGACTCATTTCAACGGCAGACTCGAGGCTTTACACCTGGCTGAACAAGATGCTGTTCTGTGGCTGGGCACGTAATGCAAAGTTGAAAACGCTAAGAAGAAGAAGATGGCAACAGAAACACAAGACCACATATTCCCTATGATATATGTGACGCTGGAACGCAAAACCAGTCTGGGGTATATATTTATAGAAAGAGCCAACAATACATTGTATGGGTCAAAATAACCGATTTTTCTTTTATGCCAAAAATCATTAGGATATTAAGTAAAGATCATGTTATTTTGTAAATGTCCTACCGTTATTATATCAAAACTAAAAATTTTATTAGTAATATGCATTGCAAGAACTTCATATGGACAACTTTAAAAGTGATTTTCTCAATATTTTGATTATATTACATTGATATTGTCCTATCATAACAAACCATACATCAATGGAAATCTTGTTTTTTTATGTGATGTATAAATCTACATTTCTAAATATTGACCTGGTTTTGTGGTTCAGGATCACATATTATTAAGCTCTTTTCATTACTACAACATCCAGCTGAGGTATTGCCAAAGGTACTGTTTAAATGTCTAAGCGTATACATATGGGATGTATTTGAAAGAGGATGTCGGTGTGAAACGGCTCCTCTGCTGTTTTAGGACTGCAGCGATGGATGCCATTGGTCAGAGCTGTTGCTCATTCCATGTCTCTGTCCATGATGTGCTCAGCTTTGAGAAATAACCTGTAGGATGTTTGAATGAGCTGACGGGGATCTCGGTGTGATGATGGGTCAGTGACGTTGAGATCCAGGTGCAGCTTTATTAAACAAGAGGAGGTCAGACAGGCAAAGTTCAATCAACAGTAACGAAGGCAAGACTGATACATAACCAGGGACAATGCAAAGGTCGGTGCAGGCGGCAGACAGAGAGAATATCCAAAAGGCAGGCAGGGTCGAAAGGGCAGGCAGCAAGCGGTCAGAAGAGGATAAACAGTTCAGGTAGTCACACACACACACACACACACACACACACATGCACACACACAGACCCACACATGCACGCACACACACACACATGCACATGCACACACACGCACACACAGACCCAAACATGCACACACACACACACGCACACACACAGACCCACATGCACACACGCACACACACACACACACACACACAGACCCACACACGCACACAAACAGACCCACGCACGCACGCACGCACGCACGCACGCACACACACACACACACACACACACACACACACACACACACAGGGAAACCGCTCAGAGATATTGGCAGTAGCGAAACAATACTCGGCAATGAGAGAGAAGAAGTCCAAAGCTTATAAAGCGTGTCTGATGGAATTCAGCTGTGTAATCAGTGCAATGTGTGATTGGTGACAGTTGTGTGATCAGTGCAATGGTTGATGGGAAATGTAGTCTTAGGTGATGTGCAACCGTTAGTGTGGTGCAGGAGTCCGTGTGGTAAGCGAGTGACTTCTGGTGGTGAGTAACAGGGAGTGCATGGACAGGATTCGTGACACTCGGGTTGTTTGGGGACTTTAGGGTGAGTTAGATGGCCTTTATGAGCTGATGTTTGGACTGGTGGGTTTTGCTGAAAGTCACCAAACCATCTGCCCTTGATGATCAAGGTGTCTCGGTGTTAACCCTTCCTAACGGAGCTGAGGCTTGTGGAAAAGGACACAGTAACTACATTCATTGGGTACATTCAGAATAGCATACGTCCATAATATTATGTTAATGTTTAGAATACACTGGTCAAAAGGGAGATGTGCATTGCATTGTGGGATAGTGTTGTTATTGTGATCGTAAAAAAGAAAAGTGTTAATTGAAATAAAGCTGAAATTAAATATAAAAAAATTGATGAAAAACTACATAAAAATTAGAAATGTTGCATTGGCAACTAACTGAAACAAGTATAAGTACTAAATTACATAAACAAACACTGAAATAAATTAAAGCTATGTGATGTCTAATGACATAAGCATACGGCATTACTAAAACTTAATTTAAAATAAAATTAATAAAAGCTTATTCAAAACATGAATACAAGAAGCATATAAATAATATGAAAATAACAATGTTCTTGAATCATCATGTAAATAACTGACAAGATTGAAGGCATTCTATACAAAATAAACATGAATTAAACTAAATATATTTTGATAATGCTTCTGAACTATAATTCTTTTAACTCTTGAAATATCTCTATACTTAAGTTGCAATTTAAAATTTAAATTAAATGTAAATAAATACTGATACATTTGTGTTTAAAAAATGTATTAAATACATTTTAATAAATTAAAATAAAATGACTTTTTAAGTAACTGTTTCAAATATGTTGGAACAAAATGATGGAGTCAAATTATTTACTGTACATCTTTGTATGTGTGTGTGTGCGTGGATGGGTGTGTGTGTGTGTGTGTGTGTGCGTGTGTGCGTGCGTGCGTGTGTGTGTGTGCGTTTGTGGGTCTGTGTGTGTGTGTGTGCATGCATTGGTCTGTGTGTGTGTGTGTGTGTGTGTGTGTGTGTGTGTGTGCGCATGCATTGGTCTGTGTGTGTGTGTGTGTGTGTGCAGTGTGTGCGTGCGTGCATGTGTGCATGCGTGGGTCTGTGTGTGTGTGTGTGTGTGTGTGTGTGTGTGTGTGTGTGTGTGTGTGCATGCGTGGGTCTCTGTCTGTGTGTGTGCATGCGTGGGTCTCTGTCTGTGTGTGTGTGTGTGTGTGTGTGTGTGTGTGTGTGTGTGTGCAGTGTGTGTGTGTGTGTGTGTGCGTGTGTGTGTGTGTGTGTGTGTGTGTGCGTCGTGGGTCTGTGTGTGTGTGTGTGTGTGTGTGTGTGTGTGTGTGCATGCGTGGGTCTCTGTGTGTGTGTGTGTGTGTGTGCGTGTGCGTGTGCAGTGTGTGTGTGTGTGTGTGTGTGTGTGTGTTACTGTACACCACAGCTGGCGTGTGGAGGACTGGGCCGCGTGCAGCCGCAGCTGTGGATCCGGAGAGCAGATCAGACTGCTGCGCTGTGTCCAGAAAACAGGCCCGGATCAGGTGCACACAGTGAACGATGACCAGTGCGCACAACCACCACCGCCCCGCAGACGGACCTGCAACACACTCAGCTGCCCGCCGGTCTGGAGCGCCGGACCTTGGTCTCAGGTTAGTGCTCTGTGTCAATCATCAATGCATCATACAGTCAAACCAAAAACTTATTCAGAGACCATATACATTTGTATATCTTTTACTAGTGGGTGCACGACGCCATAGTTCAATTATGTAAGCGAGGTATCAAAATAAATTAAACTGTGACATATTATTCCCCAAAAATCTTCATGCAGTGGACTAGCAGTAACATTTGGGATCAAAAAATATTCAGACACTTTGACCTGAGCGTGTTTTGTTTAAGAGTTTTTTCTTTAATTGCTAATGTGATGTTTTTACAACCACATACTGAACTAAACGAAGCACTGCTTGGTGATTGGTTGAGCTAAATTGGTTTTATCTAATTGTGTTCTTAAATTGATCAGCTGACAGATATTCAACCGAATCCATTACATACCTTTCTATCAAAGTTATCTGATATTATCAAGATGAATGTGTTCTGACATAGTTTAACTCTGAGTTCTTCCAATATTTTAGCACCATTTTCTAAACTATAGTTAATAAACTGTGATAATGTGAGAAATACTGAAGGTGTCTGAATACATTTTAGTTTGACTTTATATACATAGAAAACTACCTTCCTATGTAAATGACAGAAATGCTCTGCATGTTGCTAAGCTAACAGCTTGATGCTTTAAGCATAAATATATAAACCACAGATACATATTGTGTGTAAAAATTGATATCTTTTTTTAAATAGCAGCCAAAGACAATACATTCTTATATTATGTTATATTATGGTCAGTTTGACCTGAACACGTTTCTGATTTGTGGAAAATACTGGTAAACCTGGGGTGTTTTTCTTTAAATAGTGGGACTATTTCTCATTTAGGGTCATGAACGTGCCTGCAAAGTTTGACTCTCTGATGTTTTGTGGAATGTGCGTATGAAATTATGATTGTGATAACAGATTTCGTAGTTAAAGGCAACAAAACAATTTAAATAAACTTGTGTTTCTGAATAAATAAAGCATTAATTGAAGTCATAAAATGATGAGTATGATTTGATTAAAAGGCCAGATGCTATAGCGTACATGAATAAAAATCACAAACACGACACTTGTAAACTAAATAATACATACAGATTTATTCATTAATATGAGATGATATTTATTTTTAGGTAAAATATTTTTTCAAATTTGTACAGCTCTTTTGCTTTATACCAGATGTATTCAACTAAAATGTACAGAGGTCCAGTTAGAGAACATTTCTTGAAGCAAAGGTCCGGAAAATCCTAATGTCTTACTATTTAGTGTGATAGCTTATATATTTTATAGCTTTTATATATTTATAAGTAGCCTAGTTGTTGTTTCAGCATCTGCATGTAATAAATACCTGCCTAATCAAATTTATTCAGAACAATTCAAAAACTTGTTGACAATATTTATTGTCATGTTACATAGAACTGAACATATATGTATGACTGTAGATATGTATGTTTTTTTCATTAACAAAATAAAAGTAGGGCTGTATTTCAAAATAAGAGAAAATCAATTAAATGTGAAAATTGTGTATGTTCAAATAAAGTGCTTAACTTCAGACAAATAAAATAAAGGGAGGAAAAGCTTGAATTTCTCATTTTCTGTTTTATATCTTGACTGAACAATCGCAACCAATTTTACAAATAATTAATCTCAACACATCTTAACAATTAAACAGTTTTATAATATCACCAGTTTCTACCGCTCTTATATCCCACTCCTCCGCCTTTGGAGAACGCATTTGTTCCTTATTTTTATCTCCCTTTCTCCGTCTCACTCGCCTGTTTCTCTCCTTTCTCCGTCTCACTCGCCTGTTTCTCTACTTTCTCCGTCTCACTCACCTGTTTCTCTACTTTCTCCGTCTCACTCGCCTGTTTCTCTACTTTCTCCGGCGCCGTCGTCTGTATCTCTACTTTCTCCGTCTCACTCGCCTGTTTCTCTACTTTCTCCGTCGCCACTCGCCTGTTTCTCAACTTTCTCCGTCTCACTCGCCTGTTTCTCTACTTTCTCCATCTCACTCGCCTGTGTCTCAACTTTCTCCGTCTCACTCGCCTGTTTCTCTACTTTCTCCATCTCACTCGCCTGTTTCTCTACTTTCTCCGTCTCACTCGCCTGTTTCTCTACTTTCTCCGTCTCACTCGCCTGTTTCTCTACTTTCTCCGTCTCACTCGCCTGTTTCTCTACTTTCTCCGTCTCACTCGCCTGTTTCTCTACTTTCTCCGCCTGTGGACTGTATCTCTCCTTTCTCCGTCTCACTCGCCTGTTTCTCTTCTCCGTCTTACTTTCTCCGTCTCACTCGCCTGTTTCTCTACTTTCTCCGTCTCACTCGCCTGTTTCTCTACTTTCTCCGTCTCACTCGCCTGTTTCTCTACTTTCTCCGTCTCACTCGCCTGTTTCTCTACTTTCTCCGTCTCACTCGCCTGTTTCTCTACTTTCTCCGTCTCACTCGCCTGTTTCTCTACTTTCTCCGTCTCACTCGCCTGTTTCTCTACTTTTCTCCGTCTCACTCGCCTGTTTCTCTACTTTCTCCGTCTCACTCGCCTGTTTCTCTACTTTCTCCCGCCGTGGACTGTATCTCTCCTTTCTCCGTCTCACTCGCCTGTTTCTCTACTTTCTCCGTCTCACTCGCCTGTTTCTCTACTTTCTCCGTCTCACTCGCCTGTTTCTCTACTTTCTCCGTCTCACTCGCCTGTTTCTCTACTTTCTCAGTCTCACTCGCCTGTTTCTCTACTTTCTCCGTCTCACTCGCCTGTTTCTCTACTTTCTCCGTCTCACTCGCCTGTTTCTCTACTTTCTCCGGCCACGCCTGTTTCTCTACTTTCTCCGTCTCACTCGCCTGTTTCTCTACTTTCTCCGTCTCACTCGCCTGTTTCTCTACTTTCTCCGTCTCACTCGCCTGTTTCTCTACTTTCTCCGTCTCACTCGCCTGTTTCTCTACTTTCTCCGTCTCACTTGCCTGTTTCTCTACTTTCTCCGTCTCACTCGCCTGTTTCTCTCCTTTCTCCGTCTCACTCGCCTGTATCTCTCCTTTCTCCGTCTCACTCGCCTGTTTCTCTACTTTCTCCGTCTCACTCGCCTGTTTCTCTACTTTCTCCGTCTCACTCGCCTGTTTCTCTCCTTTCTCCGTCTCACTCGCCTGTTTCTCTACTTTCTCCGGCGCCGTCGTCTGTATCTCCTTTCTCCGTCTCACTCGCCTGTTTCTCTACTTTCTCCGTCTCACTCGCCTGTTTCTCTACTTTCTCCGTCTCACTCGCCTGTTTCTCTACTTTCTCCGTCTCACTCGCCTGTTTCTCTACTTTCTCCGTCTCACTCGCCTGTTTCTCTCCTTTCTCCGTCTCACTCGCCTGTTTCTCTACTTTCTCCGCGCAGTCGCCTGTATCTCCTTTCTCCGTCTCACTCGCCTGTTTCTCTCTACTTTCTCCGTCTCACTCGCCTGTTTCTCTACTTTCTCCGTCTCACTCGCCTGTTTCTCTACTTTCTCCGCGCCGCTGCCTGTATCTCTACTTTCTCCGTCTCACTCGCCTGTTTCTCTACTTTCTCCGTCTCACTCGCCTGTTTCTCTACTTTCTCCGTCTCACTCGCCTGTTTCTCTACTTTCTCCGCAGTTGTCTGTATCTCTACTTTCTCCGTCTCACTCGCCTGTTTCTCTACTTTCTCCGGCGCAGTCGCCTGTATCTCTACTTTCTCCGTCTCACTCGCCTGTTTCTCTACTTTCTCCGCGCAGTCGCCTGTATCTCTACTTTCTCCGTCTCACTCGCCTGTTTCTCTACTTTCTCCGGCGCAGTCGCCTGTATCTCTACTTTCTCCTCTCACTCGCCTGTTTCTCTACTTTCTCTGGCGCACTCGCCTGTGTATCTCTCCTTTCTCCGTCTCACTCGCCTGTTTCTCTACTTTCTCCGTCTCACTCACCTGTTTCTCTACTTTCTCCGTCTCACTCGCCTGTTTCTCTACTTTCTCCGTCTCACTCGCCTGTTTCTCTACTTTCTCCGTCTCACTCGCCTGTTTCTCTACTTTCTCCGTCTCACTCGCCTGTATCTCTACTTTCTCCGTCTCACTCGCCTGTTTCTCTCCTTTCTCCGTCTCACTCGCCTGTTTCTCTACTTTCTCCGTCTCACTCGCCTGTTTCTCTACTTTCTCCGGCGCCGTCATCTGTATCTCTCCTTTCTCCGTCTCACTCGCCTGTTTCTCTACTTTCTCCGTCTCACTCGCCTGTTTCTCTACTTTCTCCGTCCCCACCGCCTGTTTCTCTACTTTCTCCGTCTCTCACCTCGCCTGTTTCTCAACTTTCTCCGTCTCACTCGCCTGTTTCTACTTTCTCCGCGACTTTCTCCGTCTCACTCGCCTGTTTCTCTACTTTCTCCGCGCCGTCGTCTGTATCTCTCCTTTCTCCGTCTCACTCGCCTGTTTCTCTACTTTCTCCGCGCAGTCGCCTGTATCTCTCCTTTCTCCGTCTCACTCGCCTGTTTCTCTACTTTCTCCGCCTCACCGCCTGTTTCTCTACTTTCTCCGCCTCACTCGCCTGTTTCTCTACTTTCTCCGTACTTTCTCCGTCTCACTCGCCTGTTTCTCTACTTTCTCCGTCTCACTCGCCTGTTTCTCTACTTTCTCCGTCTCACTCGCCTGTTTCTCTACTTTCTCCGGCGCAGTCGTCTGTATCTCTACTTTCTCCGTCTCACTCGCCTGTTTCTCTACTTTCTCCGGCGCAGTCGTCTGTATCTCTACTTTCTCCGTCTCACTCGCCTGTTTCTCTACTTTCTCCGGCGCAGTCGTCTGTATCTCTACTTTCTCCGTCTCACTCGCCTGTTTCTCTACTTTCTCCGGCGCAGTCGTCTGTATCTCTACTTTCTCCGTCTCACTCGCCTGTTTCTCTACTTTCTCTGGCGCCGTCGTCTGTATCTCTCCTTTCTCCGTCTCACTCGCCTGTTTCTCTACTTTCTCCGTCTCACTCACCTGTTTCTCTACTTTCTCCGTCTCACTCGCCTGTTTCTCTACTTTCTCCATCTCACTCGCCTGTTTCTCTACTTTCTCCGTCTCACTCGCCTGTTTCTCTACTTTCTCCATCTCACTCGCCTGTTTCTCTACTTTCTCCGTCTCACTCGCCTGTATCTCTCCTTTCTCCGTCTCACTCGCCTGTTTCTCTCCTTTCTCCGTCTCACTCGCCTGTTTCTCTACTTCTCTCCGTCTCACTCGCCTGTTTCTCTACTTTCTCCGCGTCTCCATCCTCTCTCCTTTCTCCGTCTCACTCGCCTGTTTCTCTACTTTCTCCGTCTCACTCGCCTGTTTCTCTACTTTCTCCGTCTCACTCGCCTGTTTCTCTACTTTCTCCGTCTCACTGCCTGTTTCTCAACTTTCTCCGTCTCACTCGCCTGTTTCTCTACTTTCTCCGCAGTCATCTGTATCTCTCCTTTCTCCGTCTCACTCGCCTGTTTCTCTACTTTCTCCGTCTCACTCGCCTGTTTCTCTACTTTCTCCGGCGCCGTCGTCTGTATCTCTCCTTTCTCCGTCTCACTCGCCTGTTTCTCTACTTTCTCCGTCTCACTCGCCTGTTTCTCTCCTTTCTCCGTCTCACTCGCCTGTTTCTCTACTTTCTCCGTCTCACTCGCCTGTTTCTCTCCTTTCTCCGTCTCACTCGCCTGTTTCTCTACTTTCTCCGTCTCACTCGCCTGTTTCTCTACTTTCTCCGTCTCACTCGCCTGTTTCTACTTTCTCTCTCACTCGCCTGTTTCTCTACTTTCTCCGGCGCCGTGGACTGTATCTCTCCTTTCTCCGTCTCACTCGCCTGTTTCTCTACTTTCTCCGTCTCACTCGCCTGTTTCTCTACTTTCTCCGGCGCAGTCGTCTGTATCTCTACTTTCTCCGTCTCACTCGCCTGTTTCTCTACTTTCTCCGGCGCAGTCGTCTGTATCTCTACTTTCTCCGTCTCACTCGCCTGTTTCTCTACTTTCTCCGTCTCACTCGCCTGTTTCTCTACTTTCTCCGGCGCAGTCGTCTGTATCTCTACTTTCTCCGTCTCACTCGCCTGTTTCTCTACTTTCTCCGGCGCAGTCGTCTGTATCTCTCCTTTCTCCGTCTCACTCGCCTGTTTCTCTACTTTCTCCGTCTCACTCGCCTGTTTCTCTCCTTTCTCCGTCTCACTCGCCTGTTTCTCTACTTTCTCCGTCTCACTCGCCTGTTTCTCTACTTTCTCCGTCTCACTCGCCTGTTTCTCTACTTTCTCCGTCTCACTCGCCTGTTTCTCTACTTTCTCCGGCGCCGTGGACTGTATCTCTCCTTTCTCCGTCTCACTCGCCTGTTTCTCTACTTTCTCCGTCTCACTCGCCTGTTTCTCTACTTTCTCCGGCGCCGTCGTCTGTATCTCTACTTTCTCCGTCTCACTCGCCTGTTTCTCTACTTTCTCCGGCGCAGTTGTCTGTATCTCTACTTTCTCCGTCTCACTCGCCTGTTTCTCTACTTTCTCCGTCTCACTCGCCTGTTTCTCTACTTTCTCCGCGCGTGGACTGTATCTCTACTTTCTCCGTCTCACTCGCCTGTTTCTCTACTTTCTCCGTCTCACTCGCCTGTTTCTCCTTTCTCCGTCTCACTCGCCTGTCTACTTTCTCCGTCTCACTCGCCTGTTTCTCTCCTTTCTCCGCCTCACTCGCCTGTTTCTCTACTTTCTCCGTCTCACTCGCCTGTTTCTCTACTTTCTCCGTCTCACTCGCCTGTTTCTCTACTTTCTCCGTCTCACTCGCCTGTTTCTCTACTTTCTCCGCCTGTGGACTGTATCTCTCCTTTCTCCGTCTCACTCGCCTGTTTCTCTACTTTCTCCGTCTCACTCGCCTGTTTCTCTACTTTCTCCGGCACTCGTCTGTATCTCTACTTTCTCCGTCTCACTCGCCTGTTTCTCTACTTTCTCCGGCGCAGTCGTCTGTATCTCTACTTTCTCCGTCTCACTCGCCTGTTTCTCTACTTTCTCCGTCTCACTCGCCTGTTTCTCTACTTTCTCCCGCGTCATCTGTATCTCTCTTTCTCCGTCTCACTCGCCTGTTTCTCTACTTTCTCCGTCTCACTCGCCTGTTTCTCTACTTTCTCCGTCTCACTCGCCTGTTTCTCAACTTTCTCCGTCTCACTCGCCTGTTTCTCTACTTTCTCCGGTCTCATCTGTATCTCTCCTTTCTCCGTCTCACTCGCCTGTTTCTCTACTTTCTCCGTCTCACTCGCCTGTTTCTCTACTTTCTCCGTCTCACTCGCCTGTTTCTCTACTTTCTCCGTCTCACTCGCCTGTTTCTCTACTTTCTCCGTCTCACTCGCCTGTTTCTCTCCTTTCTCCGTCTCACTCGCCTGTTTCTCTACTTTCTCCGTCTCACTCGCCTGTTTCTCTCCTTTCTCCGTCTCACTCGCCTGTTTCTCTACTTTCTCCGTCTCACTCGCCTGTTTCTCTACTTTCTCCATCTCACTCGCCTGTTTCTCTACTTTCTCCGTCTCACTCGCCTGTTTCTCTACTTTCTCCGTCTCACTCGCCTGTTTCTCTACTTTCTCCGGCGCCGTGGACTGTATCTCTCCTTTCTCCGTCTCACTCGCCTGTTTCTCTACTTTCTCCGTCTCACTCGCCTGTATCTCTCCTTTCTCCGTCTCACTCGCCTGTTTCTCTACTTTCTCCGCCTCACTCGCCTGTTTCTCTACTTTCTCCGTCTCACTCGCCTGTTTCTCTCCTTTCTCCGTCTCACTCGCCTGTTTCTCTACTTTCTCCGGCGCCTCGTCTGTATCTCCTTTCTCCGTCTCACTCGCCTGTTTCTCTACTTTCTCCGTCTCACTCGCCTGTTTCTCTACTTTCTCCGTCTCACTCGCCTGTTTCTCTACTTTCTCCGTCTCACTCGCCTGTTTCTCTACTTTCTCCGTCTCACTCGCCTGTTTCTCTCCTTTCTCCGTCTCACTCGCCTGTTTCTCTACTTTCTCCGGCGCAGTCGTCTGTATCTCTCCTTTCTCCGTCTCACTCGCCTGTTTCTCTACTTTCTCCGTCTCACTCGCCTGTTTCTCTACTTTCTCCGTCTCACTCGCCTGTTTCTCTACTTTCTCCGGCGTCGTCGTCTGTATCTCTACTTTCTCCGTCTCACTCGCCTGTTTCTCTACTTTCTCCGTCTCACTCGCCTGTTTCTCTACTTTCTCCGTCTCACTCGCCTGTTTCTCTACTTTCTCCGGCGCAGTTGTCTGTATCTCTACTTTCTCCGTCTCACTCGCCTGTTTCTCTACTTTCTCCGGCGCAGTCGTCTGTATCTCTACTTTCTCCGTCTCACTCGCCTGTTTCTCTACTTTCTCCGCCTCACTCTCTACTTTCTCCGTCTCACTCGCCTGTTTCTCTACTTTCTCCGCGCAGTCGCCTGTATCTCTACTTTCTCCGTCTCACTCGCCTGTTTCTCTACTTTCTCTGGCGCTGCCTGTATCTCTCCTTTCTCCGTCTCACTCGCCTGTTTCTCTACTTTCTCCGTCTCACTCACCTGTTTCTCTACTTTCTCCGTCCTCACTCGCCTGTTTCTCTACTTTCTCCATCTCACTCGCCTGTTTCTCTACTTTCTCCGTCTCACTCGCCTGTTTCTCTACTTTCTCCATCTCACTCGCCTGTTTCTCTACTTTCTCCGTCTCACTCGCCTGTATCTCTCCTTTCTCCGTCTCACTCGCCTGTTTCTCTCCTTTTCTCCGTCTCACTCGCCTGTTTCTCTACTTTCTCCGCCTCACTCGCCTGTTTCTCTACTTTCTCCGCGCTCAGTCATCTGTATCTCTCCTTTCTCCGTCTCACTCGCCTGTTTCTCACTTTCTCCGTCTCACTCGCCTGTTTCTCTACTTTCTCCGTCTCACTCGCCTGTTTCTCTACTTTCTCCGCTCACCCGCCTGTTTCTCAACTTTCTCCGTCTCACTCGCCTGTTTCTCTACTTTCTCCGGCGCAGTCATCTGTATCTCCTTTCTCCGCCTCCTCGCCTGTTTCTCTACTTTCTCCGTCTCACTCGCCTGTTTCTCTACTTTCTCCGGCGCCCTCTGCCTGTTCTCTCCTTTCTCCGTCTCACTCGCCTGTTTCTCTACTTTCTCCGTCTCACCGCCTGTTTCTCTCTCCTTTCTCCGTCTCACTCGCCTGTTTCTCTACTTTCTCCGTCTCACTCGCCTGTTTCTCTCCTTTCTCCGTCTCACTCGCCTGTTTCTCTACTTTCTCCGTCTCACTCGCCTGTTTCTCTACTTTCTCCGTCTCACTCGCCTGTTTCTCTACTTTCTCCGTCTCACTCGCCTGTTTCTCTACTTTCTCCGGCGCCGTGGACTGTATCTCCTTTCTCCGTCTCACTCGCCTGTTTCTCTACTTTCTCCGTCTCACTCGCCTGTTTCTCTACTTTCTCCGGCTCACTCGCCTGTATCTCTACTTTCTCCGTCTCACTCGCCTGTTTCTCTACTTTCTCCGCAGTTCTCACTGCCTGTTTCTCTACTTTCTCCGTCTCACTCGCCTGTTTCTCTACTTTCTCCGTCTCACCGCCTGTTTCTCTACTTTCTCCGGCGCAGTCGCCTGTATCTCTACTTTCTCCGTCTCACTCGCCTGTTTCTCTACTTTCTCCGCGCAGTCGCCTGTATCTCTACTTTCTCCGTCTCACTCGCCTGTTTCTCTACTTTCTCCGGCGCAGTCGTCTGTATCTCTACTTTCTCCGTCTCACTCGCCTGTTTCTCTACTTTCTCCGGCGCAGTCGTCTGTATCTCTACTTTCTCCGTCTCACTCGCCTGTTTCTCTACTTTCTCTGGCGCCGTCGTCTGTATCTCTCCTTTCTCCGTCTCACTCGCCTGTTTCTCTACTTTCTCCGTCTCACTCACCTGTTTCTCTACTTTCTCCGTCTCACTCGCCTGTTTCTCTACTTTCTCCGTCTCACTCGCCTGTTTCTCTACTTTCTCCGTCTCACTCGCCTGTTTCTCTACTTTCTCCGTCTCACTCGCCTGTTTCTCTACTTTCTCCGTCTCACTCGCCTGTTTCTCTACTTTCTCCGCGCCCGCCTGTATCTCTCCTTTCTCCGTCTCACTCGCCTGTTTCTCTACTTTCTCCATCTCACTCGCCTGTTTCTCTACTTTCTCCGTCTCACTCGCCTGTTTCTCTACTTTCTCCGTCTCACTCGCCTGTTTCTCAACTTTCTCCGTCTCACTCGCCTGTTTCTCTACTTTCTCCGGCGCAGTCATCTGTATCTCTCCTTTCTCCGTCTCACTCGCCTGTTTCTCTACTTTCTCCGTCTCACTCGCCTGTTTCTCTACTTTCTCCGGCCCCACCGCCTGTTTCTCTCCTTTCTCCGTCCGTCTCACTCGCCTGTTTCTCTACTTTCTCCGTCTCACTCGCCTGTTTCTCTACTTTCTCCGTCTCCCACTCGCCTGTTTCTCTACCTTTCTCCGCCTTTTCTCTACTTTCTCCGTCTCACTCGCCTGTTTCTCTACTTTCTCCGTCTCCTCACTCGCCTGTTTCTCAACTTTCTCCGTCTCACTCGCCTGTTTCTCAACTTTCTCCGTCTCACTCGCCTGTTTCTCTACTTTCTCCGTCTCACTCGCCTGTTTCTCAACTTTCTCCGTCTCACTCGCCTGTTTCTCTACTTTCTCCGTCTCACTCGCCTGTTTCTCTACTTTCTACATGTATCGCTATCTTTCTTTTTCTTTCTATCGTCTTTTCATGTGTTACTAGCCGCGAACACTCTCATCTGTCTGCACTCTGTCATGGTATAACAGGTTTATGGTATTATTTATGGTATAAAGCATAGGTCACTAACAGGCGGACCGCCGTCCGGGTCCGGACCCAAAAGCCGTCCCACAAGGACTCTGACCTATAGCCAAAAATATAAGGTTATGATGTAAAACCTGACGGGGCGCTTCTATTTCAACCGCGCAGCTTTTGTCTTTACGGTAGTGGTAGTGGAAACGCACAGACCAAATGCGAGTTTCCCACGTGATACCACTCAGCCAATCAAGTCTGGTAAACAAGTGCAGACAGATGAGAGAGTTCTAACACTTGAAAAGACGATGGAAAGACGATAGAAAGATAGCAATACATGTAGAAAAACAACAGGAGAGATACAGACGACGGTGCCGGAGAAAGTAGAGAAACAGGCGAGTGAGACGGAGAAAGGGAGATAAAAATAAGGAACAAATGCGTTCTCCAAAAGTGGAGGAGTGGGATATAAGAGCGGTAGAAACTGGTGATATTATAAAACTGTTTAATTGTTAAGATGTGTTGAGATTAATTATTTGTAAAATTGTTGCGATTGTTGAGTCAAGATATAAAACAGAAAATGAGAAATTCAAGCTTTTCCTCCCTTTATTTTATTTGTCTGAAGTTAAGCACTTTATTTGAACATACACAATTTTCAAATTTTATTTATTTTCTCTTATTTTGAAATAGGGGTCGACCGATATGTGTTTTTCAGGGCCGATACCGACACCGATTATTACAGATCAAGTAGACCGAGAACCGATATAAGTCTGGTGTAAAAATGAAAATGAATGCCAGAATTAATAATAACAAGAGCTCTGACAAAAAACGTTCTTTAAATGCTTTTAAACATGTCTTTAATTCTGAAAACTGTTAATAACAACAACATTAAATAAACAGTAATATTAATAATATTAATAATAACATAAGTACAGAGATCACCCAGAAGCATTCTGTAAACATTTTGTAAAACTTAAAGTAAACGATTTAGCGACAGTGTGATTATTCTCAACAAAAGTTGTAATAATTGTTGTAGTTGTATTACGATACAGTAATATATTCGCTAAACCGAACTTATATTTTGACAGGTTGCCGTGAGGACCTTTTAAGTTTCTGTATCCTATGTATATATGATATGACGATCGTTTTACTCAAATGAAACGGTCAAATGCTCATGAAGTGACTCTCCGAGCAGTTCTGGGGATGTTGTTCATGTATTTATGTCCTCATTTAGTGAGACGGCAGACGCTGAAGTCACCGCGAGCGCCACGCGGCGCTTCAGTATGTGTGTGTGCAGTAAATGAAACCGCATCGCCTGTGTGTCATTCATTAACAGAGATGCAGAACATGCAGGATTCATATTTAAATAGTGTTTTTGCGGCTTAATATTTATAGATACTAGTCCATAGCGAGTCGATTTAAGTGTACTGACCTACTTTTGATTAATTCAACATTCCGTGACATTCCAGCGTTATCTGATGTAAAGTCCATTATATGACTGCATTCCATGATTCCGCCCGCATTTTCTATTATTATAGATATTTTCAAAGCTTTTTGGAAAAATGACTCCAGTCATTTAAAAAAAGGTTCTAACAAATACATTTTTTCTCAAAAGTAACCAAAGTTAAAAAATGATTTGTTTATAATTAAACATAGACGAGGTGTTGTTTCAAAATAAAGGGAAATATATATCAGTATCGGCATCTATCAGCTAAAATGATTAGAAAAATATCGGCATATCAGATATCGGCCAAAATAATTCAAAAAATATCAGCACATCAGATATCGGCCAAAATAATTAAAAAAATATCAGCACATCAGATATCGGCCAAAATAATTCAAAAATATCGGCACATCAGATATCGGCCAAAATGATTAGAAAAATATCATCATCAGATATCGCCAAAAGATAATAAAAATATATATCGGCCAAAATGATAAGAAAAATAGCACATCAGATATCGCCAAAATGATAATAAAAATATCGGCCAAATTGATTAGAAAATATTTGCATATCAGATATCGGCCAAAATAATAATAAAAATATCGTCCAAAATGATAAGAAAAATATTGGCATATCAGATATTGGCAAAATGATTAGAAAAATATCGGCATATCAGATATTGGCCAAAATCTAATATCGTACACCCTTAAAACGTATTAAAATTATAATTTCCTAATTTTGTGAAAAACAAATGTTTGAAAAAAGTTGTCTATATTTTCATGTTTGCTTTTTTGTAATATGTGAGAAGTATTCACGTTGAAGGTTTATTGCTTTAACTTATTTAAACCAAATTAATCTAGCTTGACCCAGAACATAATAATTGTACGCAGAATTTTTATTTAATACAATGATAAACTGCACATTTCTGGACAATGCACTTTGTACTTCATTTATGTGTTCAGTTCATCTTCAATGTGCAGTTTCCCCCCCGTATAAAAGTGTGGGGTTCAGAATTTTTGATTATAAATATAATTGCATCTGTACCAGAAGACTTTTGTTTTGTGTGATGCAGCAGAATGTAAACAAGCAGTGACTAAATGCATGACTAATTCTCCAGTTCAAACTTGGCTGAGGATCAATGTCTGATGTCACGACTGAGTTTTCCCCCCAGTGTTCTCGTAAGTGTGGGAAGGGAGTGATGAAGAGAGCGGTGTCATGTGTGAGCAGTGACTCCCGCGTGCTGCCGGACGTCTCCTGTGCCGCTCTTCCCAAACCCATCAGCCAAGAGACCTGTGTGATCAAGCGCTGCCACAAGCAGCGCAAGGCCCAGTGGTTCGTCTCAACCTGGCAGCCGGTAAAACCCTCGCACTGCATTGTGTACACTGGGGTGATGTGTGAAAGCAGATATCTGGAGAAGTAACCCAACGCTGCCCTGAAGAGATAGCCTTATAATAAGAGCACTTTAAATTAAAGCATCTGCTAAAGGATAGCTTTATCATTTATCACAGGCCTCTTATATTTAACTGTAAAAAATACAACTGCCTTATTAAACATTTTGAGTCTCAAATACTAGAAAATGCCATTTTTTATGAAACTGCGTAAAAACACTTGACAGACCAACAAACTTACCCCAAATCAAAGTCAAACACAAAAAAGTGCTAAGTTGACTTAACTTAAATTTAGGAAATCCGTTGCCTTAAAATGATTAAGTAAATAATAATAAAAAATTAAGAATTAAATTAAAAGTTAAGTGAACGTTTTTTTTCCTTAATTTATGGCAATGGGTTTGCAAAAATGTGTTATTTTCACGTTGTTGAAATATTAAAGCTTTGTGAGTTCCCAGCATGCATTGCAGCAAGAATAAATTATGCAGTTACTGTTATAGGATTATTGTTTTGCTGACTTCTTGAGGTGTGTGTGTGTATTTTTGAGGCCTGGATAATGTTCAACCGCTTGTATCTATTTTCTGAATACATTAGTCGTGTAAGTGGTTTTGCAAACAAAGACAATAAATTATCCATTAAGGTTTGCCATTCGTGAACAACCATAAATTTGGCAATGTGGTGACTTTTTACACATTATTTTAACTTCCAAGAAACAGAAAAAAATGCATCACCTGATAACACTTTAGAACAGGGAACACTTATTCACTATTAACTATGACTTTTCCCTCAATAAATTCATAAATTGCTGCTTATTAATAGTTAAGTAGTTGTTAAGTTTGAGTATTGGGTAGGATTATGTGAATTAACGTGCTTAATTGCTATTAATAAATGGCTGTTTATTACTAGTATTCTAGTAATATGCATGCTAATAAGCAGCTAGTTAATTGACCCTAAAATAAAGTGTTAGCAATTACCTCAACGACAGTAATTGTTGTTTAAGCTGCTGCGAGAAGAATGTTTCTAATAGCAACATAAGACAATCAGCATTGCAGGAACAAATTTACATTGGCTGAACTCAAACGTCTTTTTATTTATTTTTACGGTTTCTCAACTATTTATTTTTTACAGTGTACAATTATACAGCATGTGTAACATTTTTAAACAAGTAGTGCCTTGTTGTTCCTTTACAACGTGGCACAAAGTGGCTTTCCAGAACCTTCACCCTCTCTGTTCCTCTCCGGTAAAATGAGCTGCAAACCTTCACCTGGACTTCTGAAACCATCGAAACATTCACGAAACGGCTTTAGACTCCTTTTCCATCAGCTCATAACCACTACACATCCCTAAAACAATCCTAAACAAGTGCACTTGCAAAAAATAACACCAATTCTCAATATTAGCTATGACTTTTGCCTTAATAAACACCTCATTTCTGCTTATTAATAGATATGAAGACAGTTGTTGAGTTTAGACATGGGGTTTAAGGATTAAGGGGTCTAAAATGTGTCCCTGGAGCACAAAAGCAGTGTTAAGTCGCTGGGGTATATTTGTAGCAATAGCCAAAAATACATTGTAGGGGTCAAAATTATAGATTTTTCTGTTATGCCAAAAATCATTAGGATATTAAGATCATGTTCCATGAAGATATTTAGTACAGTTCTTACCATAAATATATCAAAACTTCATTTGATTAGTAATGTGCATTGATAAGAACTTCATTTGAACAACTTTAAAGATGATTTTCTGAATATTTTTTTTTTGCACCCTCAGATTCCAGATTTTCAAATATTGTCCAATCATAACAAACCAATGGAAATATTATTAATTCAGCTTTCAGATTATGCATAAATCTCAATTTTGTATAATTGACCCTTAAGACTGGTTTTGTGCTCCAAGGTCACAAATATGATCATGCAGAATAAGGCATTTATATGTGCTTTATAAACAGCGAATATGTTAATAATATGCATGATAATAAACAACTAGTTAATAGTGAGAATTGGTCCGTACACTAAAGTGCTACCAGATAATCCTTTCTTTTCTCTCCATTTCTAGCTTGCTTCCTAATCTAGTGATCTAATAAACATAGGATTGCTTATGTTTGGATGAAAGCGTCTGCTGAATGCATTTATATAAATGCTATTTGGCATATGTTTTTATCCAAAGCAACTGACACTGCATTCATTATATATGTTTTAGTTCATGCATATCCTGAAAACTGAGCCCATGATCGTAAGCACATGTTCTGCTGCACAGATGTGTTTGAGCTGAATGAGGGCTGTGATGTTCTCTCTGCAGTGTTCAGTGTCCTGTGGTAGGGGTCTTCAGCTGCGTGTGGTGAAGTGCGCAGAGAAGGACGTCGCAGGGAAATACAGAGAGCTGTCAGGCAGAAAGTGTCAGCATGTGCCCAAACCCTCCATGGAGCTCCAGAGAAGCTGTGTCCAGTCAGACTGTCCCGTGGCCTCTCCTCTCTGCAGACCGGGCTGGTACTCGTCCCCGTGGTCTCAGGCAGGTCTTCCTCGTCCCACAGACACCTGACCTCATGAGCTTGATGTTGTGTTTTGTAGGGATGTAACAATATCAAAATCTCATGATAATATTGTGATATGAAATACAGGATATTATATTTATTGCAATATTTAATAAATTAAACATATGAAGAATTGGGGTGGGGGTTGTTTTACATTTTACAGTTATATTATTCTATATAATGCACTTTGAGAGTGGGCTCCAACCCATGATCTTAAATAAGAAAACTTAAATCAGAGAAAAGTCAGTGGATTGACTTGTACCTAAACTTTAAAGGGGACACAGCCCTCTTTTTATATGTGTCCCTGGAGCACAAAAGCAGTGTTAAGTCGCTGGGGTATATTTATAGAAATAGCCAACAATACATTGTATGAGTCAAAATTATAGATTTTTCATTTATGACAAAAATCATTAAGATATTAAGATCATGTTCCATGAATATATTTAGTACATTTCCTACCATAAATATATCAAAACTTAATTGTTGATTATTAATATGCATTGCTAAGAACTTAATTTGAACATCTTTAAAGATGATTTTCTCAATATTTAGATTTTTTTGCTCCCTCAGATTCCAGATTTACAAATATTGTCCGATCATAACAAACCATATATCAATGGAAAGCTATTAATTCAGCTATTAATATGATGTATAAATCTCAATTTCGAAAAAATGTACCCTTATGACTGGTTTTGTGCTCCAGGTTCACATTTGTGATATACTATCTCTAAATAAATTACATTCACACTGGTGTTTTAGGAAGCCAAACACATTAGAATATAATAATAAAACAATAACAATGACAATAATAGCCTTTTATTGTAAAACAATTGTGCTGCAAAATAAATGCAAAATGAATGGTAACACTTTATTTTAGGGTCTCTTAACTAGTTGCTTATTAGCATGCATATTACTAGAATATTAGCCATTTATTAGTACTAATTAAGCACATATTAATGCCTTTTCCTACATCTCTAATCATACCCAACACCTAAACTTAACAACTACGTATCTATTAATAAGCAGCAAATTAGGGATTTATTGAGGAAAAAGTTTAGTCAATAGTGAATATGTGTTCCCTGTTCTAAAGTGTTACCAAATTAATATTTCATAGGTATATTATTTTTGCTTTAAACTACAGTATGGAAATTACAATACTTATTTCCTAATATTTTGAATTTGGACTGCATTTGAACCGCTCGCTATCAGTAATTAATAATGCACTTTTACGCTTATATTTTGGCGGAAACGACAGTAGAGCTTTTATTTTGAAGGAAGACTCCAGCTTCAGTGAAAACAGGCACAAAAACACGTCTCACTGCAATTCTAGTTAAATACTTTAATCATCTTCCGTGAGAATAAAGCATAACTGATGGCTGTTGAGTTTCCAAACTTGTGCTAAAATTCACTTCAGATGCAATAAATGAGTTCACTGCAATTATTCAGTGTGAACGGATCCGTTCTGAGACGCGGAAAACACAGAATCACGAGCGGTCATCTGAACGAAGTGTGTACTTCACTTTGAAACATACAGACTTAATGAAGGGATTAAGCATATTGTGCTTTCGGTTTGAGATACTGTGCCAATGCCCCAAAACACAACTTTAAAGACCTTTTATATTTTAAAAACCCCATGTTTTGCCCAGAAGACCTATCGTTTGACATCGTCATGTGACTATGATAATACGGAGGCAGTTTTGGCGATATGAGGATATTGATGATAGTGTTTTGTGTTGGTGTGCAGTGTACGGTGTCGTGTGGAGGAGGTGTTCAGATGCGCTCCGTGCAGTGTCTCCTTCATGGACGGCCCTCCTCAGGCTGTGTCCCGCAGATCAAGCCTGTGATGAGCCAGGCCTGTAACACTGCCTTCTGCCCTCAGCCACAGAAGAAAGGTACGGTTGTGATTCCAGCACATAATACTGCTTACATAATCTATACACTTGTACACAAGTGTTTTATACTATTGAGATACATTATAGTTTACTTACATACACTGAACAAAGTTATAAACGCAACACTTTTGTTTTTGCCCCCATTTTTCATGAGCTGAACTCAAAGATCTAAGACTGTTTCTATGTACACAAAAGGCCTATTTCTCTCAAATATTGTTCACAAATCTGTCTAAATCTGTGTTAGTGAACGAGATAATCCATCCACCTCACAGGTGTGACATATCAAGATGCTGATTAGACAGCATGATTATTGCACAGGTGTGTCTTAGACTGGCCACAATAAAAGACCACTCTAAAATGTGCAGTTAACTAATAAGCTAAAAATAACTACTAGGCCTATAAGTACTAAAATTGCTAAAACTATAATGAAACTGAACTAAAGCTAAATATAATTGTTTGTTTGTTTGTTTGTGATTAAAAAATCAGTTGAAATTAAATGGTCAAAATGTACAAAGACCATGCTGGTAACACTTTAATTTAAGGACTAATTCTCACGGTTAACTAGTTGTTTATTAGCATGCATGTTACTAGTATATTGACTGTTTATTTGTAATTATAAAGCACATATTAATGCCTTATTTTGCATGACCATATTTTAGATCCTGTAATCCTTAAACCCCACACCTAACTTTAACAACTACCTTACTGATGATTAATAAGCAGCTAATTAGGATAGTTAGTTAACAGCCAAGCTAAAGTGTGACAGACATGCATCCCGTGCTTCTGTGTAACATCCGTGTCTCTCTGTGCAGATGCTGGCTGTAAGGATCATTTCGGCTGGTGTTATCTGGTGCCGCAGCACGGCGTTTGCAACCACAAGTTCTACGGGAAGCAATGCTGCGAGTCCTGCTCGCACATGAACCTGTGAGAGCTTCTCGAGACGTTTGACGTCTGAGCCCTGGACAGAGCAGAGCCATGCCCTCGTACTGAACACATAGACATTATTAAAGACTTGTTTGTCTGGAGGATGACAATGTCGGTGTGTCGCTCTCTGCAGGAAATGACATAATCGACGAAGCCCTCTGGAGGCGTGCCAGCATCAGGACTCCTTTTATTGTGCTTCACAGAGCTTCAAGCGGATGAGATGTACTTGGCCAAATGTGTCCAAATGCGTCCAAATGTGTCCAAATGCGTCCAAATGTGTCCAAATGTGTCCAAATGCGTCCAAATGTGCCCTAATGTGTCCAAATGTGTCCAAATGCTTCGTAGTGTCCAAATGTGTCCAAATGTGCCCTAATGTGTCCAAATGTCCGTCTTCGAATGCGCTAAACGGCCAAATGCTTAAATGCCTAATGTCCAAATCAAATGTGTCCAATGTCCTTCAGCAAGAATGTCCAAATCTGTGTCCAAATGCGTCCTGTGTCCAAATACAAATGCTAATGCCAAATCATGTTAATGTCCAATTGTGTCCATGTGTCATTATGTGTCCAAATGCAGCAGTAGATGTGTGTGTCCAAATGCATCCTAATGTGTCCAAATGCATGGACATGTGTTGTGTTTTACATGCCTCGTAATATCATGTGAATCACGTGCTTAATGCATCTGATTGTGGAGAATACATAGAGCTACAGTCATTTTTGGTGCTATATGTTGATATTAATGGCAGCCGAGCAGCCATTGCATAACAGGGGTTTTAAATTTAACATGATATGATTGATATTAATTATGGTATTTATTAACAATAGCGCAGTATACCAGAATGCTATTCTGCTGTAACATATACGGCTTTTATGTTCCTGTTCGACTTCGGGTATAGTTGCACGATTGGTTATTTTTGAATGCTTAATCATGCCTTCACAGTACTGTTACGTGTTTGGGTTTCATTACTTCGGAGGAAAACAAAACACCAATTACACCAGTTTAATGAACTGTAAGACGTGTCACGTCAGTACATCTGTCTTTGGTCTGTTTTGAAGAGAGACCTCCATCATTTACAGTATTTGTGTTTGTTGTACAGCAGCAGTAGATGAATGTAATCGCTCGTCCACTGCGAGTGTTATTCTGAAGAGTGGACGCAGGGTTTGTTATAAACGGCATTGCCATCTCATTACAGGCTGTGTTGTCTTTCTTTCTTGGCTGTCTAAGCAGATTGCTCGTGATCAGCACTTTCTCTCGTTCTTCATGTGCTATTGTTTCCAGATGGAGTCAGAGACGAGGCCGCGTTCAGGAATTAATGTGACTTGTGAGCTTTTCACCGGCTTCTAACATGCAGACTTTAACAGAAAACACATACATCACTTTATGTTATTAATGTCATTCGCTAAGACATAAACCATGTCTTTTGAAAGTTTAGATGAATGTTATTGAAGTGATTCTGTATGTGTAGCTGACGAGGCAAGAACAACTGCTGCTATCGCAAGCAATAAACCAGATGAAAACAATCTGATACTTACACTGAATGATTAAAAGGTGGTCTTCGCTGTTACTGTGCTGCTGTATTTATCACAGCATCAGCATCATGTCTGCAGGAATGGTGGAAAGAATTGAATATTCAATGTTTACACCCTTAAAGAAAATGTATTTAAAGGAATTGTTGAAAATGAGGTTATCTGAGATTAGGATGAGTTTGTTTCTTCATCAGGTTTGTAGAAATGTGTCTCAGCAATGGATGCTCTGCAGTGAATGGGTGCCGTCAGAATGAGAGTCTGATAAAAACATCACAATAATCCACAGTCCATCAGTTATCATCTGGAGAAGTCAAAATATGCATATTAAAATGCAAGTCCATAATCCATAGTAACTCTTCCTCCAGTGAAAAAGGTGTTCTGGTCTGAATCAGGAGAGAAATCTGCACAGATCAAGCAGCGTTTAGAAGCCAAAACAGCTCTGAACAAATACATAGTTGGATTTGGATGTGAGAGAACAATACATAGACTTTTTCACTGGAGGAAGCGTTATTCAAATGGACTTGCATTGTAATATGCATATTTTGTCTTCTCCAGATGTTAACTGATGGACTGGAGTGCTGTGGATTATTGTGATGTTTTTATCAGACTCTTATTCTGACGGCACCCATTCACTGCAGGGAATGCAATATACAGGGATGTTACATATCCGTCTTTGCACTGCAGAAGTGGCACAGAAGAAGCATTTACACAAAATATTTAATGTAGCTCAGAAGTGTCATGAATGCATTTACACTGCCCTCACAATGGCATGCATACATAATATATGATTAATGTTTTAAATATAAAACATTTTAAATATGTAAATATGCAATGTTGGGGGGAAATTAATTTTGTACTTTAAATATGAAGCTAAAACTGCCAGTAGGTGCTGTTCTGAATAACTGAATTATTCATTCAACCAATTTGTTCAAAACGGCTGATTAATTCAGGAGCAAAGCAAGTGAATGGGATATTAAATCACTGACTCACCTGATTGGTCAAAAGATGCTGAGTTAATCAGGAGCAAATCACTACAGAGTTGATCTGAGATGCAAAAGCTGTGGAGTGATTTGGTTTGGTTTTCATGACGGAATAGAGCAAAAACACTTGGTTTTGACACAGTATGTGACCCACGTCTTAACTCGCTGGGGTATATTTGTAGCAATAGCCAAAAATACATTGTATGGGTCAAAATTATCCTTTTTTTATGCCAAAAAATCATTAGGATATTAAGATCATGTTCATGACGATATTTGGTAAATTTCCTACCATAAATATATCAAAACTTAATTTTTGATTAGTAATATGCATTGATAAGAACTTCATTTGAACAACTTTAAAGATGATTTTCTCAATATGTAGATTTTTTTTGCACCCTCAGATTCCAGATTTACAAAATATTGTCCAAACCATAAATCAATGGAAATATTATTTACTCAGCTCTCAGGTGATGCATAAATCTCAGTTTAAAAAATGTACACTTTTGACAGGTTTTGTGCTCCATGGTCACATATTGTGTCTAAAATATGTCACTTCATAGTAACTTACAGTGTTTTTCAGTTGCTAACATACTTTTGTCCAATCTCTAGTCACATATTAAAAACTCTGAACACAATTAAATAAGCATTTTTAAGTAACCGATCAGTGAAATATTTAGAAATAGCTGATTTCAGTCTCAGTTGGAGGAATACTCAGGTGTTGAAGCTCTTTCCAGTACATCAGCATCATAGAGTAAAGAATACCTCTTTGAATTGGTTTTGTGGATGCAGAACAACAGAATTAGAGAGAGAGAGAGAGAGAAAAACATACGTTTAAGAAGAGGTAAGAGAAAGGAGTGGAAATGTGTTTGTTTGTGTTTCCAACAAACTTTGAACAAGAGGAACATATGAACGATTATGTCTGACATGGAATATAAAGGGTAAAGGGTCATTGTGATATTATCTCAGATTGTTTCTTTTTTTCTTGCAATTGAGTATTTACAGTGTCTCACAATTCTGATAAAGTCTGAATTGCAAGATGTAAACTCACAATTCCAATATATAAGTCTGAATTATGAGATAAAAAGATTACTAATATGGTTTTACTTTTGTATTCTGTCACAGAAACAAGCTTGTCTGAGTAACCAAAGGCCATGTATGTTGGGATGTTTGTTGTCTTCGCTGGCATCGGCGACACACACACACACACACTGTCACACACACCCACACACACACTGCCCCCACCCACTGGAAGCAATTTCAATCAAGGTTCCAATAGAACCTCTACAAAGGGGACCGTATTTTTCTATAGTACACTCTATAAAGTAATGACTCATTCAGTTTTAGATAGCATGTTGCCAAGAATGAACATATTCAACACTTAAAAATGTAAAAGCGGGTTTCAGTTGAAGGTCAATTGAAGGCTAAATTACACAAAACTATGAATTTTTATATTGTCTATTATATGCAGGTAGAACTGAGACATGACAAGTAATGTAGTTTTTGTAATTCCATAATTGTTATTATGTTGACAGTCTATGCACTATGATGGACTATATGTTTCTGTTGGATAGAAACCAGTGCTAATGTTTTGTCTAAAGGTGTGTTGCTGTGTTAAGAGTTTAGAAAAAGTACTTTACGTATTTTTAAACGCTTGTTAGAGATTGAAAAAAAACTGTAAATAGTATATTTAAACAATTTATTAATTAATTATATGCAATTACATAGAGCATTAAATAGTGATTATCTGGCTTAATGGTGCACCAGAAGGCGTGAATGGTATTTCAAAACTGGACCATAAAATTAATTTGTGAACATTATATGCACTTGCTCAGATAGACAGAACTAGAATCAGACCCAGGACTATAAGTGAAGGAGCTCACAATAGCACTGGACACAAGGACAGATCGAGTGAGCTGAGAACTGAGAGTCTCGAGCTGAAATCTCCCTCAGCTGTGATCTGCTCATTTGTTTCTGCATGTGTTCTGCTCATCGTGAACATGATCTCACCAACCTTTCTGAGTCCGTCATCAGTAATAGTTCAATCCAGTGTGTCGTTGATGAGACCTCCATCACGTTAATGTGGAACTAAACAACAACGTATGGATCTGAAGAGCATGAGGAACTAGTTACAGAATTGCCTGCTGAAAATCCCTCCCTACTGTTTTGCCCAGAACTAACCACAAGTAATAAGTCAAGATCAATGATACTATGGCTGTCTTTACGCTGAGGGATGTAGTTTTCAGCACAGAAGCTGACACTGGAGAAGAAAAGTTCACAGTAAATGATCAGATTTTCAGCTAGGAAAATGTGTTTTAAAGCTTGTTGTGTTGTAGAACATCACAGTTATACATGGTATGAGAACAATAGTGGTAGTTGATTACATTTTTTGTAAGCTGAAACGGCCTGTACTCTGATTTTGCTGAAGATGTTTAAAGCAAATTTATTTTCAGAATGAAGGGTTCGGGTATGGTCAAATTTAACAAACTTTAATTTCTATTAAAAATCCAACACATGAAAACTCTGGACATTTTTCATACTGGGTCTATAATTTATGTCAGTGTCACTAAAACTATGATAACTTTTCTGAACACATTTAACCTTTATTTTACAGACAGAAAATACACAGTCTTTAAGGCAGGGGGGGATTTTCCCCCACTATACCCTATATGCTTTACGTTTTATTTTTTCAAGGCGTTGTTAGAAGCCAGTGTTTCGTGCCATATAGCTGAGCAAAGATTTGATTTAAAATCTATTAACATATCTCCTGATTTTCAATCAGTATTTAACCTCAAAACAAACTCAAAGTAGTGCTAAAGTCTGATTTTGTAGCTTCCCAATTAAATGATTGTAATCTTAATTGGAGTGATGAAGGATTTTGAAGGTCTGACAGTAATCTGTAAGGTTAACCCGGTCTGCTGTACATGTTGGAAAATTAATAACAGTTGAAAACTTTCCGAAAAGTAATCAAATGTATTCAGTTCCATTACTTTAATAAAGTGATTTATATAGTTACATTACTTATTAGCAACATTCTAAAAGAGTAACTTGTAACCTGTTACATTTAAAACCATCCCAACACTGGTTAGACAAACATAGTGAGCATCCCTAACCATTAACTAGCTCTCAGGCGGCTCATTAACTAGTTGTGGTATCTGATTTGTCCACGCAGGGAAATGCTTTGGGATCAATATCCTTTGTTGGTCTTTGAACAACATTTCTCTTTCTATTTCGGTTGAACAAAGTTCTTATCAACCTGTCATTTGCGTCAGATTTTAGGGTTAGTGAGCGTTTAGGGTCAGGGTTAGTGTACCCAAACAGACCTTCACAGCCTCTCAGACTCCCACCATCCAGCTTGTCTTGATTAAACCCCCTTTTGTTCTTTTTTTTTTTTTGTTACTGATGCTGCTGGTAGTGTGGAAAAGTATTTTGTGCTTATGCTTATATGCGGTTATTGCACTGGCCTCAAATGGTTAAAAGTGGATTTAGTTGGTATGCTACATTTCAGTAATAACCTTGTTTTATTCATGCTATTTTATTTTTTCTCACATTTGCACATTGTTAACAAACAACTTGTTGATGGTGGTGTGATTCTCAATAACAAGCGCTCCTCTGCATCAGGACTGAAGGTGATCTCTGAGAAAGCACAGACACACAGAGTTTAGGCACCTGTTCATTGTGTGCACATTCTGTGAAGGTGACATTAATATTAATCTAACGCTGCTGATAATTTATGTCTTTGCTTCGGGCTGTTAACATGAAAAAAAAGATCACTCTTTTTAAATAAAGCATTGTGTCAAAAAGCATTTTCACAGAGCATCGTTGTTGGTTATAATGCTGGTCAGAATACTAATTGAGAGTGTTTTATTTTGGTGTGAATTTAAGTGAGTTTTATTGGATCAAACTTGCCACAATACACCATCACAGAATGTTATTGAAACTGCATGCAAATTATAATTGAAAGCTTTATTTAAAAGAGACTGTGCTTGTATATGCATGTTAAAAACACGTAGTTAACACTTATAATTGAGTGTGCAGGGACAGGCCTGTGCTCACTTTGTACACTACACTCTTTCACTGAGGATCAAGACAACAGCAGACGTGTGCTGCCCTCGTGTATCTGTCAGAGGAACCGCAGCCGAGCTGTACTGCAGGACCATCTCAGTAACATTCAAACACTTGATCATCACACCACAGCAGACTGTTAAAGCACCTCAGTGCTTTACATTATCTGAAGAAAACCTCAGAAAGACCTTCAATGGTTTTCAGTATTCCACAGTGTTTTATTCCCGGGAGATTATTAAAGACATGATAGATTGTGTTGCTAAAACTAATGCTGCAAATAGTAGCATGTGTTATATATAAAATACATTTACTGCTGAAAAACACTACTACTTACTTTTATGAAGTCCAACAAACTTTAAGTTAAAACTCAACAAGTGTGTTCTAATATTTATTACATTTATAATGACATTTGTTTTCTCTAATTTCCCTGGAAAATATGTATTTGCTGTATGTAATATGATTGATACAAACTGTTTTAAAAGTTTGTTATTTTTACAAATTGTAATTGGTGTTAAATTGAGGGGAAGGCAGTTAGTGCATTACATGACATTTTCATGACATTTTAAATGAATATGCTTGAATATGAAGCATTTAAATAAGACATTTTCACTAACAACAACAAAAAAGAAAAAGATAATAGCCTTTTCTGTATTTACTGGTGTTAAATTGAGAGGAGGACAGTTATTACATTACAATGTTTTACATGATGTTTTAAATAAGAAATACTGTTCCACTGAAAAAATTAAATAGCAGCTTTTCATTATGACTCTCTATTATTATTATTACATTAAGTGATATTTTTGTAGTTATAACAATACTAATCCTTATAGGAAAGGGGTCCTGTGCACTTTTAGTGCATTGCTGCAAATAAAATAAATAAACGGAAGTAAAACATTGTTTAATTTTACTGCCTACTAGCTTATATACTAAAACTAAACTATAATATTTCAAAACAGTAGTATGCTATATTTTTCTCATATGACTGACATGATCAAATTGTGTGTTTAATCCAGAGGTCAAAAATAAAAGCATATTATTATTGTTGTTATTATAATAAGTGTAATGTTTTATGTAAAATGCCATATTTGACATTCAGATCACATCTGAGTGAAGAAAGTCACTTGCAGTTTATTTGCCGGAATGACAATTAGTGTTTGTTCAGGAAAACTTTGCAGCATAAGTTAATGGTGTTCCATATAACTTGATGTTCTCTCTGGGTGGAGTTTACAATATGTTCTCTCAGCTGGGTGGAGTTTGGCATATTCTCTCTGGGTGGAGAGGACGCAGTATGTTCTCTCTGGGTGGAGTCTCAGGTTACATGTAACCATGGTTCCCTGGGTAGGGAACGTATATTCTCTCTTGGGTGGCTTCCTGCAGTGTCTCTCTGGGTGGATGACGTGTTCCACAGGTGCCTCTGGGTGGAGTTACGGTATGCTTCTCTCTGGGTGGAGTTTCCACCTGTATGTCTCTGTGTGTTTTCATGTTCTCTCTGGGTGGAGTTTACGGTATATTCTCTCTGGGTGGACGTTTACAGTATGTTCTCTATTCTCAGGGAACCATGTTCTCTGGGTAACCTGAGACAATTCTCTCTGGGTGGATTGATACAAACTGTTTTAAACTCTGGGTGGAGTTTAATTACAAATTCTGGGTGGGTTTAAATTGAGCTCTGGGTGGAGTTTACATATGTTCTCTCTGACATTGGAGTTTAAATAAATATGTTTCGGGTGCTTTTTACGGCACATTTCTCTCTGGGTGGAGTTTGTTTCTGGGTGGAGTTTACTGGTATGTTGAATCTGGGTGGAGTTATTGCATTCTCTCTGGGTGGAGTTTACGGTATGTTCTCTCTGGGTGGAGTTCTGTTCTCTCTGGGTGGAGTTTTCATTATGACTCTCTATTGGAGTTTACAGTATGTTTTCTGTCTGGAGTTTACTATGTTCTCTCTGGGTGGGTCCTGTGCATTCTCTCTGGGTGGAGTTTCCAAATAAAATAAATAAAGGTGGAGTAAAACATTGTTTAATTTTACTGCCTACTATTCTCTCTGGGTGGAGTTACTATAATATTTCTCTCTGGGTGGAGTATGCTATATTCTCTCTGACTGACATGATCAGACTGTATGTTTAATCCTGAGGTTTACAGCATATGTATTATTGTTGGGTTATTACAATAATGTTCTTTTGAGTTCATATCTGAGTGAAGAAAGTCACAGTTTATTTGTCGTTAATCTCTGTGTGGAGTTTACAGTATGTTCTCTCTGTGTGGAGTTTACAGTATGTTCTCTCTGTGGAGTTTACAGTATGTTCTCTCTGGGTGGAGTTTACAGTATGTTCTCTCTGGGTGGAGTTTACAATATGTTCTCTCTGGGTGGAGTTTACACTATGTTCTCTCTGTGTGGAGTTTACAGTATGTTCTCTCTGTCTGGAGTTTACAGTATGTTCTCTCTGTGTGGAGATTACAGTATGTTCTCTCTGTGTGAGTTTACAGTATGTTCTCTCTGTGTGGAGTTTATGTTTTCTCTGGGTGGAGTTTACAGTATGTTCTTCTCTCTGGGTTTACAATATGTTCTCTCTGGGTGGAGTTTACACTATGTTCTCTGTGTGGAGTTTACAGTATGTTCTCTCTGTCTGGAGTTTACAGTATGTTCTCTCTGTGTGGAGATTACAGTATGTTCTCTCTGTCTGGAGTTTACAGTATGTTCTCTCTGGGTGGAGTTTACGGTATGTTCTCTCTGTGTGGAGTTTACAGTATGCCTCGAGGATACCTTACTGAGTGGCACCTGCCAGATTCCACACTTTGCATCAAGGATGCTGAACATCTTGGCTCCTGGCATGTCAGCGATCACCTGTTCTACTCTTTTCATGGGGTGATGTGGTCTGAGGAGGGCTTTGTTGAGGTGTACAGGGTCAATACACAGTCTCACGGCACCATCTTTTTAGCATGCAGCCACCATAGAAGACACCCACTCAGTGGGCTCCTGAACTGGCTCAATGACTCCTAGTTTAGTCATTCTGTCGAGTTCTTTGATTATTTTATCTTTCATTGCCAATGGCGGTCATCTGGGAACACATATTGTAGGGTGCATAGAGGGGTCCAGGCGCATGTTATACACTAGAGGCAGTTTGCCTATAGTGCTGCAGTCAAAAAGATCTTTATACTCTGTGAGCTCAGGGGCCCCCTGTTGGAGGGCGTGCACATTCGGGCCAAGATGTACAAAGCCTAGGTGACGCTGTCTCTGAGGCCCAATAGAGGTTTTACATCACTGTCAACAACATGGAACTGTAGTGTCCCGCATGTGAAGTTTACATCAGTAACACATAGTCCTTATGATTTGACCACCATAAGCCACGAGGTTGACTACATGGCTGTCGTCGACATGAGCGTCTGGGTCGATGTACTGGAGAACGCTTCTGGACAGTATTGCACCGGGCTCCAGTGTCAATCTTCACTTTAAGTTGCTTCCCTGTGTTGGAAGTGGACAGGATATTAAATATCTCTCCTCTATCAGCTGGCACCTCCACACTTTCACAGTAGAATAAATCTGCTGGTTCATATGCAAAACTGACTGACACCTTTGTAGAACTGAGGTCTCGCTTTTATTTACCATACATTCTTCACTTCCTATATTTTCGTGTTACCCATAATTCCCCAGACCTCGTACGTCATCTCTTGTGGACAACCACAGGGAAAGTAACAAGTATCCATCAATATAATCTACAGTTGATTCACCAAATCATAATTGTGTAATTATTGTCTGTTAAAGATACAATAAAAAAAGAAACTCTGTCAGCTATATGAAGTATAACTGGGGCTGGGGAGGGCTGGCATTTAGTTGACAAATGTGGTCATTACATGTGATGGACGTATTTGCTTATGTTGATTGTTTTTAATGTTTTGTGAGTGTTGGAGCATTTTGCAAACAAAATTAGTCATTTTGCCAACCAGTTTCAGCCTGTGTGTTAACTGTTTTGAAAATGTGATGTCTGAGTGGATAAATGTGTTTCAGCAATTGAAAAAAACTGTAATTTAATGCAGCAACCAATAAATTACATTAATTGTCACTTTGTTAATAACATAGACGTTATAGATGTAATTGAATTGTGCAGGGGCATGTTTGCTCCATTCCCTGTGGCCTTACACACACTATGACACCAACATCTTCATCTCATCTCGTGCGCCACCTGACGCACATCCAAAACTCGAATGCGGCGCTTTTGATTTCGAATGTTGATGTTTATTTTAAATTCGACGAATATTCGAAATTCGAATTTTTGGACCGCCTTAATGTCCAGTGTACACTACAGTTAGGTAGTAGTACAGTAGGGTGGTATTGTATTATTCGGTGCAGTGTCGCCCTCTGTCGGTTAAATGCGTCGGGGCTGCTGTGCTGGGAGTGAAGGAAAGATGGCGGCCGGACCCGGAGCGGCCAGCGGCGGTCACAGTGGGGTCCGAGGCTCGGTGTCCACAATGGAGTCATCGATGGACCGGAGATTTCAAGGAGTCAGCAACACGATGGAGTCCATACAGGGATTATCCTCGTGGTGCATCGAGAACAAGAAACACCACAGCCTCGTCGTGCGCTGCTGGATGAAGTGGCTGAAGAAATGTGAGTTGCTAACGATGCTAATGAACACACACACACACAGCACAAACTGACGGATCTGGATACACACCTCGCTCTGATGACAATGCATTTTGTGTTGAATGCTTTGAGGAAAGTCAGGGTCTGGTGTGTGTCGAGTTCACAGTGAAGCTCAGTGCAGGATCATCCTGCAGGCCCTGCCGTTTAAAACAGAAAGATTGGTGTCCTTTTAACGTTTAACATCATTGTGCATGAACATATATGATGCAAACTTGTGATATCAGTGATACAGCGATGATCTCGACACTGGTGGTCTTCTGGGGATGCATGTATATTAGTGTACAGAGTCATGTGTGTTAGTGATGCATGTCTGGTCTGCTAGGATCAATGCTGTTCATGCTGGTTCTTCTGTGTTTGACTGTCATTGACAACTAAAGACTGTAACCTTTCATTCGTGTATTCATAACCAAGCAAGAGGTTATATCTGATATTTCAGTGTTTGCTGAATTGCAGTCAGTGTTTGCACATTGCACTTAAGTTTTAATAATGTTGATATTATGTTTTGTAAGTTCATATTTGTTTTGGCCCAGAGCTGTGTGCATTAGATACTGAGCATAGCTTTTTGTATTTAATATTATCTATCTATCTATCTATCTATCTATCTATCTATCTATCTATCTATCTATCTATCTATCTGATAAAGTTTTTAATTTGTGCAAAATTTTATAGGCAAAGGTACATTTTTAAAGCCAAGCATTTTAATGCAGCAAATATGTTAAACAAGGACGAAATCAATCGTGCGAGTCTTTTAAGTGAAGTGATATTTGGTTATTTTATTAAATGATGCAGATGTGTGTGTCTCCATTACTTCTGCTGAGCTGATGTCGGGATATGTGTTATTACACTTCGTTCTTGGCCTTAAAGGGACAGTTCACCCTAAAATAAAGATGTGATGTTTATCTGCGGACCCCCTGCAGGGCATCTGAGATGTAGGTGACTTTGTTTCTTGAACACAAACCAAGATTTCTAACTCAAACCGTTGTAATCTCTCAGTCATATAATGCAAGTCAATGGGCTCCACGGCTTTGAGAGAAAATAAAACATGCACAGACAAAACTAAATTAAACCCTGCGGCTCGTGACGATACATTGATGTCCTAAATACACGAAACGATCGATCTGTGCAAGAAACTGAACAGTATTTATATGTTTTTTACCTCTGATCCACCGCACTGTGGTGGAGCCCATTGACTTGCATTATATGACCGACAGACTGCTGAGTTAGAAATCTTAGTTTGTGTTCTACTGAAGAAACAGTCACCTACATCTCGGATGCCCTGCAGGGGGTCAGCGGATAAACATCACATCTTCATTTTTGGGTGAACTATCCGTTTAAAGTTGGCATGAAGTGAAAGTTGCTACCTTATTATAACATTGAAACAATGTAGCTCGGGACTTGATTTTTCCAGCAACTGTTGATTGTATTGTGACTGTTGTACTAGACACATGTCACATTTGTATTGTCAGTATATGTGTTCCCTGGGAATCGAACCCACAACCTTTGCGCTGCTAACGCATGTGTGTGTGAGAGAGTCTCTCTCTCTGTGTGTGTGTGTGTGTGTGAGAGAGAGTCTCTCTCTCTCTGTGTGTGTGTGTGTGTGTGTGTGTGTGTGTGTGTGTGTGTGTGTGTGTGTGAGAGAGTGTCTCTCTCTATGTGTGTGTGTGTGTGTGAGAGAGAGAATCTCTCTCTCTCTGTGTGTGTGTGTGTGTGTGTGTGTGTGAGAGAGAATCTCTCTCTCTGTGTGTGTGTGTGTGAGAGAGGGACTCTCTGTGTGTGTGTGTGTGTGTGTGTGTGTGTGTGTGTGTGTGTGACAACATAGCCTTAACCTCATGTTTTAAACTTTGGTGTGTAACTTGTCCCACATTGTTTACACACAAGTTTCAGTTGTGCAATATTTGATTTTAACATGATATTTTTATACTTTTTTTCTTTTCTTAGAAGATCCAGTTTTTTTTTAAGAAAATAATTGTATAATTATTTATAACAGCCACTCTAAAGGTTACCTTAGACAGGTTTTGTACAAAATTCTAAGGACTGCTTTAAAATCAATATGTATTCATATTTAAATGTTAATTTCATCATACCAAGACAAGCACACAGAATACTGAATACTGAATACTTCGACTGAACCCTAGATCATTTACGTCAGACAAATGCTTGCTTTGAAATAAGTTGATGCATTATTAACCTAATCTTTCACTTACGCCAAGGTTTTACATTTACAGTAGTGTCTTTGCATTAGACTGTGTATTTAATAAAAACAGTCAGACTATTCAAATAATATTTGTTTGAAGAAACGAATATGACAGATTTGGGAATGTGTGCCTTATAATATAGACACCAGATAAATGCTGATTTATGCCAAAGATGCTCTTTGTCTCACTCGCACAAAAACAGATAAAACTATCAAAAACACACAATGTGATGATAAATAATACCTTGAATAACAGAGACATGTTTTATGGGTTTAATCTCTCTTCATTTATCAGTACAGTGTAAAGCAGCAGTTAATTATGAGCAGTGTGAAATCTGTTCATCATTCAGAAGAAGAAGCTGAAACAAGTATATACGCCGATATAAGAAACATAAACAAAGCAGGGCTTGCTCACCATTTTGAATATCAGTTATGATGATAACTTTATTTTAAGCAGCTCATGTTGCTACGATAATATTTGCATGTTGCAATGCTCAGGTATGATAATGTAACATCAGAACAGCTTCTGTCTGTGCCGTCTTTGCTCGTTTTCATCACTTTCTCTTTAATTTCAATCAGACCCAGACGTCCATCCAACATGCAGAGTTATGGAAAACATCCACAGATATGCCAAAAACACTAGTTCAACAGACACTCGCCGGATCGCAAACCTTAGTCAATCACATCGCATGATTTATTTCAATATTCTCCGGCCATAAATGTTGCATCTGAAAGGGAAACTCCTACAAATGCATATGCAAAATTAAATGCATATTGCTCATGATGCATGTATGCAGTATCTTAGTTTGGATCGTGATTAAAATGCAGTGGTTGCCTCTCATTTAAATAGCTAGAGCACAGGACAAACCTTAGTTTGTTTGTATTAGAGCCCGACCAATATGTGTTTTTGATACCGATATTAGGGAGCTTAAAAGGTCAGATATCGATATATCAGCTGATATTCTGTGTGTATATTATAGTACAGATTAGACACTCGTGTGTTCAAACTTTTGACTGGTACTGTGTATATATATAATACATAAACAGATATATACATAAACACAATTTTACCAATGATAGCTAAAATGTGCTGATCAGACACACATAATGATGTGACAAATGTATAATGAAGGCACGATTATGACAAAAATCATAATTGTTGATTATTCCCTTGAAATTGTAATTGCGATTATTTAAGATCATCACAATTTACATTGAATGGTGTTTATACCGTTGTTTGAAGCATGCCATATTTTTAGATCAAAATAAACATTATACTTATACATTATACATAATACTCTAACTGAAAAACTTCTATAGTATTAAGCCTCAAATGTGAACTATGCATTGAATTGGTTTCTTCTGTAAATAAAAAATACAAATATGCATGGTGATATAATGCTGTACTAAAATTAATATAATGCAAAAACCCTTAAGATAACTTGTAGAAAGAAAAGCACACAGAATATAATAAGTGGATTTTGAACGATTAATTGATGCTTTGCATGATTACGTAATTGTGGCATCCGTAATTGTAATTGCGATTAGAAATTAAATTAATTGTGCAGGATATTTAACAATAAACGTTATTATCCAAAATGAGTAATTACACTATTTAGAAGGCCATCGTTTACTCAGGAAAAAGGTCTATGTTTTGTTTAAAGCAGAGGTTCTCAATTCCAGTCCTCGCCCCGCTCTGCATATTTTGCATGTCTCTCTTTGTTAACACCTGATTCAGATAATCAGCTTGTTAAGTGCGCTCCATGCATGAACTGTGTTCCGATTGACATGCTCCTACACAGGGTCCATTGCTCCTACAGAGTCCATTGCTCCCTACAGAGTCCATTGCTCCTACACAGGGTCCATTGCTCCTACACAGGGTCCATTGCTCCTACACAGGGTCCATTGTTCCTCACACAGGGTCCATTGCTCCCTACACAGGGTCCATTGCTCCTACACAGGGTCCATTGCTCCTCACAGGGTCCATTGCTCCCTACACAGGGTCCATTGCTCTACACAGGGTCCATTGCTCCCTACACAGGGTCCATTGCTCCCTACAGGGTCCATTGCTCCTACACAGGGTCCATTGCTCCCCTACAGGGTCCATTGCTCCTACACAGGGTCCATTGCTCCTACACAGGGTCCATTGCTCCCTACACAGGGTCCATTGCTCCCTACAGGGTCCATTGCTCACAGGGTCCATTGCTCCTCACAGGGTCCATTGCTCCCTACAGGGTCCTTTGCTCCCTACACAGGGTCCATTGCTCCCTACACAGGGTCCATTGCTCCCCTACAGGGTCCATTGCTCCTACACAGTGTCCATTGCTCCTACACAGGGTCCATTGCTCCCTACTTGAGCAGGAAATCCGCTGAAGTTTAATTTATTTCAGAACATTCATTCATGGATTTGTGCTGGTGTGACATCATATACCTCTGTAAATATATACAATTTTAATTCCGTAATGGAATATATACTGGAATCATGGAGGAATATCCTGTGATGTCCACTTAATAGAACAAACATCTGAAGTGATAACAGTAATAAAGAATATCTGCAGCATATTCACCGATATAAAAGCTCAGTTTAGATTTGTTATGTAAATTGTATTATTAAATCAAGTGTATTAAATATTAAACTGATACATTTCTTCATAATAAAAAAATCAAGATTTGCAGAAAAGTAGCTAAGAAAATATCAAACACAATGAAACCGACTGGTTTGTGTTTATGTACATTTAATTTAATTTATTTTGGATTTGTATAATAAATTATTTATGAATTTGTGAAAATGATGTAGGCTCATTTGAAACCTATTTTTAATATACAGTGCATTTGTTTAAGCCTGTGGTGCGCTAACAATACTCTGTATTTTCTTTGAAATGGCTTTTTATGTTTGCATATATACACTGTTTGTTTACTGATATCCTTGTGAGCAGCGTGCCGTCGTGCTACAGGCGTCCTGACTTCAAGGACCTTTCCATGAATTAGTCCATTAAATAGTTTTTATTAAAATTAACAATGTTACATTATTTTATACTTAACCAATTAGGCCTATTATTTTAGTGAATGTGTTCGGCAGGCAGTCCCGTGCATCTTGTTTTTTGGGATGGTGGCATGTAAGCATAGAAAATTTCCTTTACATTTCCGGAAACTTTACAAAAATCCTGGTTAGTTTCCAAAATTTCGTGAAAGTTTCCTAAATTTACTGGAAATTTTTTGCAACCCTAGTGGCATGTACTTGGTAACTCGGGATTAAAAATGATTATTTAGCATTTTTAGTTACGGTGTGTATGGCGTTGTATTAAACCGCTAGGTGTTAACGGCGTATTTAAACAGAGTTGAGTCTCTCTTCTGCAAGGAATCGCAATGAACCAGGTACGATTCGACTCATTGGTGTTGCCAGATCTTGCTATTTAAAAAGTAAACGAGCATAAAATAAATCCAAATAAGATATAACGATATCTTTGAAACAAGCCACAGAACAAAATATCTCCACTTGCCTACTTTTTTAACTCATAAAATGGATGGCTTTATGCACCGAGCCTAAACAACAAGCTCAAAGATGCTTAAAAAGTGTTGCTTATGAGTGGACATGGCAACCCGTCAAGAGTGCGTTCTGATGGTGGTTTAGTTAAAGTCTTTGGTCACGGTAGTATTATTTCGATAAAGTGATGTTAGTCATCCCAATTTCGAGAGCGAGTTCTGTTTCATACACTCATGAAACTGTAATGTTTGGGGATTTATTCCTGTTTTTAAATGCATTTATCACACCTGAAACTTTATAGTGTGCCTATGACTTCTCTAATCCAGTATGTCCATTAATGTAATATTAGCTTGTTTTTTTTGCATGCATTCCAGATTTGTTTTATTAATTAATTACATTAGTCGTTGAGATTTGGTTAACAGGTGTAGTAAAATATATTTTTTAAGGCAGGTATTACATGCACGCCTCACTCTGAAGATAGAAGGTGAGTTGGAGAGTAATGCATGGGATGCTGTATTTGGTGCAGTGTAACCTGGTTGCTTCGTTGACCTTAATTCTGTTTGTGTTGAACCGGTCAGTCTTCTGAGTGAAAGCTGCTTGTGTTGTTGTGATAGCAGCACTGGGCAGGTGTTGGAGTTTGACGCAGTGTTGTACAGTAACAGTGTCTGGCTGAGATTTACAGACAGAAACAGAGGTCATAGATAAGGTCCATTAAGAATCAAGTGCCTAAATGTGACCCTGGACCACAAAACCAGTCTTAAGTCTAAATTTTTCAAAATTGAGACTTATATATCATCTGAATAAATAATATTTGATGTATGGTTTGTTATGATCGGACAATATTTGTAAATCTGGAATCTGAGGGTGCAAAAAAATCTAAATATTAAGAAAATCATCTTTAAAGATGTTCAAATGAAGTTCTTAGCAATGCATATTACTAATCAAAAATTAAGTTTTGATATAGTTACGGTAAGAAATTTACCAAATATCTTCATGGAACATGATCTTAATATCCTAATGATTTTTGGCATAACAGAAAAATCGATAATTTTGACCCATACAATGTATTGTTGGCTATTGCTACAAATATACCCCAGCGACTTAAGACTGCGTTTGTGCTCCAGGGACACATATGTCATTAAGTACATGCATGAGAACTGTGGCGGACTATTCATCATCAAATTGGTAAAGCTAACCTGATATCACACAAGTACTCTGCTGCTGTAATGTGCCATTGTTTATTTTAAAAGCTTTTATAGTTCATTACTAGTACTGTGCATCGCCAGCAAATTCACGATACGATACGTATCATGATACAGAGGCTATGATACGATACGTATGCTGATACGGGACTGCAGTGAATTTCACCTCAGCAGAATGTAGTAAAACAGCTGTTAGTTAAACACTGCACAGTGCACACTATAGGGCCAGTGCTAGCTATAGCCAGAGCAGCACTTGACCTCTGCATAATAAACGCCTCCATAACTGTACCACAGTACAATACAGGTAATGCATATGTTTCATGTTCACATCGGGCACTCCACACCAGGTACAATTGTTTGCATCTTCATTTTAGGCCCATAAATAATAATGTACTCATTCTAATACATTTATATTGTAATGTACTCATATTAATATATACAAAAAAAATCTTAACATTGCTGGTAGGTCATCATTGCACAAATTAACACTCTCTAAATGTAAAAAATAAAAATAGTTTTTTCTAAACTAATGCGCTGTATCGCACTATAACGCACACACGCTCAGTCACTCACACACATACACACGCACTCACACGCGCGCGCTCAGTCACTCACACACATACACACGCACTCACACGCAGCGCTCAGTCACTCACACACATACACACGCACGCTCAGTCACTCACACACACACACGCACTCACAGAGTAACACACAAACACACACACACACACACGCTCAGTCACTCTCTCACACTCACACACACGCTCAGTCACTCTCTCACACACACACACACGCACGCTCAGTCACTCACACATACACACGCACTCACACGCGCGCGCTCAGTCACTCACACACACGCTGAGTAACTCAGTAACTGAGTAACTCAGTCACTCACACACACACATACACATGCACTCACACTAGGGCTGTGCGATATGGACAAAAAATATATATCACGATTTTTTTATTTTTTTTTCGATTTCGATTTTAATCACGATTTTGACACAAACAGACATGCTTTATCTCACACATCTTGTTTTTGCACATCTTACTTGTCTTGCACATCTTGTTTTGCACTTTTCTTTATTCTATTACACATTTTACTCTTTATTTCTTTTTTACCTATATATATGCTCTTGTGTGGTGTTACTTTTATATAATTTTATTCTTTGCACTGTCCACTGAGCGGACCTGATTTGATCTACATTTCACTTTTGATTATACCCTGTATAATTTATCATGTGACAAATAAAGAAACCTTGACCTTTACAGTTATAAATGCATTCTGTGCAAAATTGGTTGGAAACCAATTAGACCTTTCCCAAAAAGTTGTAACATGTCTCTAGAACAGACAAATGGCAAAATACATATATATATTATATGTATATGTGAGTAATCAAATCCAACAAAACAAGATGCAACCAGAGCATGTGAGCGAATCGGAGCGGTTCAATATTCTGCTCTGTGTGTGCGCTCCGCTCAGTCGTTCACGGCCAAAGCAAACGCTCCGCTAATGTTCCGCTCACGCTCACCGGTAAACCGAATCCCGCTCAGATCACGCGCTCACATTAAATGTCTCCTGTAACGTTAGGCCTATTTATTTTTCCTGTTTATAGTGAAATTATTGAATAAATGTCTCAATTAAAGCAGTAGTCCGATAAGAAATGGTTATGTTTCAGAGTGAAATTGTTCATTTAAATTAGGGATGTTAATTAACCTTTAACCAACCGATAATAATTTTGACCCATTAATACAATCAGTTAAACGGTTTAAATTCACTTATTTATGTATTTTTAGTAATTTATCAAAATATTTTTTTTTACATATTTAAACAGAGCAGTGTGTTTCTCCATATGTTTGACCGGTTGTTTTTTTATAATGATAATGACAGGCTGCATTTGGTAGAATGCTTAAATGAGCTTAAACTGGATTTATTCCTCTTCCAACAGTGGAAGCAACTCCTCTTGGTCATGAAGATAATCGAATTGTAAAAGGTCTGCTTTTTATTTGTGTACATAAACAATAAAAATTATCTTTGCTTTTTGTAAAATAAGAAAAAATAGAATGCAGCTTTCTGCGTCTGCTTTAATTTCGCGCAGCACAATAATGAACAATTCTCTGCATACTCTAAAAACACTGGGTTAAAACAACCCAATCTGGGCTGGGTAAAGAGTACATTTGGGGTTCATTTTACCCAGTACATTTGATTGTTTATTTAACCCATCATTAATGGATGATTTAACTCAGCTAATGGCTTTATTAGTTTCTATTATAATATTCGCTTTTTTTCCTTTATGCATGAAATAATATTTACAGATTAACTTAAATCCTCTAAACTTCTGTAAAATACTCCAGACGTGATAACTTACTTTATTTCTAATTTGCTTGTTTTTATAAGCTATAAGCCTACACATTGCCTATTTAATCTCGTTTAACAAACATTAGAAGTAAAGATTAAACATTAAACCGATGTAATTCACGAGTAAATGGCCCACTCTGTAATTGTGCTTCCACCATGTAAACGGGCTGGCTCTCACGCCGAGCTGGAGTCGTGTTCGGCGGAACTGATCACGGATAAGACCGCCGCTCTGCGCTTCGTAAACGCTACATTGCCTTCATAACCTGCTCAACAACAAACAATCAACAGCTCTGAGGACATGTTTTAAGATCCAAAGTATTTGTGTTCTGTATCTTTATAAATATAATCGTTTATTTTATGCAAAGCATCAGACTCTTAATCACGCAATAAGACAGACGCGAGGGACGTTCGTTTAGTGATTCACACCGCGAATGTTGCTCTGCATAGATTTATACAATATACTGACATAAACTATTTTATAAATAAAATGTACACAAACTACCCAAACACTGAACAAATAACCCCAAAAAATGACCCAAAAGGCTGAACCCAGCATCTAGATGAATTAAGTTGTTCTCTGCTTGCAGAAGTGCTGCAGGTGCGTGATGTGATATGATATCAGGTGAATCCTCGTTCTGTTGTTTGCTGCTTTTTGCACATGTGAAATTAATCCCCGAAAAACAGCGGCTAGTATTAATGAACATCCCTAATTTAAATGTATAACATTTAAAATCTTAATTTAAAAACGTGTCTTGTTTTGAAGCCACTTGGAACATTTGCGTAAAAAATTAAATAACTGAAAAAGTATACGTTTCCATTAAAACAACGCTTCATATTCAAAACACGCACACAAGATGAAAAGCAGATATAGAATTTCACAAAATACTTATCAGGCCCATGAAAGCACACACAAGATGAAATGCACTTGACAAATAATTATTTCGTGGCGTAAATAAAAGAAACACTTTCTAAAATTAAAAATAGACCAAAACTGCGGGAAATGCGGTCCATTAAAACGTGTCAATCTTCACAGGATTTTAGAATTTGCTTTTAGAAACATTAGCTTAGACAAACATTGCTTAGCCTATTCCACAGATTCTGGAATTAACAAATTACCAAAGGGGATTTTGCGTTGAGTGGCGCTGAGCGTATGGCATGAGCGGAGCGGGATCTTCAGAAAGACGCCTCTCTGCTCTGAAGGAAATATGATCGCTACTCCCGCTGTGTGCTCTGCATGCAACATGCATTTTTGGCCACCAAGTCCTTATCCTGTTCTGAACTCATCTTCCTGTTTCTTTAGCATACTATCTGTCTGTATGCCCGGTCTGTTCTGTTCTGCTGCATTCTGATTGGTTCGGATAGCATACTGCGGGAGGTTGGGGCGGGGCGCAGAAGAAAATCGAGCTATAAAGCGATTTAGAAATCGCGCAATCTCAAATCGCGATTTTATTTCGATTTCGATTAATCGCACAGCCCTAACTCACACACACACGCTCAGTCACTCTCTCATACACACACTCACACTAGGGGTCGACCGATTATCGGCGCTGATATTAAGCATTTTACCGATTATCGATATCGGCCATTTAAAACAGATTTGCCGATAATTTTTTTTTTTTTTATGCAAACAAACATACTATTTACAGGTGACATTATTTATTGGTGAATAAATAATACAGGTGAAACTATTTAATGTTTAAATGCTGTTGGCTCGATGCAGCCTGTCTGAGCTCAACACTCTGTGAGAGTGAGGCGATCTCTCAATCTCTGAGAGCAGTCTCGCCCACCGCTCATCTGATATGTAGAGAGTCACGAGTCCGACCAATCAACTGGGCAGGCAGTCTCACACGAGCACATGCTAACTGGAGCTGCGCCAGTGATCACGCATCAGTTGTCTCTCAAAGGTAAAGCAGCAGCAGACGTTGCTGAAGTTGCAAAACACCTCAATATAACTCCATGATGTCAGCGATGCGGAAAATGCGGCGGAATCGTATCATATAATGCAGTCATATAATGGAATTTACCGTATAACGGAATGTCGCGAATGTGTCGAAGTTTGGATGAATTAATCAAAAGTAGGTCAGTACACTTAAATCGACTCGCTATGGACTAGTATCTATAAATATTAAGCCGCAAAAACACTTTAAATATGAATCCTGCATGTTCTGCATCTCTGTTAATGAATGACACAGGCGTGCGGTTTGTTTACTGCACACACACATACTGAAGCAGTGATGCTCGCAGTGACTTCAGCGTCTGCCGTCTCACTAAATGAGGACATAAATACATGAACAACATCCCCAGAACTGCTCGGAGAGTCACTTGAGCATTTGACCGTTTCATTTGAGTAAAAAGTCGTCATATCATATATACATAGGCTACAGAAACTTAAAAGGTCCTCATGGCAACCTGTCAAAATATAAGTTCGGTTTAGCGAATATATTACTGTATCGTAATACAACTACAACAATTATTACAACTTTTGTTGAGAATAATCACATACGTCCTTCGCTTACTTTAAGTTTTACAAAATGTTTACAGAATGCTTCTGGGTGATCCCTGCACTTATGTTATTATTAATATTACTGTTTATTTAATGTTGTTGTTATTAACAGTTTTCAGAATTAAAGACATGTTTAAAAGCATTTAAAGAACGTTTTTTTTGTCAGAGCTTTTGTTATTATTAATTTTGGCATTCATTTTAATTTTTACACCAGACATGTATATCGGTTCAAAATATCGGTTATCGGTCTACTTGATCTGTAATAATCGGTATCGGCATCGGCCCTGAAAAACACATATCGGTCGACCCCTAACTCACACACACGCTCAGTCACTCTCTCACACACACACACACGCTCAGTCACTCACACACACACACACACACACACACACTCACATGCTCGGTCACTCCACACTCACGCTCAGTCACTCTTACACACACACACACGCTCAGTCACTCACACACACGCTCAGTCACTCTCACACACACACACACACACACACACACGCTCAGTCACTCACACTCACGCTCAGTCACTCTCACACACACACACACTCAGTCACTCACGCTCAGTCACTCACGCTCAGTCACTCTACACACACACACACACACACGTCCAGTCATCACACACACTCACGCCAGTCACTCACACACACACACACACGCTCAGTCACACACACACACACACTCACGCCAGTCAGTCACTCACACTCCACACACACACACACACGCGCTCAGTCACTCACACACACACACACGCACACACGCTCAGTCCCTCTCAGATCACGTTGCGGCCGCACACAGATGCTCCGAAACAAACTGTTAAGCGCTGCCTCATAATCGTATCAATAAATTAGCTTAATCTCTCAAGAGCTACATTATCTTTCTCAACAAGGAGCTGGTAACATCATTGTTTCTAAAGGAATTAAACCCACAGCTTGTTACGGTGGTAATTCATACATACACACACTCTCTCTCTCTTTCTCTTTCATAAGTGAACACTTGATTAATCCTAAACACAGCCATTTTTGTCTTAAGTGAATGTAAACGGATGAGAAAGATGTCATTAACGTTAATCAACAAAAAATATATAATTCACTGAATATCTTTACTCACTTTTTAATTAATGAATCCTGTCTTTTATTAACGAATCCTATCTTTTATTAACGAATCCTATCTTTTTTATTACAGCTTCTGACCTGAAATTTGGTCCAGTAGTGTTTCTTTATGCTATTGCTAATTAATTTGATTGTTCCTGTTTTATTACTGACTGTTTACTTGCCTTTAACACTTTAATATTTTAAATGTATATTAGGCATTTTTTTTTTGCTGTGGTATTTTTGTTAAAAACATTGCCAAAATATCATCTCATAAGTGTAGGCTGCTGGTTTTTGTTATTCAGTTGCAACAATTATTTGTAAAAAAACAAAAACAGAATAAATGTTTGACATGTAAATGTTTTTTTAGTTTTTGTTTATATTGGATTTTTTTATCCTGTTGGAATCGAAACTAGGAATTGATAAGGATTGGAGTAGACTAATTTAGCCCGATATAATAATTTGGTTTGAGCCAGGTTTCAGTCAGACAGACTACATCAATATTATTATCTGTGATAATTATCTGTGGTGTTTGTGAGCGTCGTGTACAGCGTTACCGGGGAAACCGTGATGTTTAACGCTACAAAAGCGGCACCTAGTGGCAAAGAATGAATTTGCATTTTCGTTCAGACCAATGCGAAAATCGACTGATGGTTTTACGTTGCAAACACACAGAGCTGTAAATGTGAACCAGTATATCCCACAGGAAGCCCCACACACACACACACACACACATAGAGTGTAAGTCTGTGGGAGACTGTAGATCCTGCATTACATTTATATGTTGACCTCACTATTCGGGGAACAGACACACAAACTTCTATCATTGAAGTGGTTAGAACAAAAGTCATCAGCAGTTTAATAATGAAAATACAGTTAAGTGCAAGATGTGCTGTGTCATATACAGAACAATATTTTGATAGAATGTTGTAAATTATTTATATTTAGTTATCCGAGTGTCAGTGTGTTTTCACTGGAGGAGTGAATTCACAGCGCAAGTACACATTCTTACTACAGCAGTTGATATGTCCATCTGTGTAGATTTTTATATACAATTGATCTCATATAGGATGTGACAACCCTCTACAATAAACTAAACTATGTATATGCGACTAAATTTCACTCAGGGCGACTAAATTATGTCTAATATTAGCCACTGGCTAATAATTCTCAGATTTTACTCGCCAGTGCATGAGTGGGTCACAAATATATTTTCACTCTCCGTCAAGTAATCTGTGATATTTTTAAATTAATCTCAATGGATGCGCACCTGTGTTTCACGTAATGTAAACTCTAGCATGAAGCACACGACACGCCCTCACTTTGCTTTTTCCACACATGCGAAGAGAGATGCAGAGCGAGAGAGTCTTACATACCAAGCAGAATCGACGCGCTATATGTAAACGTGCATACTGACAATAAATGTAAAACCTGAATAAGTCGCTTTGGATAAAATCGTCTGCTAAATGCATAAATGTAAACGATATTCTTTGTTGTTTTTTCCAGTCAAAATAACGTTCCTTTGGAATTCCTCAGCTTTTAAGAACTGCCCGTTTCTCGGAGAGTGGGCGGAGCTAATGTGCAAACGACAATCTCATTGGCTGGCGTTCACCTATTATTATCATCCCTGTTTAGATTTCAACGAAGCAATTTGCATGAATGTACACAACCTGATTAGTAGGGATGTCCCGATCAGGTTTTTTTGCCTCCGAGTCATTTGATTTTGAGTATCTACCGATACCGAGTCCCGATCCGATACTTCTATAATACATACAAAAAGAATAAAGAAGAGCGAAGAAACAGATCCTCATCCAGATGTTCCTTATTTTTTATTTAATTCACCTTATTTTAACATTCAACAACTCTGTTAACAAACAGAGCACTTATGTGAGGTAGCTTGAACAATCAAGTAATAAATAACATAAATTCTTCACTTTTGGACTTTAGTGCAACAGTAAATGTAAAAAAAAGTCTAATATAAAAACAAATAGCACCTCACCTTAAAATACCCGGCAGGCATGTAAACAAATAAAAAATAAAGAGTGTTTGCAAAGCCAGTAATGTGCTTTTAGAACTGCACTCCTAACTTTGTTGTGTTAAATGTAGCCTTTTCCTTTCCACCTGCAATCCCAAGTTTACATATCTCACAGTTTGCTATGGCAATGTTGTTGTCATCAACTTTATAATACCTCCAGACCGACATACTCGTGTTCTACTTTGCAGGTGTGGTGCCGAATATTCTGGCTGGGGTTCAGATTTCCACCAGCATTTAACCCAACAAAGTGATGTCATGTAGTCAAGAGGTCTAACTCTGTGCCACCGCATAAATAATGAGAATATATGATCGGGAGGTAACGTCCGATTCGATCGAGTCTGAAACCACGTGATCGGGCCCGATTTCCGATCACGTCATCGGATCTGGACATCCCTACTGATTAGTATTCATGAATCCAGCAGCTCGTTAATCCTTACTGCGGTTTATGTTGGTCTTATTAGTGGAATTCATAGTATTATCTTACCAGTATTATTGTTAGTTTTCTTACCCATTTTTTTAACAGAAACACAGAATGACCAATAAACGCACCACCACCTGTCTTAAGTTTAGTTAAAATGATTAATATGCAGTCATATATGGTTACCAAGTTTCAATTCAAATTACTGAAGTTCTATGATTACTTGATTATCATAATGTCATATTATAATGCTTGACTGACTAATGTTAAGAGTGTACTTTCAGATATTTAAAAAGCTGTACCATTTTACAAACACACACACACACACACATATATATATACATACATATATTTGTATGTGTGTGTGCAAGTTGTAATATTGTGTTTATGTTATGTATATCTGCTTTATCTCATATGAATGCGTTTGGTTAATTAATAGAGCGCTTCAGTTTGCCGGTGATCATCTTTAGCTCAGCGCACGCCGCTCAAACAGCAGCGCACAACTAATATCTATGATCGGGAATGTTGTGTATATAGCATTCTAATGAGAACATTATTATAATAAAAGATTGTGAATTATTTGGGTTTAGTTGCCGTGTTTCAGCGCGTTGTTATGGAAGCCAAGTGCACGAGTTACACATCTGACTAGCGCATTTCCATATTTTTGTGCATATATAAGTTGTAATATTATGTTTATATTTTATAAATATCTGATTCTCATGTAGCCTAATTAAGCCACTATAACAAGCGCTTCAGTTTATGTTACTTTTTCAAAATCACTGAAGCATTATTAATAACAACCACTTTTATTTTCTCTTACTATTTTCATCAACAATAGGTTTAGTAATTAATATAATTGCATTATTGTCCATGCAGATGGCTCTTCCGTTTTATTCATCCATGGCACATGCATTTTGATTCTTTACATGTAATGATGTCCAATGACTTGTGTGCATTATTTAATTTTATTTGTGAGACTTTATGGTGAAATTTGGTAATGGGAGAGTAAAATATTTGTTTTAAACTTACACTGTTCAAACTATGCTGCTTATGTTGAAGTGTTTGGGATGTGACTTTTAATGATGAGACCTTCTTTTTAATCAGGCTCTCAAAAAGTATTTACAAATTTGGATATAGATTTATCGGCCAACGTATCAGTTATCGGCTAAAGACTCTCGACTGCGACTAAAACAGTTGCATTTGGCCGAACAGATTCAGTATTCCTGGAAATCAATAAAAACTGTGAAATGCAAACTCCTGAATATGATGCAAACCTGCAAAAATCAAATATATCCTTTATGTATTTAATCCCATTTTATTAACCAGTGTCTTTGCCATAGCATTAAAATTACATACGGATATTCTATGTATACTCTCACACATTATTTGCTTTGTTTTAGAACACATGATTATATAATCAAAATAAAACAATATGTTAGTCACACGCTGGGCAAAAGTGCAGCGCTGCACAACCGGACATGTTGCTGTCAATTCAAGCTGCAGTTAAACAGTTAATTTAATCACCAAACTGTCAAAAGTTTACTTCAAGAATGAACAAAGCAGCATAGATGAGTTTGAAGTTCGACGCGATCTATAAAACTGAAAACCGTGTGAATGACGCTCTGTGGTGCGGCAGGATTTTCTGTCGGCTGCAGTTAAATCCACATCAGCGATACCTTCTAAACTGCTTCAGCAATGGATGCAACCAATACAATTTGGATGCAAAACCAATACATCGGTCGACCTCTAGTGTGTGTATACATTTAATCTCTCACAGGATGCACTTGGTTAACTAGTAAAGCTAGCTAACCCCTCTAGCAAAGCACTTCAGTTTACCTTCGCTCATTCATTTTTCTGCTTTGGTTAATGCAACTTACAAGGTGATATATATATATATATATATATATCTCAAAGGTATGATTATTTGAGCAAGGAGCTCCTCACCATCTTTGCAGACAGTCAAATAATTTATTTAGGAAGGACTTTTTTATGAATCCGACCGCACACAGTGTGAACTGTAATGTATAATAGTGTCTCTTGAGTTGGTGTTAGAGGACTCCACCCTTCACAGCTAACTGTGTGCACATTATCATAAAGTTTCAGACTTTTCTAACTGCTCCGCTTTAAGCTCACACACCCAGTTAATAACATGGGCTGCACCTCTTTAAAGAGACCAGTGCCAGACTGCTCTTATGTGCTACACTGACTTTTGAAAAGTCCAAACCTGTTAGGGAGCGGTGAATGTAAGAAATCATGTAAAAATGTATCATAGTTATTGGAAAATTAAACAACGATTTATCAACCGTGATGCATTGTGCATTAAAAAAGTCCATCAAATATCATTCAACATACTGTTTTCGTAACCAGCAAAAGTTGAATGCTGTTCGCTAACCTGGCAAACTTCGGATTGGCGTTTAGCATCTTTAACATGCAGTGTGAAGTTTTTCACTCAGTTCTTTGATCATTTCAATTTAGTTTCAGCGAGTGAAGGACACATTTATACTCGCGTGCGTTGTGTATTATGGATGTTACGGTCTCTTTTACGGTATTTTCTCTTTCTGCTTGGACAGTGATGAAGTAGTCAAACATCTTGTAGTTTGCTTTTCCTCTAAATATGTACTCCCTGGACCTCCTGTTTCTAGTAAACACACTGTAAAAAAATTTGTAAAATTTACGGTAAAAAAACGGCAGCTGTGTTTGCCGTAATTCTACCGTAAAAAATACAGTAACAACATTTTAGGTTTTGGTTTTAACTTAAATTACAGTTAAATACCACAATTTCATTAACTGGTATAATGTTAATATACCAACCTATTGAAGTATTGAAATCTGTTTTGTAGCTTTGTAATACCACCAAAAGCAGGTGGTGATGAGAAAGTCACACGATGAACCAAAGCCCATTACAAGAAGCTTTTAAATATTAATATATATACAGAAGGAGCAAAGCATCGTTTACACAAGCACTAATCACCATCATGGTGACATTCAATTAGGGCTGGGCGATATGGCCCAAAGAAATATCACGATCATTTTTCATATCAGTCGATATCGATAATTTTCACGATAAATGTCAATTCTTTATTTCTTTCAAGTTTAAAGCCAGCTTTTTGCTACAAAGTGAAATAAATTTTCCTTAAAATAAATATCTAAATAGAAAAATGTATTTCTTGATCATGTACTAATGAGTGATATTGTTTCAAATAAAAAAAAAACGGTCTGGGTTACCTGATAATAATTAATAATAATATCACCTTTTCGTCTCTTAGAAATGCACATTTGATAGTAGCTTGAGTTAGGTTGCTGAGGCAAATTTTTGTTCATCAAAATCAGTAACATATTATGTAAAAATTGTAGCAACCTTTATTCTGATCAAGTTTTATATTTTTTTACTAAGCATTGGTCTCCTATAGTAGCATACATTTAAATAATGACAAACAGTTAAAACCACACACATAGCACCTCAATACCATGGTACAAATATAACTATGGGTTTTTAGGTAGCCTATTTGTATGATAAACAGTCTAAAAACATTCAGTATTAATGCACACATGCTATAGCTTAACCACACATGCTTATTATAATTATATACCTTTACTCCTGTAATAAAATCCAGTGTGAATATACCATATTTCTGCCACAATACAATGGTGCAGTGAGTGTTACTAGCATTACAGTAAATCCATAGTAAATCATGTGTAGATTGAAAAGCCTTCTGACTGTCTCGTTGCACACAGTGTTTCTCCTGTGAGGCTTTAAACTTTAAACTATCACAGAGTCATGTGTGTTCTTCGCTGAATTCAAGCGCTTCTCACTGAATCTCACAGTGCTGCTCAGTGTTCACGTGACCGAGTAAACGCATCTGCTTTAGTGAGCTCGCAGTAGTTTGAACCGTGATCCGATTTCAGGCGCGATTTCAAATGAGTCACGCTGTTTCGTTCCACTTATGGCGCATAAACATATCAAACATTTCTCGAACTCTTCATATCGTTTTTATCAAGGAACATTATATCACAATAATTATCGAATTATCGTCCAGCCCTAGACTCAATAAACTGAAATATGCAATAAACATTCATTTAACAACATTAGATGTAACATATACAACCCTAATAAACATAACTGATAAGAAAAAACTAAGAAACGGTCATTTCAAAGAAAAAACATCAAATTCAAACAAAATTTGAAATGCAGCTCAGGGAATTCTGGGAACGTTAATTTTACAGGAACTTACCGTTAACCATTTAACAGGTTTTTACTGTAGCATTTTCAGTTTTTTTTTATAACAATTATTTGTTACAGTTTACTACTGTGTGTTGTGCACTATTTGTGATGGACATCAATGTAATGATATTCAAATGAAGTTTATTTGAACACAGATGGATCATAAAATTATAATTGTTTGTTTCTTAGCCAGCAAGTATTCAATGAAGTGATTGATGTCCAAAAGTGTCTTATGAGTCAATATTTTTATTTGTAATATTCCAACCGACAGCCAAGCTAAGTTTTTGACGGATGTGATAATGTGTGAATGTTTTATTTTGGGGTAATTATGAAATGTTCTGGAGACTAAAACTTGAAAATAACTGGTATTGTTACCACTTTTTAAAACTGTGTCTCTGAAGGGAACCGTCTGTCCTCAGAATTTTTTTTTTGGCATTTTAATTTCATCTTTCCTATAATGCCTGATAAAGCAGCGTATATGAGCGCTGTGCTGCGATGTGTACAGCTGTTACCGGCAAAGCTGCTATATTTGCTCCTAAAGCGCCACCTCGTGTCAAAGTGAATCTGCATTTCCATCTTATGGTCAGATCAATGCGAATCTCGACCCATGGTTTTATGCAGCAAACATAGTGTTGTAAATGTCAAAGAAGTTAATACAAAGACTCATTGCTTGTAGCAGATTTATGTTCACACGCAACTTTCATCCCTCTCTCTCTCTCTCTCGTTAATTCTAATAAATTATATAGTTAATTATAATATATGCGATCTTACCACACTGCATCTCTGTGTCTGGTTTAAAGCAGGCTGAATGCTAACGAGCCTTAACTGACGTAAATGACCATAATTTGCACGGTGGAAGAATTATCGTCTTGTCATATACAACCATTCATAAACTCAGAATTTATATGACCCCCCTGATGCTCATAAACTTTCATAACTGATAGTCTAAGTGTTTTTCTTTTTCCTTGTGAACTGGCCGAGCCTTGATTAATCTGTTTCTTTACATGTGTTTGTTTACTGACCGTTCCATGCAATCGTGAAATACAGCATTTGTTTTTATTATTATTATTATTATTGGCTATTTGTTGTAAAAAAATAAATAAATAAAGACTTCGGGTTCGGGCTCTAAATTTAACAGTGCTGCTCGGGTCGGGTCAATTTTGTGTTGTTTTAGTTTTAGTTAGTAGTACGTTTTTAAAAGTTAGCCTATTTAGTTTTTCAGGGCTCTAGACTGCGACTAAAACAGTTGCATTTGCAACCAGAAATATTAATTTGCAAGCATATTTTTGCAGAGGCTTAGAGATGCATCAATCCAATACTCTGGATCGGTATCGGCTCCGGTCCGGTCATTTTCTGCGGATTGGGCATCAGTCAGACGAGACGGATCCAAATCCGATGTTGTGCGTATACTATTGTGGTGTTGTTAAGCCCCACGAAAGCCACAATAACATCATAAAACACCATAGAGTTTTTGTGCATTATATTTCAAGTGTTCTGAAGCTGTTCCATAGTTTAATCTGAGCTACAAATGAATATTTAAGTCCTTAAATTCAAGTTCAGGTAAACTCTTCTCTCCGCTGCGGCGGTCTGACATCGTCCGTTCAGCATTCAAACTGTGTTGTGTTCGGTTACTACTAGGGATATATCGGCCACCATATCGGTATCGGCCGATAAATGCCCATTTTTCTGTTATCGGTTATCGGCCCGATAAGAATATTTGGCCGATATCTTTAAGCAGATAAATAATGCATTATTTCCTTCAGAGACACTTCAGATGTGCGCTGTTCGCCATGATGGTTTTTAAATGCTTGAAATATGATTGGAATCACTTTGAAAAGGACAATACACTTATGTGCAACATGTGCAGAGCAAGTCTGTCATAAAGGCTACATACAATTATAATAAGAACATTTCTGTAAATGACGTTGTATAATCTTTGTGCGCTGTGTTTTGTGCGTGCGTTGAGCGCATCCACAACGGAGCTACACCTCCATGACAGTTAAATTCGCTTGTGCATTTGCAGCCTTTTGTGCAATTATACATAGTAATATTGTGTTTATTTGATGTATATCTACTTTATCTCATATAGAATGCGTTTGGTAAAGTTAATAGAGCACTTTAGTTTGCTGGTGGTCATCTTTAGCACAGCGCACGCAGCTCAAACAGTAGCGCACAACTAATAACTATGATTTGGACTGTCGTGTATCTAACATTCTAATGAGAACATTATTATAATAAAACGTGAAATCTTTGGGTTTAGTTGCCGTGTTTCAGCGCGTCCATGAGTTACACATCTGACTAACTTATAAATTAGTTCAAAATAACATGTGCATTTCCGTATTTTTGTGCATATATAAGTTGTAAAATTATGTTTATGTTCTATATCTGATTCTCATGTAGCCTAATTAACCCGCTAAAAAATGCTTCAGTTTACAGGTGTTCATTCAGCTTCATACAGTGCACGCAGCTGCTATTTAAAACAGTGGAAACCTATTAATTTGTTACTTTTTCAAAATCACTGAAGCATTATTAATAATAACCACCACTTTTATTTTCGCTTATTATTTTCATCAACAATATGGTTTAGTAAATCATATAATTTCATTATTTTCCATACAGAGATTTGAGATGGATTCGAGACGGCTCAAACTATGCTGCTTATGTTGAAGTGTTTGGGATGTGGCTTTTAATGATGAGACCTTTTTTTTTTTATCAGGCTCTCAAAAAGTATATACAAATTTGGATATAGATTTATCGGCCAACATATCGGCACAGTCACTGAGGTTTAAAACTGTTAAAAGAAAAGGCTCAGTAAACTAATGCACAGATTAATACACTACTTATCAATATATCTTCCCTCTGTACTTTTCTCTTCTATGCGGACTCAGTGTTGTTTCAAGCGCATCATTCTGCGCACATGATGCTCTTTGTGCCGCTCTGTATTGGAGCCTTTCGTTTTATACTTTTTGCGCAATGAAATATAATAATAGTCTTCCTTGTTCTGTCCTATCTATCATATGTTGCTGTCTTATTATTGTGCTATGCATTTTTTGTCATTTAGTAGCCGCTTTTATCCAAAGCGTCTTCCAAATACGAAAACGTAACTAAAACTATAAGTTAAAACTCTCTAAATACTATATATACACATTTAAAAAAATAATAATAAAATGACAAATGCATACAACAACATTTAAAAACTAAACATTTAAATGAAAACAAAAAATAAAGCTAAAAACTATATATATCAGGGCTCTAGACTAACTTTTTGCACTGGGTGCACTGGCACAAAAGTTAGGTGCACCCAAATTTTCATATAGGCAATATTGACTAGTAAACGATTAACTAACAATCTGGTCAACATAAAGTTCTTTATTTGAAGCACAATTCTACAAGAAAGGTAACTTACTGAAAAAGTGTTGGTGCTTAAAGTGCTTCACTGAGCTAATATTTAAACTTAAAAAAATCTCAAGATAAATGAAATAAAAAGAACATCTAAATTAAGTGTTTTAAGGGCTTCAAACTGAACATCTCATAGCTCAATGTATTATGGACTATCCTCTATTGCAGTCACATGCCTCTCGGATGGCCAACTCCTGTAGTTTGTCCTTCTTGATCTTTGTCCTCGGCTAAACCAGCTGCCACACTCTCTCTAGCATCAACATCTTCCAGACTTGCCCCCTCTACACAGATTCTTATCAGATCTTCCACTGTGTCTGAACGAAGGGATGCTCTAGTGCAGTGCTTCTCAAAACCCTCCCATTAAACCTATTAAAAAATCCTTCAAAATATACCACAGACAACATTCTTCTAATATTGTTATGACTTTTCTGACTTGAGAACCATTGTAGGGCTCCAGACTAGCATTTAAGGACACCAGCACCAGTGCCTTTAAGTTCTACAGAAGGTGGCACCAGCACCTGACAGTAAAGCACTCACCCTAATCACACATGTACATCTTGTACACACATGTACAAGACGTCCTTACAGATATACTTGTGCTGTCTGGGTAGTTGAGATGCAGTTCAAAATTAACTTTTATCAATGTAATTCATAATGTCTAAATATAATTTAATAAATACAATATATATATATATATATATATATATATATATTAGGGAGGGCAAATGGCTGATAAGCCTATAAGTACTTCTCTGCAGCCATCTAATAGTGGTAATTTAATGTATTTTTTATTTTTAAATAAGTGGTTGCTTTCCTACATTATGAAAAGTTTAGTTTTATAAATGGGAAAACCTATGAAGGATGAACAAATAATGTCATCACATTAAAAATAACTTTAAAATTCGGTAATACTTAAAGTTTGAAGTGCTGGGAAAAGTTGTGTGAAGCATTTAAAAACACTTTAAGACATTCGACCATTTCTGTCACAAGTTGTTCCTGTAACGTTAGTTATATTAAATTAAGGGTGAATGGTGGAGATTTGTGTTTATTGAACAACGTTTCTCCTGTTTTCCACATCAGTGGAGTTTATTCTGATATCTGTAGCTTTAACATAATTATGTGCCGAATTTGAATGCTTCTCACAAGATCTGACAGAAATGTTATGGATTCTGCGGCTAATTCTACTACTTTCTTCACTGTATCTCCCAGCGTGTGTATAACGGTGTCGCGTGATCGAGAGCAGCCGCGCGCCGGTCCGAGCAGATAAACGGTCTGTAGCCCAAACGAGTAGCGCGGATTTGTTCCGCTTTTTTGTCCAATGTAGCTCTTGTAAATCGTGCATGAAGAGAACGCAAAGCTGTTCATTCCATTTTTTGAACTGAGAAACAACCTTTCTTTGACTGAATGCGCGTCACAAGACGTCACAAGACGCGTCTAAGAGCAAAATCTGCAGCAATTTGGAAAATAGCGGAGTTTGCATGATTTTGCGATAAATTCAGCGATCGCAGAATCCTGGAGGGACTGTCAGACACTCACTGAACAGATCAGATTCAGAGAAAGAGCTGCGTGCATCTCTACTACTCACCTCTCTCTCTGACTGCAGCAGCACACGCATCTTCAAACGCACACACACATACAGGAATATCTGGACCACGGCCAATCAGAGGGGGGGTCCGCCCTTCACTATCTCTGATTGGTTTAGACCACGATATAAGCCTAACGGGGGTGTCTTTTGTTGAACCACAGAGTTTCTGAGTCGCGGATACTTTTTTTTTCTTTTCTCGAATGGCTGGACGCACCAGTGCGCCCTGGGATTTTTGTTAGTCGCACCCGAGAGAAATTAGGGTGCACGTGCGACCAAATTGGTCGCACTCTAGAGCCCTGTATATATATATATGTTATTTCATTTCCATGTAGTATGTTGAAGTAACGTTACTAAAATAACTCACATTTATTAAAACTAGAGAAAATACCTAATTATTAAAATTTTAAATAAATGTACTTTAATTTTATAGTATATATTTATATATAAATGTATTTGCTTGTTTTTTCATGAATGTATTTTACAATACAAAGAGCAATGTGTGACATTTTACCAGATTTTGTCGAAAACTTGTTCACTTTTATATGTAAATACAAATGTTTCACTAGGTTTTATAAAATTGTGCGCACATGATTTTTCTAGAGTATCTTTTGCTATAGTCAGATATGACCGCGCTAATACAACAAACATCACCGCGGATGAGTAACTGAGTATCTCTTCAGCAAGCCGACGCGCAAACTCCCGTGAATGAAACAGAAAACACACAATCATCTTCATTAAAAGTAGTGAGACTAACCGATCTTTCCAGTGCTGACGCCGCGCTCTCTTCTGTCGCGGTCTCTGATATTGAAATTAGCTGATAATTAAGAAAATGCAACGCATATCGATTGCATTCATTGACGTGAATAGATTTGCATATTGCGCGGGAATTAAACAACGGATTTATATCCATTTTGCGAAGACACATATATGTGTACATGGAAACTTTTTACAAATCAGATAGATATCCGATCAGAGAAAACGCACCAGGTGTAAACAGGCCCAATGTGTCTGAAATTACAAATACATGCGAAACTGTCAAAAATGCATGTCTCTGCAGGTATCCTTGTAAACGCGCTTGCTTAGGTGAAGCTAAACTATTGAGAAAGGAAATGGATAGTATTGGTTCACTGCAGTCTAATGTTCATGAGGCTTTCTGTGTTATGAATATTAATCCATGTGTTCCTGTGGCTCAGTGGTTAGAGCATTGCGTTTGCAGCGCAAAGGTTGTGTGTTCGATTCCCAGTGAACACATGTACTGACTAAAAAATGTATTGCCTGAATGCACTGTAAGTCGCTTTGGATAAAAGCATCTGCTAAATGCGTAAATGTAAATCAAACAACACATAGAGAAAAGTCACTTTTGTAGCTTTACAGATGTAGATTTAATTTATACAGTGAAGACTACACGGTGCTATTTTACATTTGATTATTCAATTTCTGCACCTGAATACTGGTAGACTAACCTGAAGAATATTAAGCACTGTTTATTTCATTTGCATCATTTTGCTATTATATTTAGTCTATGTTTGTAATTTGCTTATTTTCTATGCTTATTTATTCACCTACAAAATCGTCCGAAAAAAAATGTCGGAGGATTTCGATAAAGTAAGGAAACTTTACCTCCTTTGCTCCTGTAAATAAACTCGCGAGACTAGCATATATAAGGCGTGCACATGATGCATACGTCATCCTCCAGAACGGCTTGCACGTATGACAGTCAGCAGAAGTGATAAAAAGTGTTTATTACATTTGAAATATGATATGTTTCTTACAAACATGCATGGATTCGCTACAGGAGGTCTTTATTCATCCCCCGGAGCCATGCGAGGCATGTTTTAATATGGATGAATGCGCTTTATTTGACATCTTTCGGACTGTTGAACAAAAATTATATTATGGGAAAACAGCTGTAATTCTGCCGTTCCATAAGCGCCACCTAGTGTCAGAGTGAATTTACAAAGTTACATTTACATTCAGTCTGTGTGCTGTATTTGTCTAGCCAAAAAATGGACTGAGTTTGCATGCCCTGCTTTAAATTTTAACCCGGTTGATTAAAAAGCTATACATTTAAACATATTCCTTGGAAAATATATCACGAATCACAGTGGAGCTATAGATTATTTTGTTCAATAAATACTCTGATTTGACCTTGAGATTAGATAGCTTCGATGTTCGACCTGTATTTGTAATAATACTTGATTACAGTGACACTAATAATTATTATTTCTGCCAGGAATGCAAAATCAATTGTGAGTTATTTTGAATTGAATGAGACTCAAATAGTAGTTGACCAATATATCGCCAAAGCCGATATATCCCCAATGCCGATATCAGCCGGTATATTTAAATCTCAGCATCAGTCGATGTGTTCGAGGCAGGACTTTTATTTTGACGGCGATGAAAACGGCAGTGCCTAAGCACAGTGCTCTCATTGTCCCGGTTGTCGTTTAACAGTTCTGATTGACTGATTAATTAATATTTCATTTCACAAACCTTGCAAACTTAAGTCGAATCCAGCTGTGAGATCTTATAAAGGCCCAGTCCCATTTCTACCCATTAGCCCTTCACGTGAATGGGAACAAAACTCATAAATGTAAGCATTTTTGGCATTAATAAAGATTTTATTGAAAAATAATCATGTATTTTGTTACATTAAATCATGTTTTTATATTTACAGTCATGTTATTCAAAGAAATGTTTGCAAAAAATCGCTAAACGTCTGACTGCACGACAGTGCCACTTCATATTTTCATGTCTGATCAGGGCAATAACCACCACAGATATTAAGGGTGGCTAGTACCCCCAATAATTATAAATCGCAAAAAAAAACACTCTTAATTCGAGAGAGAGATGAAATTTGTGCGTCTCTCTTTACTATGAGTGAGTTTACTTAAAAAAAAAAAAAAAAATAATAATATATGGAAAATTTAATGTAGCGATTTAATATTTAAACTGTTAATAAAGTCGTGGGACAGCGTTGACTAGTTTCTTTGCTCCTGGATGTGAGCTGCGCGATCTGTGTGTGTGTGTTTGAGAGAGAGTGTCTCTGTGTGTGAGTGTGTGTGTTTGAGAGAGGGTGTGTGTGTGTGTGTGTGTGTGTGTGTGTGTGTGTGTGTGTGTGTGTGTGTGTGTGTGTCAGTAAGCAGTGCATTAACACAGAACGGCAAGACTCTAATGCATACCAGTATGTGTGTATTGTAGGAGCTAGATGACTTATGATGACACGTGTGACGGTATAGTAGTGATGTCCCAATTCTTCGGGTATATTTTCACCCCTACCCCTTGATGCTCTGCTTCAAGTATGGCTGAACGATTTTGGAAAATGTAATTGCGATTTTATTGTATTTTTCTACATTGCTGTTTAATATGCAATTCGTTTTTTAACGCTCTTTAAATCATTGTATAGTATGACCAACACAGTATTAGATAGATTAAACCTAAATGTTGTTTTCTGTAGGCCAGGCCTATATGTTATGATGAAATTATGTGATGCAATTGATATGAATTACATTGTATTTAACAACTACAATCACAGTAGTATATTAACTGATTTGTTGAACTTCCAGCCGTGTAAGCATGTAATATTTATGACAACATAAAGCACTGACACATAATCCTGGTGTAAACAGTATTATGAAAATCACACAAACTAAAGTAGATTGCAGAAATATAAAAACAAATCTGTTGCTTTATCACACTCAGTATTTATGTAATTAATTAAAAGTCACTGTAATAAACATATACTGTACGTAAGCGCTGATTTGCCTTCTTGTATCCGTGCAGCGGATGCCAGTCACAGGCTCAATCTCTTCTACCTGGCTAATGATGTCATTCAGAACTGCAAAAGGAAGAACGCTATCATTTACCGAAGCTCCTTCGCCGAGGTGCTGCCAGGCGCCGCCCTGCTGGTCAAGTTAGTGAACCACATGCATGTTTGTGCACGAGTGTGATTAGTGCATTCTGGGCTGACTCTCTGTGTGTTTGCAGGGATGCTAAAGTGTGTACGTCAGTGGACCGGATTTTCAGTATTTGGCAGGAGAGGAGCGTTTATCCTGAGGAGCTGATCTCTGAGCTGAAGGCCAGTCTGCAGAAGAAGGAGAAGGAGAAAGAGAAGGAGAAATTGAAAGAGAAGGAGGAGAAAGAGGAGAAATTGAAAGAGCAACAACCTTCTCCTGGTCAGTTTCTGAGCTGTACGCTTCCAGTATTTGTCATTGTTGCAAAGACAAACAAATTATTAAAATTACTATATAAAATGAAATTGAACATTCACAGTGTTTATAAATGTATTATTTATTTCAGTGTTTTTTGAAGTGTGGGGCGTGGCTGCCCAGGGGGCGCCAGAGCATGTGCACAGAGTGCAAAAAATATATATATTTTGTATAATTACTTGAATGAAATGTGCGTATCGGAACAAATAGCTATCCATTAAATGAAAGAGCGTTGAGTGCGGTTCCCAAACTTTGCTCTTCCACGATCCACCCAGACAAGAATAATCTATTTCAAGACCCACCAAAATACTTGTAATTAAAAAAAACTATTGATATTACTGTAAGCTGGATCTTAGTTAAAAGTTTAATATGGCAGAACTGAAATATTTAAGAAAAATAACCGTTTTATTTTATAGTACAACTGTACAATTTCACTACTAATATTTACATTTTGATTTCTTAATTTACATGCGTTAATGTGTCTATGAAATATGTCCATTAAATCTCAAAACACTGGTGCGGATATGAACAGTAATCTGCTCCGAGTTTTGTTAAACTCATTGCGGGGTTCAACATAGAAAAAGTATGCGTGTGTGTGTGCGCGCGTGTGTGTGTGCGTGTGCGTGTGTGTGCATGTAGGGGAGAGCAGAGCACAACCCAACAATTTTTTTTTTTTTTTTTTTTGCAAAGCATAAGAAGGAAAGCAGAACTATCTTAATAAAATATTTTAAAAATAATAAACAGATGTCTCATTTTAAATAAACACTAAAAACTTAGAGTTGCCACATTTACTTTTGCATTGGTTATATAAATATTCAGCAATATCTTCAAAAGATTTTTTAACTTTGGCACATTTTTGTCTCTATATAGTGATGAAATGTCAAGGAAATAACAGGAAATGTTGTACATTTTGTTATGCTAGCATGTGAAAGATTTAAATCATATACATTGTTACAATTAACCCCGTGTTTGTGACCCGCACATGTTAAATGCTTTTTACAGACCGTTTAATTATTGCTAAGAAGCCAAATGCATATGAAGGAATGAAAACAACAAACTTGTTATATCTCACAGACCGTGCCGATTTCAAATAAAAAAATTATTTAGACTGAAATCAAAAATACTAATTTCTGCCATATGGACATTAACTAAAGACAGTCACTCTCTGAAAAGCTACTACTATAATGCAGAATCTTTAATTTTCTGCAAAGCTGCTTTGAAATCATGAAAAGCTCTCTACAAATAAACTTGAAATTAATTGAAATTAACATTTGAGTTTTCCAGTGTATGCAATCTCATGCAGAATACAGCGCAGGGAAGTGAGCGAGATTTTTCTCATTAGCGGACCGAGCCTTTTAATAATCAACCATTGCTCACTGTTATTAAACTCGTGCGCACCCTCGCGATTCAAAGGTTTTTTTTTACGGCCTTTGTGATAGCAATATAGCAATTGGTAATTCATGTTGGTATATCATGCAGCCCTACACTCTGCGACCCACAGTTTGAAAGCCCCTGCATTAAGTAACCAAGAGTAATATATATATATATATATATATTTCTAAAAATAACTTAACCATGTGTCTTTTTTAAATTTCTGCAGCCCCAGTCAACCCCAAAACTGCTCTGAAGTCTAAAATTGTTGCAGAGTTTATAGTAAGTCTTGATTGTCTTAAGATTTAATTGAACTTTTCCCCTACTATATTACACTAATAATTAATGTCTTTACTCTTTGTCAGCCGCATGATTTTGTAGAGCGGTTAATGTCTTACAAGAACTCTCTGGACGAGAGTGATTTAAGAGAGAAGCAGTTAGCTGCTCTCAGAGTGGACGTCTGCAGCACAGAGGCCCTCAAAAGGTTAAAAGGTAATGTAATATTAACCAAAAACAGCACTTTATAGATGCTTAGAGAGAAGCTTTTCAAACTCTCTCTCAATTGAAATACATAGATAAAGCAGGAGGGAATGTGTTCTCAAAGGACTTTGAGGAGGGAAGCATAAAGCTGCAGGAATTTGTGACGTTCCTGGAGGGCCAGATAAAAGCAGGACCCCCGCTGCTGGAGGCACTGGGAAACGCTGACATCTTTTACGAGATGCAATACAAAGAGGTCAAAATTGTTGCCAATGTGAGTAGTCTCTGATGATGTATTCACATTTGTTAAAAAGAGTTGTGGTCATGCTTGCTTTGGCACTGATTAATCTGCTCTCTGAGGTTAGACTCCTGTTCATCAAACCAAGTGGGCATGGTTAGTGGCGTATTGCGAGTGTCATAGCCTTTTAGTCTACCACTAATCATGTATCCTGATATTGTGCTTCTCTCAAACCCCTCATCGCTTCTCATAGGCGTATAAAGCTTTTGCAATCGCGTCAGCAGCCTGAAGCGTAAGCTGGATGCTCTGAAGGCCACGTTGCCCAGTCTGGATGACTCTCCCATCCCTTCCCCCTCTGAAGATGCCCCGTCCCCCACCGGCTCAGAGTCGCCCTTCCATAGCATGAACTCCAGGAGCGGTTTGGGTAGTGGGGATGGAAACGGAGGGAGAGGTTTGGAGCAACAGAAGGACAACAGAGATATAGAGGACATGGACATGTCTGAGGAAGAGGAAACGACAGCAAATGCTGGAATCATTGGTAAGATAAAGCAGAGATGAGGGGAAATTTAGACTAGTTGTAACATTTAACTGATATGGTTGTTCTTTGTCCTCCAGTTGATGAGAGAAAAGAGAAGTCAAGTCTTCCACCTGTGTCCAAGATTACAAATACTACAGCAACAAAAAGCTCCCAGATCACTGCTACTAAACCGTCCCAGATTTTAGCAACTCCAACAAAGACGGTGTCTGTGTCAACAACCAATGAAACACTTCCTGCAAACACCACACCCATTACGACCACACCTGTACTTGCCCCTGTCGTTAGCCCCTCTCCCCTACAGGTGAACTTGGCTAATGTGGATCTGGGCAAGATCAGCTCCATTCTGAGCTCTATCTCCAATGCAATGAAGACCACTGGTGAGTTTTCCAATAGCAGAGAACAACAGACAAGTTCCAAAGGTAAATAATAAAATACCAGTCAAATAGGTGTTGTTTTTATGTTTAGAATAAGGATAACTTTCTCAATCCATGGTAATGTTTTAGTGGACAAACCTAGGCCACTGAAAGAGTTTGAGAAGAGAATTTGTTTATTGTAGCTCATAACAGTGTATTCTTCTTTCTCGATACCCAGGTGTCAGTCCTGTGCCCCGTCTTTCCCCTGGCACACCTACCACACCATCCAGCCATGCCTCCTCCACCAAAGCCCCTCCATTGACCCCTGGAAGCATTCTCTCATCAAATCCTCTGGCTAGCATCTTGTCTAAAGTGGATTTTTCCCCTGAGAACATCCGAAATGTTCTCACCAAAACACAGACTCACAGCCCCAACCTGAAGGGTAGGACACATAACTTGTACACTATTGATTTCTGGGGGAAACCTGTTTGAACCAATAGTTATTAAATCTCTATCTTGCAGGTTTGTCTTCTCTCCTTTCATCAGCTCGTTCAGACGCTCTCACCACTCCAGACCCTGCTCCGTCTTCATCTGCCTCGTCTTCATCTGTCACCACAGCTGCAGCAACCTCCACCACAACAACCCCAACAACTCAGAAGGCCCAAAAGCCCACAGGCAACAATTTCAAGCGAGAGTCTGAGCGAGAGAAAGGGAAAGAGTGGGAGAAGGTAAAAGAGAGGGAAAAAGAAAGAGAACGAGTTAAAGAGAGAAAGAAAGAAAGTAAGAGAGAGGCTGTGGTAGTGCCCAGCCTGGAGTCTAAGATCAACAGTTTCCTTCAGGGAAATCCTGGTTTCAGTGCACTCGGACTTGGCTTGGATGACGTGGGCAGCAATAGCCCTCTCCTCGTCGGTGGGGATAACCTGGAAGGCACCCCTGTCCGAGATGAGAGTGGTAGCACGCCCACTCAAGATGAAATTATGGACTCGCCCCATGTACTCGATGAACCCCAGAGTGCAGGTCTGTCTGGAGGTCATAACCTTTCACCTACAGCCTATCACAGTGACCCCTGGGATGCCGTGATCACTCCACGAGAGGCTCTGGGAGAAAACAAGCGGAAAGACAGGGATTACCGCACACTACCACCCTCACGGCTTGCCACCTTTAGCCCAAGTGCGACTAAACCGGTCAAGGCCATGACTAAAACCAAAGAGAAAGAAGGGTTGAAGAGTAAAGTTGTTCCATCAGCTGCCATTGTGCAGAATTCGAAAATAAAGGCAAAGATGGATGGAGATGGAGATAAAAAGCATCCTCCCGCAAGCCAAGTGGAGGATTTGCCGATGGGACGAAAGACAAGGAAAGGAAAGCTTCAGCTGACAATGGAGACCACTACCATCACATTGAGACTCTTGTTTCTTCATCCTCCAATGAGGGAGCACCAATCGAAACCCTTGATTATGGCAACCGCATCCAAACTGTGGAAAGCATCCGCGTGGTTGGGAGAGGCCTGAGAAGAGGGAGCAGTGCGGGTTCTGGAGTGGGCGGGGCCTGGTATGAAGAGGAGGAGTTTATGGAAGCCCCACCTCCACATCACCCTGCTAGTCGCAGCCATAAGAATTCTGAGGAGTTGGGATTGGTCCCTCCTCTCCCTCTTCCTCTTCCTCCCCCTCCTCCTCTTCCTGCTCACCTTCCACCCTTTGCAGTATCCACCTCCACCCTATCCAAACCAAGACCCCATACGACCTCCTCATGGCATTCCTCAGCACCATCCTCCCCCTCTGTTTTTTCCCCCTTCCATTCATCCTATCCCATCACCCCTTCCTCCCATCCCTCAAACTCCACCTCCTTCCAGAGACTTCCCCCATTCCTCAAACTCCACCGTTATGGTTGGTGGTGTCCTTGTACCTATAGACCGAGTCCTACCCTATCCACCTGCCAACTTCCCTCCGGATGGAGCGGGGCATGGAGGTAGCGGTGGTAGTGCCCCTCCCAGAGGCGGCAAACACCAACTCTCTTCCTTGTTAGGAGATCCCCCTCGCCCAGGCACGGTGAAAGAGCAGTTTGTCTTGCGCCATACCCCACCTCTTCACCGGCCTGGCACCCCAGGAGCTCCTCCACCCCTCCTGGGCAGACTTCGAGAGGGACCCAGTCCCACACCACCATCACCCTCTACCCCAACAACACCTACTCCTTCATCCCCTGCTGGGGAACCCCATCCTCATTTATCTATCCCCAACCGCCTACCCCTCCATACCCCAAATCAGAGACCCCACCACCCTTCCTCCCCTCCGCCCCTCCTCCAATTACCAAACCAGCATCATCACGCACGTCGTTCCCCACAGTTTCCTAGAGGCTCCTTGCCCCTTAACCGTGAACCCCTTGTGTCTGGGTCCAAGCGTCCTGTTGGTGGTTTCGCCAGTGGGCCTTTCAACCCACCCAAAAGACCATTCCTGCCCCCTCGATATTAGCATCTCCGAATGAGTTCTAAATGCTCTCTGTACAAATAGGAAGTGTAGCAAGTTGCATCACCTGCTAATTGCAGTGTGAGAGTTATACTGCATGTAAATACACATGCACCAACACGCCTTGCCCCATGTTACAGCACTACTCTTCTCAGTGAAAGAAGTTTTCAGATACCCTAAAGATGAACTAGGAGGAGAATGTGGAGATCCAGAAGCATCAATGGAATATGAAAGAAGGCAAAAGGTGGTTATCCTGTTCAATTGGTGTAATGTGAGAAAGAGTGTGTGTGGTGTATGGATGACTTGTAAGTAGATATGCTATTTCTTTCCTTCCAGTAACTGCTCCTTCTCTTCTCCACCTTTATAACACTTGCTTTTCTTTTTTTATGTAAAATACTTGTTTCTGCCATTGAGGGATGTCTGTTACTCTTTCACTTTGTGTGCAAAGCCAGTGGATTTCAACTTTTATTCCTGAGTGATTAAATTATTGACAAAGATGTACTGCTGGGCAACCATAATGGCTTGTAGTGATAAAAAAAATATAGCCACTTTAAACCTTCACCAAGATGTGAAGATGTAGGCTCACATTGCGTACAATATAAGCTAGTCAAGTGTTCAAGGCATAACTACTCGTAGTTTTCCAGTGCTTTTCAAGAGTTCCTTTGCAGGGTTTTTTTCTTGATAGAGTTCTTGCATGTATTCTGATTAATAAAAGCAATTGTGACAAGAAATATTATTGAAAGGAAGGAGGCTTTTCTTTACAGGTGGTCTCATACTTTGTTCAAGAACATATGTACCTGGATTATTTTGTTTTTACTTGTTTTCTCCTGTAAGTCTTCTAACTTCAATGTTTTCAGGAATGTGCAGAGCTTGAATACACCGCTCTGAATATTATGTCCAAATAATAGTTGAGGAAAGAATTAGTTTGGCTTCATTACTTTCAGTTTACCATTGTATCTGTTAATCTTTTAAGTCAGTTCTTCGGTAAGATGAGTTATTTAACTCTTTATCGTGTACACATGAATGAAATGTTCTACACAAGCCACACTTTCATGCATTGCATTTTCAAAATGTGACGTCACGTGCATTGTTCGTAAAACGAAGGCAAATAGTACATATTTTCACTACAATGTTGATACACTGCTTTCCAACTATTTAAATGTGAATATAACATGCACATTGTTGTAGTTCCCATGCATTGTGTAAGAAAAAAATAGCTCAAGTGCTGACGTTGAATATTTGAGGAGTGTGGTTTGGTGTCTTCATTTGGACATTTGCATTCATTGCGAGGAGTATTTAAGAGAAAATACACACATATATATATATATATATATATATATATAACAATAGTTAGCAGCCTTGTTGCACATCAGCATATTATGCACAAATAATTAAATGTATAATTAATGATGCATAAATGCAGCGAGTCTTCAATTGTGATAGAATTGTTTAATTGTAAATCATTGCTTCAGTTAAATCAACTTCTATGCATTTTACACCAACTGCATCACCGGTTTACTTCTCAATATTGCGTAAAATCTGCTCATATCAATGGTACAGATAGCTGTCTGTTTAATTAAACTAATATACAGTACTATTCTCAGAAAACTAAACCATGTAGTACCTAATTGTTCTGTAGCAACCTTCAGAAGTTCCTCACAACATGCCAGAAATTACTTCTCTCAGAAGCGTAATCAATTGTCTTTGCAAATACAGAGTTTTTCTCTATTGATTATTGCATATTTGAGTTTTGTGGCCCTGTGGTAATAATGATGATTGATTAAGAAACTAAACTTTATTTTCCCATTCATGTTCCTGACTCTTATCCTTGCAAAGATATGAGACGCCATAGAATAGACTAATAATATCTCCACACCATGACTTTAACAGTATATTGTGTTGTTATAATGGACCCGTAATTAATTTAAAGGGACTGTGTCAGACGTCTGCACACATATCGAACTAAACATCATCAGATGTTGGAGGAGATATGATCACTGATATTATATGTGCAACCAAACATTGTCACGGTATTGTGTAGCATATTTAATGTCACTGATGATGATCAATGAGTGCTTAATTGTGTGTTATATCTTAAACATTGTGCACTTGTTAAATTTGGCTTAGTTTTGTAAAATATGGCAGTCAAGGCTCATTCATTTTCCCCAATGTTAGCCTTTTCAGTGACCAGTAGATCATGCAAATATAAAACACTCGCTTTACAGTCAAGTGTATGCTGTTTTTGCACTGAACCCAAGCAAGTTTAAAGCTAATGGTGAAGATATGTGTTTAATATAATGCAAATAGACACAGATTTGGTTTAATGGAGCTGTGTCTGGAACACACTTATAATGTACTTTACCAGTTTACAGGCACATTATTGAAATTTAAATGTTACATTTTGTTGTAATCTGCTTTTTATTTACGTTCTGGACTATTTAACAAGTTTTTCGCTTATCTATAATTGTTTATACATCAACAATGTCTCTATAAAGGCTCCTTCAGGAGACAGCACTCACTTGTGCACTAGTTTGTTAATTATATACATTTTGCACTTCGTGTCTAGGGTCCTGTTGAAATATCAGGGTGGTGGTGGTGTTAGTGTATATAACGTTATATTTGTATTTATTTATTTTACCTCGTACAAAGACGCATCAGATCAGGCTGACGTGATGGAGCTAACTTGAGCTTGTTTCTCTAAATATATTATATTGTTTTGGTTCGACATATATGTAGTTTTAACGTTCACTAAGTCTATTTTCCAGTCCTCCGTAGAATCCGTTTATTTTAGTGTGATGTGCGTTTACTTACGCACCGAGTGGACGCTCGTGACGCACGCCTGGCTTCGCTTCTCATTGGTTGTTTCTCACGCAGAGCCCGCCCTCCTTCGAATTCCTTCGGCGAATCGGATTTCTTGCTCTAGTTCCGGAAAAATGGCAGCCCGCTGAGAGAGGGCAATATTTGATGTTTTGAGGGGAAATAATGAAGCGTTAGCGTCGAGTTTGGGGTGTATAATGTTCGTGGACGGGTTCTGGAGGGCGGCAGTGACAGCAGCGGTGCGCGGCAGCAGACTCTATGGGAAGGTGTGCAGGGTTGTGTGTGTTATATGACCGATGCTCTGACACACTGAGATCTCATCATGAGACACTGACTCGTTAGTGTAGCTTTGAGGATGGGCTTAGCGTAGTATGTGTGGTGTTTTTGTATAAAGTGATTGTGAAAGTTGTAGATATTTTTAAGGAATTATAATTTGTGTATGCATGCATTTTGTTTAGTTATGCATTGTTTTTTGGATATATGTAAAGATTTGGGATCAGCATGCTTTTTATGTTTTTTTCTACTCATCAAGGCTGTATATATTCGATCAAAAATACAGTAATATTGTGAAATCTTAATGCAATTTCTAATATTGGTTTCCTATTTTAATATGCTTTAAAATATTAATGTATTTATGTGATGCAGCTGAATTTTCAGCATCATTACTGCATTCTTCAGTGTCACGTGATCTTCAGAAATCATAATAATATGCTGATTTATTATCAGTGTTGAAACTGTTGTATTGTTTTTTTTTTTTTTTTTTGATAATTTGATGAATAAAAGAGCAGAATTTGTTCAAAATAGAAATATTTTTTAACAATATAAATCTTTATTAATTTAACACATCCCTCCTGAATAAAAGTATTTATTTATAAAAAATAAAAAAAACTAACCCCAAGCTTATAAATAGTATTGTATATTATAACACAGTTTTTTTTTTTTATAAATGCTGTTCTTTTTAACTTTTTATTAATCAGAGTATCTTAAAAATATATGAAGCAGCACCAACGGTCTCCAACATTGATTATAAATCAGCATATTACAATGATTTCTGGAGATCAGTAATGATGCTGAACATTTAGTGCTGCGTCACAGAAATCAATTATATCTTAAAGTATATTAAAATAGAAAACATTTTAAATTGCAATAATATTTCACTAAATAAGTGTTTCTGTATTTTATTATCAAATAAATACAGCCTTGATGAGCAGAAGAGACTTCTTTAAAAACAAAAAAATGTTTACTGATCCCAAACTTTATATATTATTTGTATTGAATTTTTTTCTCATTTATTATACTTCACATTACCAAAGGTGTGAAAAGGTCTCTATGACGAATAATGAGGAGTAAAAGTCTGACACCACATTAAAAATCAAGTTTAAAATGTTGTAGTTTTAGTAGTTTTGCAGAGAAAACCATGTAATTCAAAGTAATGTTATTATGTGTAATAAACAAGTAATGTGACTGATCTTCCATTGAAGCTTAAGATGCTCTTCTGGATCATCTCAGGTCATGCTGGAGAACATGATCATCAGGTTTAGTTCAAGCAGCTCCAGTGCTGCTTTCATTAAAGCAAATATGTATTCTCACATTAATATTCATTATAGTAACATTTTTCACTCATAATCTTAGGTAATTTGTTATTAAATGCAGATTATATTCATTTGCGGTCCCACATTTGTGACCTGTATATTATGTAATAAATCTGTATGTGGGCAGTCTGGTATAATAATGCCATTGATACCAAGATAACTGCTAATTTAGTTCTCTGACCTTGAAGTATTACTTTAATACAGGTTATTTTATGTATGTGTGTATTTTTTTTCTACCGACCATCTGTGTGATTAAATAGCTACAGGAGTGCAGTCGTTGTTATGTCAGAGTTTCAGTGGTTTTGTGCCTTCATTTGTGCTCATATTTCCTTCTGAAGAAATGTTTGCACACAGTGACTGAAGACTCGTTTGTGCATCTCAGACTCACTCGTTCTCTCTCTCTGTTGCCTGCACACAGTGACTGAAGACTCGTCTGTGTATCTCAGACTCACTCGTTCTCTCTCTCTGTTGCCTGCACACAGTGACTGAAGACTCGTCTGTGTATCTCAGACTCACTCGTTCTCTCTCTCTGTTGCTTGCACACAGTGACTGAAGACTCGTCTGTGTATCTCAGACTCACTCGTTCTCTCTCTCTGTTGCTTGCACACAGTGACTGAAGACTCGTCTGTGTATCTCAGACTCACTCGTTCTCTCTCTGTTGCTTGCACACAGTGACTGAAGACTCGTCTGTGTATCTCAGACTCACTCGTTCTCTCTCTCTGATGCTTGCACACAGTGACTGAAGACTCGCCTGTGT
>CM050424.1:34251608-34266608 GCA_027564155.1 Gymnocypris eckloni scoliostomus
ATATTAGCTCTGCATCTGGTGTTTATCTTAAATGCACTAAAGTAACAAGTGAAACAGGACTAAGCTGTAGTGCTGTGTGTTGTAGCGCTCTCTCTCTGTTGGACGTGGAGCAGAGCTGTAAGCAGATGGCAGCTGGGGAGATTCCCATCATCAAGCTCGAGGTCACGGTACAGGACCTGAAAGAGATCTTCCAGGTCAGCTTTTCCTCTTGCTTTTGACATTTACAGTGTTTCTGTGCCCATGTTTGGTTGTTTTTGTGGTTTATCTTTCCTTGAGATTACTTACTCGTGTAGATAAAGCGTGAAAAACTCACGATTGACAAAAACTATAATCTAGAGATGCACGATTTGGGAAAAAATACAAAATATTACACATATGTTGCTTTGCAATGTATTTTTGTTGTTATTACAAAAAAAAGGAACAAAAGTAATATTACTGATGTAATGTTTCATTGTAAAATAAATGTTTTAGTATTTAGGACAAATAATATGATTATAATAATAATAGCTATTGTTGTTATTTTATTTTATAATACAACCGTCACAGCTTTTGATTATCAGACTAAACCATATGACATTGGGTTTATTTTGATTAATCGTGCATCTCTACTATAATCTGTGCATACACTAATAATCATTTTAAGACATTTTGGAAGATATTTAATAGACCATATGCACGGAGCGCTTTTTAGAACTTCTGGATAAAGATACGCCAGCTCGTAAACTTCCGGTGAAGCGCATTTTATATGTGCTGTATATAGGTAGAGACTCTCACAGAAACCTCTCCTGCCTAATTTTAATCAGAATCGGTGAAAAAACTCATTGCAACGCCGTAAATAATGACCGCGGCATTAACACACAGTTTCATGTTATTAAAGAACATATTATTGTATACCACAGTCTTGTTATCTCAGGGAAATACCCATACATACACATAACTACATTTAAATGCTGGCAAATAAACACCATCTTAACAGTTTAGGCAGTTATGATAATCTCTTAAACGACATGTAATGTGATTCTCGATAATCAATATCTTACCTTCAGACTTCAGACAATGAACACTTTTAAAATCTTAGAAAAAATGTAAAGCCTTTATTATTTCTCAAATCTGTGCAGTAAAATTCACTTTATTTAAAGGTTCACTTTTCAATTATGAAGAAATGTGCCAAAAACGTGTCTTAAAAAAAAAAAAAAAGACTTACGAATTAAATTAAGACATTTTAATTACCGTTATAACCAGGAGATGGCAGTATAGGATCCTTAATTGGCTGAAGCTGCCATATATAAACTGCCTAGTTTTTTCTCGTCTTCTGATTTATTACAACAGATAAATATTATAACAAATTTAGCACTTTATCGCACTGAAGTATAAAGTATAGCAAGTGCAGGAAGTCACACAAGGTCACTTGTCATTTAAATAAATTAGGCCAGACAACAGCCTATGCTGAATTATTTAAATACAAAATAAATAATTTGGTATAATAATAATGCATTCAATATTTTGAAATGTTTCGATTGAATTTAGTAACTACATTGTTTAAGTTTGATCCAACACAGACCTGTAGTTGTGTTAGTCTGAATTGAGTATGAATCACTTAATGCACAGCTCTATTTTGACATTGAATTGCATAATTTAACGGATTCACTGCAAATGTAACATTCGCTTTTGTCATTCCTGAAATGGAGGTCATCCAAAACCTCTCCTGATTGTGAATGGATCATGACGCTCCTCTTACAGCACAGTACAGTTGAGCGGAAATGACTGAGCCGGCTTATCTACAACCAGGAAGTAACCGTGCATAAGGGCAATTGTTCTGCTGACCAATGTATTATTTAATGAATCAAAAATAGTCTAAAACACAGCTGTAAATAATAATAATAATAACGTATGTTAGAAGGCATCGTCGATGTTGTGTGATTAAACAACAGCGTTTATTTGAAATAGAAATACTAATTTGAATCAATTTCATGCGTCTTTGGTGTAACATATCCATTTCATTAAAACAACTGGTATTATTGACCCCAAGAGAAGTGCTTCTGAAAGCATGACATGAAGCCAAAGCTAGTTATGTTCATGAAGTGCTTTAATTAATACATTTATATAAACAAATAAATGCATGTATAAACTGTTACAATGCTGAAACTACTTTGAGGATTCCTAAATGTCTGCAAAATAAAAAGTCATTTTTGATATATTTGATGCATCCTCGATGTGTTTAACAGTTATTTGTGTGTGTTTGTGTGTCGTGTTTGTGTCGTGTGTGTGTGTGTGTGTGTGTGTCGTGGGTGTGTGTGTGTGTGTGTGTGTGTGTGTCTGTGTGTCTCGTGTGTCTGTGTCGTGGGTGTGTGTGTGTCTTGTGTGTGTGTGTGTGTGTGTGTGTGTGTGTGTGTGTGTGTGTGTGTGTGTGTGTGTGTGTGTGTGTGTGTGTGTGTGTGTGTGTGTGTGTGTGTGTGTGTGTGTGTGTGTGTGTGTGTGTGTGTGTGTGTGTGTGTGTGTGTGTGTGTGTGTGTGTGTGTGTGTGTAGGATGATGCTGTCAGGTTGCAGCTGGCTGAAGAGCAGATGATAGGAAACACACTCGGTGTCTACAGGTCTGAAGTCTCTCAGTGTCTTGCTGGAGCAGATGGTGTGTGTTTGGTGTTTAAAATGTGTGTGTGTGTGTGTCTCTGTCAGGTGTGGAGACAGTGTGGGTGTGTGTTCAGGAGTTCTTCTGCCACACACAGGCTTCCTGAAGGCCTTCAAGATGCTGCAGGTAACTCTCACTCTTCTCCTGTTAGTGTGTGTGTGTGTGTGTGTGTGTGTGTGTGTGTGTGTGTGTGTGTGTGTGTGTGTGTGTGTGTGTTTTTGAGTAGCGTGACAGAGGACACTCAGGCTGATGATACACGGGGCAACTTTTTGAGAAATGTTCCCGGGAAATGTTGTTTGGGCACTTAACCACTGCTAATGTGTAACAGGTTTCTATCTGGATACTTAAAATGGATCGAGGGCCCTGTGTCTCACCTGTTTGCCCATTAACGCCAACATTAACCAAAGCTGCCCCGTGTTTCATCAGTGTCAGTCCTGCTGTTCTGTTGTCAGAGTAACAGTGTTTGCATTGTTGTTGCATGGCTTCTCTGTTTCTCACTTTCCCTTCTCTTTCCACACACGGTCGTTCTCTCTTTAGGGTCGTGACACGGGACTTGGTTCAGTTATACTTATGAAACATGTTGTTTTTCAGTCCTGTGTTTCTTTGAGCATTTCTGGTTTTGTTTATCCCTTAAAGACCTAGAAAATTTTGGGGCACCTGACACGCCTGTACTTTTCTTTGTATTCGTCAGACCTATTCTAGCAGTCTTCATCAAGCGCCATATACAGTATCATTATAAACAGGAGAACTTGAAGTTTCAGTTTAGCTCATTTAAGGTCCCAATGTTCCCTTTGTTTTCTCTTAAGAACAAATTTCCTGAATTTTAAGAAAAGGGCAAGCAATAATTGTGGTGTTTTGTTACTACAGAAACTCCTGAAGTTTAGATTTAGTTTCTTTAGAAAGTTGTATCTGGGTGTTTTACATTTCCAATTAAAATGTTGTCTACATATTCCCCAAGCAAGTTATATACATGTATTACAATATTATTATAGGTGCTTTTCAGGTAAAACCAGGTCTATTTACTTTACTAACAATATAGATGTATCCCAAAAACATTAAGGGAGTAAAAAAATGGAAACAGTGTTTTATAATAACAAAAAACCTTAACTTTTTCCCCCGAGAATAAAATATATTTTCAATCCGAGTATGAACGACAAATACAAACAGTGCAGCAAGTTGTGAATAAATTAGTCTTGTGCAACAAAAACACAAGCATTGCAAATGATTCACAAACTACACACAAAAATGGGTGAGAAATATATAGTGCAATAGAAAATAAAATAGTGCAAATGATCTTTATGAACTATATAAGTATTATTTACATTAATAAAACGAGCCGCTGACTGCTTTATCCAATATGTACCGCTTTTTCATCCTTGCTTTTGGTTTGTTTTATGCCAAAGTGCTCTGTCCTGTGATTTTCTGGGCTTTTTCAGAGAGCTCTCATGCTAATGTGTTATTGTGTGTTTGTTTCCATGCACGCGCGACACACTTTCACTTTGTTTGCTCAAACCATGAGGGTTAAAAGATAGTTCAGACTGCTCTTGATGATTATGTATTCTTATGTTAATGTGATGATTAACCTTTACATCATGCCTTTGTTTTTATGCCACAATACATTGAAGAATCTTCAAGCTGCTTCTTTCTACATAATGACATTTTGTTGTGAACAGTGCTGTTTTAGTGCCATTGATATACTATTATAGATGTTGTTTTTTTTTTTTTTTAAATAAGTTGTCTTTTGAAAATCTTCATAAATCATAATAATATGCTGATTTATTGCTCAAGATTTGAGATTGCTCCTCAGTGTTGAAAACAGTCGTGCTGCACAATATTTTTCTGGAAAGCATTTTATTTTCAGGATTCACAGATGAATATAAAGTTCAAAAGAACAACACTTATATGAAATAGAAAATGTTTGTAACTTTATAAAGTCTTTACTGTCACTTCTGATCAATTTAATGCATCCGTGCTGAATTAAAATATGAGTTTATTTCAAAACAGTCTCATCATCTGCCAGAGCTCATATTGTGTCCATATCAGAATCAAAAGCGATGCCTTTAATCTCTTTGCATTATTTCACACTGTACCGTTCTCTCTCAGGTGTCTCCTGTAACTCTGTCCGGTTCAACAGAGCGTCAGGCGTCCTCAGGATGATCGGCGTGGCCTTTCCAGGAGAGAGAGAGCGAGAGGATTGGGAGAGAGAGCAGGAGGAGGCCAGAAAGAGAGACCACCGGAGAATCGGGAAGGTGAGGGGTGTTAAACACACTGATCCTCTGAAGGACTGCTTCACTGTGTGAGGCTCACTACAGCATGAATATAAGGAGTCAAAATACTCATAAACAAGTGTTTTCATGCTGGAGTGCGGGGGGGCTCGAGTATTTAACCTCGGGATGATCTCAAAGTGAGTCTGGTTTTGTGGTGGCTGTGCTTAAAATTGTAATTATTATAATCTTTATTCAAGTGATGGCAGATTTTGATTATGACAGTAATCAGTGTTGAGCACTACTGTAAGGGTAACCCGGCCTGCTTTACATGTTTGGAAATTAATAACAGTTGAAAACTTTAGAAAGGTAATCAGATTTAATCACTTACATTACTTTAATAAAGTAATTGCAATAGTTACACTAAATAAAAAATATAACATTTTTGACAGGGTGTTTTGTTATTCGTAACCTATTCCATTTCTGAAGTCACCTTCCCAACACTGGTCATATCTACGGAAGAGGATTAGCGGCACGCAATAATAAAACCATCTCGAGATTAAACTCATTACATCTCGAGAAAAAACTTGTTACATTTCAAGACAAAGTTGAGATCAAATGTTGGGATTAAACTCATTATATTTCAAAAATAAATTCGTTTTGTTTCGAGAAAGAAATATAATGTTGAGAATAAACTCATTCAATTATAATAAAAAAGTCATTAAATTGCGAGAAAAAAATCGAGATAAAATGTTGATTTATATTTTATTAATAATTATTTATTCAATTTAATGAGTTTTTAAAAAATTGAGATAAAATGTTGATTTATTATTATTAATAATTATTATAAATACATTTATTAAACTTTATTAATTGATTTCTCACATTTATTGATATTTATGAGTTTATTCTCCTCAATTTATCAATTTTTCTCTCAATTTAATGAATTTATTCTATAATTTAATGATATTCTTAACATTTCAAAATTTAACGATGTTTTTTTTCATAATTTAATGAATTTATTCTCTATTTTATCTCTATTTTGTTCTCACAATTTAATGACTTTTTTCTCGTAATTTAATGAGTTTATTCTTAACATTTCAAAATTTAACGATGTTTTTTTTTTCGTAATTTAATGAATTTATTCTCTATTTTATTCTCCAAATTTAATGACTTTTTTCTCATAATTTAATGAGTTTATTCTTAACATTTCAAAATTTAACGATGTTTTTTCATAATTTAATGAATTTATTCTCTATTTTATCTCTATTTTGTTCTCCCAATTTAATGACTTTTTTCTCGTAATTGCATGAGTTTATTCTCAACATTTTATTTAGACTTTTCTCTCAAAATGTAATAAGTTTTTCTCGAAATGTAACGCCTTAAATCTCGATATGGTTTTATTTGTTGTATTATCGCTTGTCCCTAATCCTCTTCCGTAGACAATGTTGTGTCTGTGTATGATATTTCCATCTGGCTCTGATGTTGTTCTTGTCTCAGGCGCAGGAGCTCTTCTTCTTTCATGATGTCAGTCCTGGCAGCTGTTTCTTCATGCCTAAAGGAGCTCATATATACAACACGCTCACTGACTTTATAAAGGTACGTCAGCACGGTTCCTCTCTCACACACTGCATCGCTCTCATTCAACGACAGTATATCACTTCACATGACCCTGTAAGAGAATAAACACGTGCATACTGTGCATTATAGAGTGATCGTGTCTTGCTCACTCTTTAGGGCGGTTGAAGTGAGCACTCATAAGGGTGTAGGGTGTAGGATACGCTGAGGCCAAAGATATACTACAGCACTTAAAAATGTCAACATGCCTTAAACTTTCTAATAATCTTAACCCTATAAAACTAGTATATTTGATACACAAATGTATATCAAGTAAATGTAAGAAGAATAAATGATAATTAGTGATATTTCAATATGAACACTTACTGGACTTAAAAAATTATGTTAATATATGATTCTCAAATCTCATCATCAGGCTTTTGAGGAGCGTTTATTACTTCATCTCTCAATCATCATTGCATTGCATTATATGTTTTTATCATATTATATATTATTGGAGATATTTATATAATCGTATCTGCTATACTCATTGATTTTCATTACAAACATCAGAATTCCATATTTTCTTTATGATCATATAAAAATCAGCATATGCACCAAATTGCATATTTTTGCGATAAATAATAAGCACCTCCATAAATTCACAGTATCAGACTATATGAGCGATAAAAGCCTGATGGATCAAATATTATACTCAACAAGTAAAGCATTGATTTTTCAATGAGATTTTCAAAAATAGAAATAAACATAAAAAAATTAAAAATTTCAAAGATTTTAGCTTATTGCTGCAAAAGAAACCCTCAAATTAAATATTTCCTCTTATAATAATGACATGTGGCAGAAAATAATATTTTTCATTTCACTTATTTTTATGACAATTATCGGATAAATGTCATGAAAATAAGTTAAATGAAAAATATTATTTTTTAACTAATTTTAAATCTAGGTATGTCCAAGTTGTTTTTATAAGAGGTATTTTAGGTCATGCGAGATTTGCACATGGATATTTATTAAAAGCCACCATTTTGTTTGCCGAACTAAAATGACATATTTCATTGTATTGTGCTGTTTTTAATGTAATTTGATTTATTTAGTGTACATCTAAAGTGTCTTTTACAACCTTTTGATAATTGCATACCTTATAATGTATTCAGAGATCGCCATGAAATAGCTTTGATGCTGGCATGGCGTTAAAAAGTGAAAAAAAAATTTAAGTATTAATAAATGGATTCATTAAAAATAAAAACATAATATTTTAGGCTTTACAGTGTTAAGAGCCTTCGGTTTCTGCATACGCATGCGTGCATATTACACCATTTTAATTTGTATTAATGTATATTACTCCAAACAATATTTTGAATGCGCTCATAATCTAATGTAAGCACTTCCTCTCCCTGTCAGAGTGAGTACAGGAGGCGGGGCTTCAGCGAGGTCGTGACCCCGACGCTGTACAGCACGTCTCTGTGGGAGCGATCGGGTCACTGGGAGCATTACAGCGAGCACATGTTCACCGTGACCTGTGAGCCGCACACCTTCGCTCTCAAACCCATGAACTGTCCCGCGCACTGGTCAGTGCAGCACAACCCGACACCTAGACTACTCATGCCATTGATTCCCATCATATCCACGATTAAGAAATTTGACCTAGTGTCTAAACCGGAAAAATGAGCTCTATTGATGTGTGATATTTCAGACGGGTGATCAGTTTCTAGGGCAATTAAAGTGCCCCTATTAGGGGTAATGAAAGGTTCATATTTTGTTTTGGGATCCCAACAACAGGTTGACATGCATGCAAGCTCAAAAACACAATATGCATTAATTTTTCAAAACCCCTCCTTTGCGTGACGCTAATCTGCGCTGATTGGTCGATTTCATTTAAAGCTTCGTGTGCAGCCGTTGTATTTTTGATTAATTAAATACACCCTAAGTGAGCAGAACTTATCAAAAGGGTGGTTGATTGCGATTTTTTAACATTAGTTAGTGTGTAATGTTGCTGTTTGAGCATAAACAATATCTGCAAAGTTATGATGCTGAAAGTTCAATGCAAACGGAGATATGGTCTTTTAAAATTATGGCAGTTTAATGCCTACAAAAATGGCTGGTAATGGACTACGACGAGCTACTTCCTGGGTCCATGACATCACAAACCTAGAAATTTACATTAACCCCGCCCCCGGGAACACACAACAAAGGGGGCGGGGACATGTTGCGCTACTTTAAAGAAGAGGAAGAGTTGTTGACATGGCGTCGAAACAAGGGGGTGCTCAAAAAATCTATTCATATATGAATCACGATTCAGGCTCAATAAGCAATATAGACGACGCCATAATTTACATCCCAACTGGAGCGCATGCCGCTGAGGCGAGGGGCGGGACATTTAGACGCGCACTAGAGGCGGTTTAGCCAATCACAACACACTACGGGTGTAACGGCACGTGTATTCGTACCGAACCGTTTCGGTACTGGTCTTTCGGTTCGGTACGCATGTGTATCATTCATAGCATTTAATTTACCTCCGCAAGATCATCAGTGTCCACAGCTCGTTAGTTCACTCGAGAAATTAAGTCTAGAGAGCAGCATTTCACGAAATATTACACCATACTCATTATATTTGAGTCTTAATTATTTATTGTGTGTTTAAATTAATCTGTTATGAAGCATGTTATGACAACCAGTTTGTAATTGAATATATTTTAACAAATCGCCTAGAAATTGTATTTATAAGTTAATTTAAAAACTGCATTATTTGCATACATTTAAGTTGTGTTGATCATCAATTTAAAAATTAATAGTAATTACATTTAAGTTTTTAGGCCTAGTTGTAACCTTATATAATGTAAAATGGCTCCCTGTAGTTTTAAGCATAAGCTAAGGAAGATATTAGAAAATCTAAACTATAACTGAATGTATTTAAAGAAAGAGCAACTTGTTCAGTAAACCACTGTTTATTAAAATACATACGTTTAGTTTATATTTAAACCCCTACAACACACTGGGGCCAGCTGACCAATCAGAGCCCAATGCATGTTTCTGGGGGAGGGGCTTCATAAAAGCAGGCACAGATCAGTGTAAAATTAAGGTAAATTATGTGAAAACTAATGCGTTTTCTTAATAAAAGAAGCATTAGATGTTAGACTGCACCCCATAAACACAATCAAGCCTAGAAAAAAAACTAAAAGTCAACCGCCGCTTTAAAAAGTCTTGGCGACCCCAAACGTCTGGACAGCGTGTGTTATTTAATTGAGGTGAATTCTCTCAAAGCATCGTGCTTTCTCTGTGTCTCTGTGCAGTGTGATGTTCGAGCAGCGGGGGCGCTCGTGGCGAGAGCTTCCCATCCGCTGGGCAGATTTTGGCGCGCTGCACCGTAACGAACACTCGGGGGCGCTGGGGGGGTTAACCAGGGTCCGCCGCTTCTGCCAGGACGACGCGCACATCTTCTGCACACCTGAACAGGTACAGCTTCACAGCAGTTCAGTCATTGTTGCAGAAGCATATCAATAAACACTAATGAGTGAGTTTCAGGTTTTCTTTGCAATAATAATGTTTTACTCATTTAAGACACAATAAAATGTAATATGTCCCTTATTCTTTTATATATTTTAATATGTAAAAGTCAGAATAAGCATTTTTACATAAATATCTTGTTACGCTGAATGACAATATAACATTATTTAAACCAAATATTGACATTTTATTCTCCCAAAACCTTAAAAATAGACACTTTACTTATCTTTAATGTGCTTTTTATGGACATAAATTAACTTTTGTAAATGTATTTTGATGTGGACGTCTTTGACCCGCATGTAAATATTTTCAAAATATATACTGTATGTGTGTATGCATATATAATACACATATTATGTAAACCAAAATGTATCATGTATGAATCGTTTAACAGCACTGTTAAAAATACAGCATGCAATTAAGTAAATATTAGACTCAATGTAGGAATATTTGCGTTTGAGTCCGAGTTTGTCTCTTGTGTTCGGTAATAATGGGCCTCGTTACGGTTGGAGTTGTTCTAATTAGCTAAACTTAATTACCACAACATGCTGTGTTAGTGTTGTGCTTTTTTCAACATGATCAATGCTTCAAATCACAACATAAGTGTCATAATCAAATCAAGCACATATGAGCTACTACATTAAAGTGTGTGTCTACTAATGCATTAACAGAAACATCATTTCTGACCCCATTCACTTTATGTATTTCCCAAAGTAAAGCCTGTGAAGTGAGGAGCCACACAAGAGCTCTTCATTCGTCATGCGTCTCGCTCATGCAGTGTCTGATGTATCTGTTATAATGTCAGTGTTTATACTGTGTCTCTCAGGTTGTTTATGTGCTGCTGCGTCTTCTCTCTTCAGCTGCAGGACGAGATCACGGCGTGTTTGGACTTCGTGAGGAGCGTATATCGTGTCTTCGGTTTCTCCTTTCACTGTGTCCTCTCCACGCGCCCCTCGCCCTGTCTGGGAGAGCCCGCCCTCTGGGACGCCGCCGAGCAGGTGCACCTGTCAATCACACCCGCTGGCCGCCGCAGGCGTCTCTCACATTCAATCCCTGGTTTCACAGACAAGCCTATAGTCCTAGACTACGATATAAACCTGAGCCGTTTCAACTGAAAGAAACTTGATCTGAAAATATATCAGCGCCTTGGTTTTGTCTCAAGATGCACCCAGTTATGTTTTATCCTAAGCATGTTTATAAAAATGATTTAAACATCCTAATTGAACTATGGCTTAGTCTAAGCCCTGTATATGAAACCAGGCCTATATATATATATATAATATTGAATTTTTTAGTGAATATTGTCAGTTAGCTTTTATTTTTATATTTCCAGTTTTCATTATAATTGTGTTTTTTGTCAATCTTTTTATATAAATATTTATTTTTAGCTTTAATTTATTTTTATTTCAGATTTAGTTTTAGTAACTTGAACATATTCATTTCAGTTAGTCGCCAAAACAACATATTTTTAATGTAATATTTATAATTCATATTTTTTATTACTTTTTAATATTTATATTTACCTTTAATTTTATTTCAGTTTTATTAAAGTAAACTTTTGTTTTTCATCTAATATTTAAAGTTTGTTATATATTTATTTTTCTATTAAACTAAGTTTATTTCTGTTTTAGTCATTTTATTACTAAAACTTATTTATTTTAGATAGTTACCAAGGCAACATTTCTAATTTGAGTTCTAAGCTTATATTTGTCATCATATATCTAATTCAATTCAATTTTGCTTTAATTTATTTTTATTTAAGTTTTATTTTAAGTAACTTAAACTTAGTTTATATCAGTTAGATGACAAGACAACATTTCAGGATTTTTTTATTTCACTTTATTTTTATTTTAGTTCAAATTAAACATTTTACTTGGATAGCTTTCAAAGCAACATTTCTATTTTTTAGGTTTTATACATTTATTTTTGTTTGTGTACAATATTTATATTTAGCTTAATTTTTTGTTTAACTTTAACTTTTGTTTAACTTTAACTTAAACATATTTTATTTAAAAAGAGTAGCATATTTTTATTGTTTATGTCTTGGATGTAATATTTATTGTTTTCTTTAAAAAAAATGAAAAAAAATTGAATCATTTTTGGTTTTAGTAATTTTACTTCAAATTAAACATATTTTACTTGGATAGCTTTCAAGGCAACATTTCTATTTTTAGATTTTATAAATGTATATTTTTATTTGTGTACAATATTTCTATTTAGCTTTATTTATTTGTCATTTTAATACTTTAACTTAAGCGTATTTTAGTTGAAAAGTGTAGCGTAATTGTTTTTGTTTACATCTTGCATGTAATATTGTTTTCTTTCTTTTTTAATTCAATTTTTGAAAACTATTTTTAATTATGTTTTAGTTTTACTAATTTTACTTCTTCAAATTAAACATGTTTTACTTGGATAGAAATGTTGCCTTGAAAGCTATTTTTTAGGTTTTATAAATGTACACATTTATTTTGTTTGAGTACAATATTTCTATTTAGCTTATTTTTTTTGTCAATACTTTAAATTAAGCATATTTTAGTTAAAAAGAGTAGCATAATTTTTTATTGTTTACATCTTGAATGTAATATTTTCTTTTTTTTTTTTTTTTTTAGTTTTAGTAATTTTACTTCAAATTAAACATATTTTAGCATAATTTTTATTGTTTACATCTTGCATTTATAAATGTACACATTTATTTTTTTTTTTTTTTTTTTTTTTAAATATTTTTTAGTTTTAGTAATTTTACTTCAAATTAAACATATTTTACTTGGATAGCTTTCAAGGCAACATTTCTATTTTTTAGGTTTCATAAATGTACACATTTATTTTTGTTTGAGTACAATATTTCTATTTAGCTTAATTTTTTTAGTCATTTTAATGCTTTAACTTAAGCATATTTTAGTTAAAATATGAGTAGCATAATTGTTTTTGTTTACATCTTGCATGTAATATTTATTCGGTCTGTGCTTGTAAACACACAGTATGCAGCGAGACACTTTAGGAAACCGGTCCAAACAGACGGGTAACATGCCAGAGGTTCATTAATGCTGATCAGGGTCACAGTGTGGAATGAGACGGGAAACAAACAGCCAATCAGAGACGAGTATGCAGTATATAAAGCACACTACAAGAGCTCTTCAGCCAAAAATGAAAACATGTATATTTTCTTTCAGATGTTGAATATTACTAACCAAGCAGTTGACGGTAGCCATTGACTTTAATAGTATGGACAAAAATATTATGCAATCCTCAATTTTTGGGTGAGCTATCCCTTTAATGTATACCATGCACGAGGTCTGTGCTTTATGATGATGGGTGTGGTCCCCAGGCCGGGTTGTCTGTGTCTTTGGGTTAAACAAGGACTCAGTAATATCTCACACTAATGCTGCGCTTGTCTCTCTTGTGTTTGTCCCGGAGCAGCAGCTGGAGAGCAGTCTCGAGCAGTTTGAGAGCACTGGGAGTTGAATCCCGGAGACGGGGCGTTTTACGGACCAAAGGTGAGGCTGGCAGAAAGAAAGAAAGAAAGAAAGACGTTTTCTGGCCAGACACTTCATCTGTCACTCTGTTTAAAAACACTAGTAATGCAAAATAATGAAAACATAAACTTATTAATCTTGATGTTAAGTCCATTCATTATGCATCAATTACCCATATGCACTCAAATTTGAGTTCAGAATGTTTAAAAATAATTAATCTCTTCTGCTCACCAAGGCTTCATTTGTTTGATTGAAAATACAGTCAAAGCTGAAATATTATTAGAAATTGAAAATAGCAGTTTTCTATGTGAATATGTGTTAAACTAATTTATTTCTTGTATTTTCAGCATCATTACGTGTCACGTGATCTTCAGAAATCATAATTATATGTGTCCCTGGAGCACAAAAGCAGTGTTGAGTCGCTGGGGTATATTTGTAGAAATAGCCAAAAATACATTGTATGGGTCAAAATTATACATTTTTCTTTTATGCCAAAAATCATTAGATATTAAGATCATGTTCCATGAAGATATTCCTACCGTAAATATATTAAAACTTAATTTTTGATTATTAATATGCATTGCTAAGAACGTAATTTGAACAACTTTAAAGATGATTTTCTCAATATTTAGATTTTTTTTGCACCCTCAGATTCCAGATTTCCACATTATTATTAATATTTTTCTGGAAACCGTGTTGCATTTTATTTTTCAGGATTATTTGATGAATAGAAAGTTCAAAAGAGCAGCATTTATTTGAAATCTAAATATTTTGCAACATTATAAATGTCTTTATTGTTGATTTAATGCATCCTTGAATAATAAAGCATTTATTTCTTTAAAATATGTTTTTTATTAAAACATACTCTCCCCCGTATAAGCCACACTAGAAGTATCACCCATGACATTGCTGAACGCTGCTGTGTTTGTGCCTCTGCTTGGCTGGAGAGTTGATGTTTCTGAACAGACACACATCAGATTCATTCTCTTCACGTTACTGCAGCTCTTCTGTGTTCATGTTCTTGGCACCGTCAGTCGGGTTTAGTTTCTAAAAAGCTTGTCTCAGTCGCTCTTCATTTGTTAGGTAGCTAATGTGTTCATTTGTTCTTTTACGACCCGTTCAGATCGATATCCAGATCCGTGACGCTCTCGGCCGACAGCATCAGTGTGCCACGATCCAGCTGGACTTCCAGCTGCCCATCAGATTCAACCTGCAGTATGTCGGGTACGAGCTCCTCTGACCACCGTCACATTATCACAACACCTCTCTCCGCAGCCGGACACTACGACTCCATTAGTTCTGGGTCTGATGAAGCCCCGCCTTCTGAATAACTAAATTTGTTGTGATTGGTTAGCTGTCCTGGTGCGTTGTGATTGGCTAACAGCTTAGATGGCGTTACTGCCCCCCCTCCCTCGCCAAAACAGCAAGTTCATCAATATTGCATCAATTCAGATCCAGAACCTTTACGCATCAGATATTGCAAGACATATTAAAGTGTTATTGTTAATGTTGGCTAAATCATGTTTTAGATGGATATCAACAACAGATTAAAAATGACTGCATTGACTGTGTACAGATAAGTGCAAGGCTAATATGTTTATTGTATTATTCTAT
>CM050424.1:34269108-34289108 GCA_027564155.1 Gymnocypris eckloni scoliostomus
CACACACTCGTACTCACTCACACACTAGCACACACTCGCACACACACACTCACAAAGACACACGCACACTCAGACACACAAACACTCGCAAACGCACACATACACAGACACTCACACACAGACACACACTCACTCATTCATTTCAGCAGTGGACTTCTGAACCTGATGTGCCGTTATTTTATTTATAATAAAATAATAAATTACTTGTAATATTCAGTCTCTCTGTTTCCATCAACATACATGGTAATTAAGACTCTCTCTTTATAAAGTCATACAGATCAGTAAATCATAAATTAAGGTTTTTTGGTCTGTAAAAGATTCTGAGGGTTATATTTATGAATCCATGAATGTGTGTGTGTGTAACTTTGAATCAATAATAATAATTAATACATTTTTACAATACAATTAATTTTATGAAAACATTGCTATAATTTTAGAGTTAGTCCAACAACATAAATACCAGTTATTTAATTCAATTTTAAATACCACACTATATTTCTCAGGGTGCAAATGTGTCCTAAATTATATAACTGCATTCATATTTAAGAAGCGAGGTAGTTCAAATATGGATCAAATATATTTGGGGTCCTTTACATCAAAATGATAAAAACCCTGGTATAAATCAAAGGTTCATTAATTTAAGCGTTATATTATGTTGACCGCAAGATGTGTTTTATTTATAACAACATAATACATTTAAATATCTTTTAATATTAAATCATATATTTGAGATTTTGTCTGTTTTTATGTTTTTGCTTCAATATTTATTATGGAAATTACTTTTTTAATAATAGTTTTACATTGTCCTTTTAGCTTTAGTATAATATAAATGGCAATTATTTAATGTATTTATATTTATGTATTTTTACATTTATTTTTAATATCAGTTACAAATTAGTCTTAAATGATATAGCTGCATATATATATATATATATATTTAAGAAGTAAGGTCTTTTGCAAGGGGATCATATTTCACATAAAAAATTGAAAAAAAAAACCTGTAATAAATCAAAGTTGAATTAATTTAAATAAACACAAAAAAATCTGGTTGTTTTTACAAATGAATGGTGAAGCGTAGTATTGTTAGAATTACATTCAAATGGTTTGGAAGAAAAACGAGCACAGTTTAAATGTGTACAACCCACCATCATGATACTAGGTTACTAAGGTGTTACTAGGCTATTCTGGGAGGGAGGCGGAGGGGGTATCCAAAAGCAAACAATAGTTAGCTAACGATGCTTTTGGGAAACACACAGGGTTGCTATGACACGGCCACACCTTCAATCAAACCCCATTAATAGTGTGTATTATTATTAATTCATGTTATTTGACCTTGTATCCATCACAAGGCCTCCGAACAGTCATCCATGCGCTGCATCCGTGTATGAAAATAACTGATGTGCTTCAATCGAGAGCAGAGTTGAGTGTTTGACTAAAACAGGAGTAATTCATGGGGGGTGATGTTGGTGAAACAGGATAAAGCAGCACAGGTCAGGGACGGCTGGTGTTTTTGACTTATTAGAAGAAAGGCATCAGAATGGAGAGGACATGACTCACACGGGCGGAGGAGGTCACGGCCGAAACACACGCTCACACCCCAACTAATGTATACCGGATCCACAAAGACTTTACAAGGGTCTTATCTGATGCATGCATGAAAGAGCGTGACATGCTGGAGTGTGTGCGGGGGTTATGGGACTTTGGGACTCTCTGCAGTCCGAAGCCAAGCCAGAGACGAAGACACATTGAGATCTGAGGAGACAAGTTCATGCCGTGTTCTGCCTGGGGACTCATTGAAGCGCTCATGGGTCACTTAATGCAGCATTTATGCTTCCACGGGACCTGAGAGAAGACATATGCTATCAAAAACACACACTTAAGTTTAGGACTTAATGTTAAGGGTTTAGTCACATAGCCCGACAGTAAGTATGTGCAACAGAGTGCTTAACTTACACTCTTTGAATGCAAAATCTTGCATACAGAGGTCTTGGTTCTTTAAAGGGGTCATGAACTGAGAAACATAAATTCCCTTCATCTTTAGACATAAGAGGTAATTCTGCTATTAAAACATCCTGAAAGTTTCAGAACTCAAAATGTTCTCGTTAGTCTTAAAACAGCTTATACTGAAGAACAGTTTTGGGGGTAACGCATTACAAGTTACGTAATCAGATTACTTTTTTAAAGTAACTAGTAAAGTAACGCGTTACTTTTTAATTTAGAATGAAATTTCCCTGTTACTTTTTCAAATAAGTAACAGTTACTTTGTTTCTGATGTGTTGAGTGACAGTTCTGGTGTTGCCATGGTGACAGAACTCCGGAGTAAGTGCAGAGCGTGTGTGTGTGTGTGTGTGTGTGAACATGATCTTACTGTAGTTCAACATGTATTTACTCATCTCACCTGCACAAAAACACATTCATTATTCCTCAAAATAAACAAAAACAGTCAAATGTGAACTCAGAATATTATACAAACCTGCAATAATTAAATGTTAAATAAGACAATTATAATTTGTTTAATCCCATTTTATTAATAAATATCTTTGGCCTTCGATTATCCAATTCAACCATACTAATTAGAAATAATGACACATTTGTGTTTCATGTTTGTTATTGCTGAATAGTGTTGAACGTTCTTCTCCTGCGTCATATTCTTCATGTGATTGGTTTGAGCTGCGCCCTCTACTGTACAAACGTGAATTTACATTTCCCTTGGTCTGAGGCGGATTCATTTCACTTTTATTGTGAAAGGGCTTTTACATTTGTAAAGGAATATCTTTTTTTATATTAAAAGCCCTGCCCAGATTTAAAAAGTAATTCAAAAGTAAATTAAATTAAAAGTAACTAAGTAACGTAGTTACTTTTTTAGAGAGTAACGTAATATTGTAATGCATTACTTTGAAAAGTAACTTTCCCCAACACTGATGTACTCTATGATGCAATAGTGTGTAGATAAGCACTGCCTTCACAGAAAATTATCAACACCTGCTTCAACATAGCTGCCTGTTTAGCCCCGCCCACCGATTCTACATCATCACTGCCTGTTTAACCCCGCCCACCGATTCTATATCATCACTGCCTGTTTAGCCCCACCCACCAATTCTATATCATCACTTTCCCACCGATTCTATATCATCACTGCCTGTTTAGCCCCGCCCACCGATTCTACATCATCACTGCCTGTTTAACCCCGCCCACCGATTCTATATCATCACTGCCTGTTTAGCCACGCCCACCGATTCTACATCATCACTGCCTGTTTAGCCCGCCCACCGATTCTATATCATCTGTTTAGTCCCACCCACCGATTCTATATCATCACTGCCTGTTTAGCCCCGCCCACCGATTCTACATCATCACTGCCTGTTTAGCCCCGCCCACCGATTCTATATCATCTGTTTAGTCCCACCCACCGATTATATATCATCACTGACTGTTTAGCCCCGCCCACCGATTCTATATCATCACTGCCTGTTTAATCCCACCCACCAATTCTATATCATCTGTTTAGTCCCACCCACCGATTATATATCATCACTGACTGTTTAGCCCCCACCAATTCTATAACATCACTGCCTGTTTAGCCCCGCCCACCGATTCTATATCATCACTGCCTGTTTAGTCCCACCCACCGATTATATATCATCACTGACTGTTTAGTCCCGCCCACCAATTCTACATCATCACTGCCTGTTTAGCCGCGCCCACCGATTCTATATCATCATTGCTTGTTTAGCCCCGCCCACCGATTCTACATCATCACTGCCTGTTTAGCCCCGCCCACCGATTCTACATCATCACTTTCTGTTTAGCCCCGCCCACCGATTCTATGATGAGGATCAAAACAGGTCGCATCATACTCAAACAAATTTGAGGCTGTAATTGGTGCCTGAAGGTGCTTCAACAAAGTATTGAGCAAAGGCTGTGAAAACTTATGTCATTTTTATTTTTAATAAATTTGCAAAGATTTCAAACAAACTTCTTTCACGTTGTCATTATGGGGTATTGCTTGTAAAATTAAGGTAACAAATTAATTGAATCCATTTTGGAATAAGGCTGTAACATAATAAAATGTGGAAAACGTGAAGCACTGTGAATGCTTTCCGAATGCACTGTATGATGTTTATTTTATGTAAAAATCTTGATAACATTATGAGGGGACCTCAGAGAACAGTACAACATAACCTGAGGCAGTTCATGACCCCTTTAAAGTCTCTGTGTGTGTGTGTGTGTGTGTGTGTGTGTGTGTGTCTGAGAGCCAAAAACAGAAACTTGAAGTAAATTTATAAAACTACCTCATGCTAGGGATGGCATATCTTCCTCTGTCGTCCCACACACGAACACTCCCCTGCTCAAGGTCATTCTTCAGTCAGTGGGCAGTGTTGTGGAAGTTCACCGGGGGTTATTTTAGGCCTGCAGTGGTTTAGGAGTGTTTACAGCTGTGTGCATGAGGCGGCTCGTTTGATAGTATATAAGTACGGGCACGGGTTTGCTAATAGTGTCAGGGCTGCATATAGATGTGTAAAACCCTTCTGTGAAAGAGTGGTGACATTGACATGAACGGAGGGAAACGGGGGCCTTCCTGCGGTGCTCTGAGAAGGTCTGACTATCAGTGAGAGCATGTCAAGCAGGAATGATTAAGGGACACGCTTAAAATAACCCGCCTTGAGCTCCTGCTGCACTCCCGCTCCCTGATAAAAATGCACCCGTATGGTTTCCTCATTTGTCATTCATGAATCAACGTGACTTACAGTAAACTGGTTCGGTATTCCCATACTCCTGAAGTAACCTTACGATAAGTGCCTTGTTTTAATAATTTATGGATCACCTTGGTTTGGCCCTACGTCCTTTTGGTTAGCAGCCCAGAGCTTTAACCTCTAGACTACACCACCCTAGGATATGTATGACGTGCTCTTGTATCAACATCCTTGTTGGTACTTGAACAACATTCCTATCATCTAGTAAACTTTTAGGGTAAGAGTCTTAAGCAGAGGTGTCCAAACCTGCTCCTGGAGGGTCAATGTCCGGCAGAGTTTAGCTCCAAATTACCCCGACACACCTGCCTGGAAATCTTGAGTAATCCTAAAGACCTTGATTAGCTTCTTCAGGTGTGTTTAATTGTGCTTGGAGCTAAACTCTTCAGGACACTGGCCCTCTGGGAGCAGGATTGGACACCCCTTGTTTAAGGTCTTAGGGTTAGGTTTATGTCTTGCAGCTGCTCTCCACTTGGGTGGTCAAAGACTGTTTTAATTTCCATGTTATGCATTTTGTACACAAAAAGTGCAAGAGCTTACTGAAAGTGCCAGTTCCAGTCTGATTGTTGTGGATAATTTATTTTGGAAAAAAACAACAATGTTCTTATTCTGGATGATACAATCAGCTCTTCTACCTATAGCAACAAGGTGAAGTAAGTTTGAGCATCTTTGATTATCCATTCTCAGGTTTATCCCTCATGTAGCCATTGGTCTACATTGTAGCTTATTTTGAGCTGCTCACTTTAATAGGAAGACAGAAACTAAAAAGTACTTTTACAACACGTTCTCACTCCCAACTCATCACATATTGACGTTTGGTTAGGACCCCTTGATGTTGCTTTTGACGCAAGGTACCCCTTTAGCATCACTTTTCAACATGCATGATTTCCATTGTTTTCAGTCGTTTGTCTTAATTTAATGGTGTTCATGCATTTGTAAAAAACTGAAATTATTTTCTATAAATGTATACTTTCATTGGAGCACCTAACCCCACCCCTAACGTTACCCTAAACCTACCCACTTCTAAACAATATGAAACACGTAGCAGGTTTTTAAAAAAAAAGTACAGTCACAGGTATTAATTGCAAAAACTGTCCATAAACAAGCAGTATATAAGCATTACAAACAAGTCATGTTGCATTCCAAGTTTTCTGAAGCCATACAACGTCTTTATGTGAAGAAGAGAGTAAAACAAGGTTTTAATTGCTGAAAATGATCCCGCTACATTCAACATCTCTTTCAAAAAGATACTCCCGTAGCATGACTGCAATCAGTCACGAGACACACAAGAGTCAATAGCATTTCACAACCAAGGCTGACTTAAGCTGTTTCTGGCACATTTTTTTAATTTGCTGCACTCATGATCTGAGCTTTACAGAGGACGGAGACAACGATCATGTCTATTCCTCACACAAATCAATCGTTTTGCCTCAGAAGATTTAAAATATTCATATTTTTTAAATAAATTATGATTGTAGTTGTATCTGCCAGTTATATCTTGTTTTATTTACAAATGGTAGGTTTAGGGTCAGGGTTGGGATACAAGCTCATAAAAATGTTGTGACTGTTGAAAAATCACACCCCAACATATACAGTAATGGCCAAAAATATTGGCACCCATGGTAAATATGATAAAAGAAGGCTGTGAAAATTAATCTGCATTGTTAATCCTTTTGATCTTTTATTTAAAAAATTCACCAAAATCTAACATTTCATTTGATAATAAGAATTTAAAATGGGGGGGAAATATAATTATGAAATAAATGTTTTTCTCAAATACACTTTGGACACAATTATTGGCACCCCTAGAAATTATTATGAGTAAAATATCTCTGAAGTATATTCCCATTCATAATCACAATTTTGAGCACTCCAGGGTGATTATGAACATGACATTATCCAGCCATGGATTCTGTTTCACAGAAATATAAATTAGAGGGAAAACAAAGCCCAAATTCTCTTAATCATTCATCACAATGAGAAAAAACAAAGAATATATTTCTGATCTGCAGCAAAAGATCGAGATCGATTGAGCTCACAAATTAGTGAAGATGCTTTAAGAAAAGAGCTAGAGCAGTGAAAATCCCCATTTACACCATCAGGGCATTAATTAAGAATTACCAATAAACATAAAATGTTACGAAACTGCCCAGAAGAGGACGTGTGTCTATATCGTCCTAATGCACGATGAGAAGGAGAGTTTGAGTGTCTAAAGACTCTCCAAGGACCACAGCTGGAGAATTGCAGAAAATAGTTGGGTCAGAAAACCTTTAAAAAAAGTCAAACAGCACCTACATAACCACATGTTGTTTGGGATGGATTTCAAGATAAATTCTCCTCACTCATCCAACAACAATCTCCAGCATAATCAGTTGTCAGACACGACTGGAACTTCAAATGGGACGGGCTTCTATGGTCAGATGAAACTAACAAATGAGCTTTTTAACAGCCAACACTCAAGATGGGTTTGGTGAACACAGAGACAGACCTCATGTGAACAATGAAATATACTGCTGTATTTTGATGTTGTGGGGTCTATATTTCTGCTGGAGGTCCTGGACATCTTGTTTAGATGCATGGCATCATGGATAGAACCATGTTTGGATCTTGGACAATAATCCAAACACAAACCTCAAAACAACACAAAATGGGTCACTGAGCACAAAACCAAGCTTCTGCTGGTCATTCAGTCCTCTGACCTGAACCCTGTAGAAGATGAGTGAGAACTGAAGAGAAGAAGCTGTGAATCTGAAGATCTGGAGTGATTCTGGATGAAGGAATGGTCTCTGATCTCGTGTCAGGTGTTCTCTGACCTGAACCCTGTAGAAGATGAGTGAGTGAACTGAAGAGAAGAAGCTGTGAATCAGAAGATCTGGAGTGATTCTGGATGAAGGAATGGTCTCTGATCTCTTGTCAGGTGTTCTCTGACCTGAACCCTGTAGAAGATGAGTGAGGTGAACTGAAGAGGAGAAGCTGTGAATCTGAAGATCTGGAGTGATTCTGGATGAAGGATGGTCTCTGATCTCGTGTCAGGTGTTCTCTGACCTGAACCCTGTAGAAGATGAGTGAGTGAACTGAAGAGGAGCTGTGAATCTGAAGATCTGGAGTGATTCTGGGTGAAGGATGGTCTCTGATCTCGTGTCAGGTGTTCTCTGACCTGAACCCTGTAGAAGATGAGTGAGTGAACTGAAGAGGCTGTGAATCTGAAGGATCTGGAGTGATTCTGGATGAAGGAATGGTCTCTGATCTCGTGTCAGGTGTTCTCTGACCTGAACCCTGTAGAAGATGAGTGAGGTGAACTGAAGAGAAGAAGCTGTGAATCTGAAGATCTGGAGTGATTCTGGGTGAAGGATGGTCTCTGATCTCGTGTCAGGTGTTCTCTGATCTGAACCCTGTAGAAGATGAGTGAGTGAACTGAAGAGAAGAAGCTGTGAATCTGAAGATCTGGAGTGATTCTGGATGAAGGAATGGTCTCTGATCTCGTGTCAGGTGTTCTCTGACCTGAACCCTGTAGAAGATGAGTGAGTGAACTGAAGAGGAGAAGCTGTGAATCTGAAGGATCTGGAGTGATTCTGGATGAAGGAATGGTCTCTGATCTCGTGTCAGGTGTTCTCTGACCTGAACCCTGTAGAAGATGAGTGAGGTGAACTGAAGAGAAGAAGCTGTGAATCTGAAGATCTGGAGTGATTCTGGATGAAGGAATGGTCTCTGATCTCTTGTCAGGTGTTCTCTGATCTGAACCCTGTAGAAGATGAGTGAGGTGAACTGAAGAGGAGAAGCTGTGAATCTGAAGATCTGGAGTGATTCTGGATGAAGGAATGGTCTCTGATCTCTTGTCAGGTTTTCTCTGATCTGAACCCTGTAGAAGATGAGTGAGTGAACTGAAGAGGAGAAGCTGTGAATCTGAAGATCTGGAGTGATTCTGGATGAAGGAATGGTCTCTGATCTCATGTCAGGTGTTCTCTGATCTGAACCCTGTAGAAGATGAGTGAGTGAACTGAAGAGAAGAAGCTGTGAATCTGAAGATCTGGAGTGATTCTGGATGAAGGAATGGTCTCTGATCTCGTGTCAGGTGTTCTCTGACCTGAACCCTGTAGAAGATGAGTGAGTGAACTGAAGAGGAGAAGCTGTGAATCTGAAGATCTGGAGTGATTCTGGATGAAGGAATGGTCTCTGATCTCGTGTCAGGTGTTCTCTGATCTGAACCCTGTAGAAGATGAGTGAGTGAACTGAAGAGAAGAAGCTGTGAATCTGAAGATCTGGAGTGATTCTGGATGAAGGAATGATCTCTGATCTCGTGTCAGGTGTTCTCTGATCTGAACCCTGTAGAAGATGAGTGAGTGAACTGAAGAGAAGAAGCTGTGAATCTGAAGATCTGGAGTGATTCTGGATGAAGGAATGGTCTCTGATCTCGTGTCAGGTGTTCTCTGACCTGAACCCTGTAGAAGATGAGTGAGGTGAACTGAAGAGAAGAAGCTGTGAATCTGAAGATCTGGAGTGATTCTGGATGAAGGAATGGTCTCTGATCTCGTGTCAGGTGTTCTCTGATCTGAACCCTGTAGAAGATGAGTGAGTGAACTGAAGAGGAGAAGCTGTGAATCTGAAGATCTGGAGTGATTCTGGATGAAGGAATGGTCTCTGATCTCGTGTCAGGTGTTCTCTGATCTGAACCCTGTAGAAGATGAGTGAGGTGAACTGAAGAGGAGAAGCTGTGAATCTGAAGATCTGGAGTGATTCTGGATGAAGGAATGGTCTCTGATCTCGGGTCAGGTGTTCTCTGATCTGAACCCTGTAGAAGATGAGTGAGGTGAACTGAAGAGAAGAAGCTGTGAATCTGAAGATCTGGAGTGATTCTGGATGAAGGAATGGTCTCTGATCTCTTGTCAGGTGTTCTCTAACCTCATCAGGTATTATAGGAGAACATTTAGAGCTGTTAAACGGACAAATGGAGGTTTCAAAATGTATTGAATAAAAAGGTGCTGTTAATTGTGGCCAATGTGTATTAGAGAAAAACATTTATTTCATAATGATATTTCCCCCCATTTTAAATTCTTATTATCCAATGAAAAGTTAGATTTTTGTGATACATTTTTAATAAAAGAGTAAAAGTATTAACAATACAGATTCATTTTCACAGCCTTCTTTGATCATATTTACAAAGGTTGCCGATATTTTTGGCCATGACTCTATGCAATAATGACAATATTATTACACAATATATAATTGAATCACGCCGATAAAAAGCCTTTTGCGTCTGCATCTTGACACCAAGGGTTTCTTATGTAAAGAAACGGAGGATCTTGCACGTCGAAAAATGGCACTAAAAGGTCCTGACCAAGCATCAATATGTGACGAGTTGGCAGTGAGAATGTGTTGGGTTTTAATAAAACTAAGTAGCTTTCAAATATTCAGTGACCCTAACTGGACAAACATTGGTAAATGCAGAATGGAGCAGTGTACACCATGACTCCCAGAACTTGCATGAAGCCAGCCAACCAGACGTTAGCACTGCTTGTGCTTGCCATTGTTGTTCACAGCATGCATTAGATGGTCAGTAATTGGTGACTTGGCATTTGTCAGACATACAGTTCCCATCGAAAGTGGGGCATTATTTGATGGGATAGGCCACGGATGCCCAATCCTGCTTCTGGTAGGCCACTATCCAGCAGAGTTTATCTCCAGTCCACGTCAAACACACCTGAACCATGCAGATAATCAAGGTCTTGAGGATCACTGGAAACTTCTAGGCAGGTGGACTGGGGCAAGTTGAAGCCAAACCCAAGATTGAACACCCTTAGAATAGACTGTGGACCAGACTTTATGCAATGCAATACCACTTTGAAGCCTTTTTAGACTGGCTTGATCAGTATTTTTAGAGAGGGGTGAAAAAGTGGTATATTTCTCTGGAATACCCTTTGTCATGTTTGGCTATCATCCCTGAACTCCCCACCTCGGTAGACTGTTTTCTCAGTCTTGGGCTCAATTGAATTCATTCATGTTGATGTAGAGGTGAGAGAAACAGTGATAAAGAGACCAGGTAGGAATCAGCTTAATCGCTTGGCCTGTGTGTACCAGTCTACTCCACATCCTCACTTATACCCATAACTTTTTGCGATCCATCTGAAGCCCATTCAGAGCGTCTTATGCTCTCCAGAGCCGAGTGCAGCCCCTGTCATTTTCGGGATATTACAGCTCTTGCCCGAACGCTGGTGCTGACCCGGCGGTGGGCCGTAACATAACAGTCCCTAACAGAGCGGCTCAGTTCAGCTCCTGGCAGCTGTCCACGGTAAACATTCATGCAGCTCCACGCACATAAGATGACCTCAATCCAAGCCCTTTTAATTTCTACACAGTGGGAGCTGGCAGCGCATCGTTTATGTTTCATCACAGAGAGACTTCCAGACAAATATTAACTCCGCATGAACAGGTATATACACAGACCGTCAGACAGTGGGAAAACACTGAGGTTTCATTTCTTGACAATCAAAAGATCCTGAGACAGAACCGATACCAATTATTTGTATGTTTATGTTCCCGATATGCAGAACCGATATTTATTAACTGTTATAAAGTAAAGTGAAGTAAGTCCATTCTTCACTTTGGTTAATCCACCATTCAGTCATCTTAACAACAACAAAAACCGGTTGAAAAAGTACAGTCTTTCATGTTAAATTTAATCTTCAAATTACAACAATATTTGTTTTTATAAAAAGCATCAGCAACACTGATATTAATAATAAGCAAAAGAATGTCTAATGTTTTCAAATGGAGAAAATAATGGGCAGGAGTCATATCATTGACTCCGTGAGTTCGTCTCTATTTCTTAGAGCCAAGCTGCATAAACTGCATATCAGGCATTTATGCAATACATCCAATTTGTGCATTAATAGCTGTTATGTTAAATAAAGTTTACTAACTAAAGTAAATCAAGTACCTGGACGCCGTTGTTGTGGTCTCGTCTCCCCTCAGACGCGATCCTGCGCGCATTCCTCTGTGAATCCGATATTACAAAACCGATATCCGATAATAGTAAAATGCTTAAAAATATTGGGAAAAATATCGGTAAATCGATATATCGGTCGATCTCTAGTTAGGATATACAGTACCAGAATAGAAAACGCTCACTATGTCTTATATAATACACTATTTAAGGGGTCAATCATGACATTTTATAAAGCTGTCCTTGTAAACACTATATATTTTTATAGTTCACCATTTAATACTGCCAGTGCACAGATCTGCATTTATAGCATAGTTGTGATTGGACATAAATACTTTATTAACCATAATCAAGTGCATAGACGCCTGCAGAGCTCCGAAAACCTTCAGTGATCTGGACTATAGATGTGGCTTGGGTCCCTCCTTCAATGTGCATCTGTGAGGTTTTCTCATCCATGGTACGTTATCGATCAGCTGGTGAAAATCATGCATCTGAACATAAATAACCAAGTAACAGCACTCCTGTTGAACAAACACTGCAATACGACACACACACTGAAGTTTTAACAGTATAAGGGCCGGATTTACTAAACAGCATTCCATAAAAGTACAGAGGGGAATGTAATTTGATCTACTGACAATGCGCGAATTAAACAACACAGACGCAGCTCATTTCCATAATGACTAATATTACAAGAGCAGCACAAATTAGCAACTATCAGACACGGCAAGCACAAAATGGGTTAAGACATGCTTTTTGGGGCATTCAATGATGGTGCAAATACCAGTAAACTGATTAGCACATACCTTATTAAACCACCTAGCATGTATTAAAACACTCTCCTATCATAAATGTCACTTCTGAAAGGGAATCCTATAAATGAATATGCAATAAGGTTAACCACAGAAATAACTGTCCACTAGCCTTTTCAATGCATGCCTTTAGTAAATCCCGACAGTAGTTTTTTATTGCCAAAAGACGGTTTGCATTGTCACAAGCAGTTAGTAAATCTGGCCTTTTGACAATTAAAACATTTTTAAAGCATGTGCTCTGTTGATAGCAACCTTTGATCATGAACAGAGGTTTGTTGTATCAATACAACAAATGTGAGGTAATGAGTGATACATAGTTCATAACAAAAACGCTTAATGTTTAATTTCTGTTAAGTACTGACCCAGAAAGGACAAAGCACAAACAAAGAAAATCTAAGCAAAGAAGTATCTGTGTATGATAAAGAAGAAATGTTTATGTAAGAAAGAATAAAACGAGTTCTGTTCCAGTCCTTTCTGATGATCTGGAAGAGTCTCCTTTGCCCTCTGCTTCAGGCACATCTTTAAAGACCTTCTTTAAATCATGTTCTAGGTTATTTAGAAAAGCAGGGAAGCGGCATGAGCGTACACCTCAGATGTTGCGTCTTACTGTTTACATATTTTCACAGAACTCCTGCTGTTGCTTTGACGAGCAACTTCCCTCAGGGTCCATGTTTATACAGCACCGCCAGAGAAAAACACATCTCTAGTGCTGGATCCCTTCATCCCAGTGTGCACGAGGAAGATGTGTGCAGTCATGGAATCATCTCCCAATTATAATCAGTAGAGCAGAGCGCTCTCAAACACACTATTGTATGCAGTACCCTGTTCAGTTTCTTACCCGTGAGAAAGTTCTTCACAGAAGCAATACTTAGACACTGCAAATGACAGCTCTTGACCAGTCATGTTATGGTCTGTAAGATCACAATTAGATACAGTTACGCTGAGGGCTTCGGTTAAAAGCACGTCGATTGTGACACAAAGACTGATTCTCATACAAAGACTGTTAGAAGAGCTTCCACAGATCAGACGCCTCTCTCTCTCTCATGTGAACACCGTCTCGGGCCGTACGGGACTCAGCAGAGAGCACTGTGAGGTGATGAGGAACAGCTGTAGGATCAGGACGGCGGGATTAAGAGTTGGCTCATTCTGAAGCCAAAAATGTTTGATATGTGACACAGCCCGTGTCTGTAAAATGACACAGATATTCATCATTCAGCAGATGCTTTTTGTCCAAAGTACAGTATACTTACTACAAAGACCGGACGGTCCCTCTTGAGCACTTTACGTGCTTTGCTCAGAGGAACACTGTGGATATGTTTGAAATAGCCAATAGTCAACCTTTATTTATATAGCGCTTTTTACAACTTGTGTCAAAGCAGCTTTACAGTATTAAATAGGAAAATAGTGTCAATAATGCAAAAGGAAAATAGTAAACATTCAATTTTCAGTTAAAGGTAGTTCATCAATGAATTCAGTAATGGCATCGTCCAGCTCAGTTCAGTTTAAATAGTATCTGTGCAATCAAGTCGGTGATATCGCTGGAAATGAAGTGTCCCCAACTAAGCAAGCCAGAGGAACCCAAACTCCATCGGTGACAGAACGGAGGAAAAAACCAGGCTCAGTCGGGGGGGCAGTTCTCCTCCGGCCAGACGAACCAGTAGTTTGTTCAAACAGCAGCAAGTCAGATTGTGCAGAGGACTCGTTTGAGTCCCGTGGTACCAGTAGTAATACCATACTACTCATGCTTTCGCAGCAGTGCTTGCTGAATGGCATGTTACATACATATTTGTAATTGCCAGAGTGAAAATGATGTACACTTTAGCATACTTTAAAAAGAGTCCTTATCACAGAAGTAATGTTAATTGCGTGTGAAATTAATTATATTTCAATTGCATATTATTTATAAATAAATGAATATGTATTGTAGTTTAAATTCATATCAAATGCAGTTAGCTGAATAGAGTGCTTTCTGACTGCGTTTACACTGCAAGTCTTAATACACAGATCCAATCTTTTCACCATATCCGATTTTATGGCCCGTCTGTTTACATTCACTTTAGACATGTCTGGTATCCTATATCTGTGTTTACATTTATTCCCACCCAAAAGGATTGTCTGCAGTAATCGCTTTATGCACATGGTAGACCATCGGGTTATAAATGACCGTGCTATTCAAATGATTTATATAATTCAAGTCGAATGGATATTATTATTTGCCAGCATGGACAACGGCTGTCATGGATGTCTTGCAGCACAAAATCTGACTGAATGGATAAAGACAGGAAAATAACGGTAATTTTAGGTAGAATTCTTTAGTGAAACAAATATACTATTTTTTTAAATGTATTCGAATGAATGGAGAAAGAGAGAGAGAGAGAGAACGAACTCATGCATCCACGTATTGCAGAATCTGATTTTACCAAGTATGACATGTTCCTGGGTCTGTGTTGACCCTGAAACAACATTATTATTAACCAATCAGATTTAAAGAACAAGTTTATAATTTTTGTGAGGTTTAAGCTTATAATCAGTGTTTGGTGCTTGTACATCAGTGTCATTAATCTATCATGTCCTCTGATTTTAGGGATTACTCATGGGTGAAGGTTAGGTTTAGGGGTAGGGAAATGGTCAAGATTAAATTTTTGGATTAAAATGTTGTTCCAGGGTCAACAATATATGTTAACCCAGAAACACATCTAACTCAGTGAAATCAGGACGTGCCCCACGTACGAGGGACCGAGTGATTGCGAACAAGTGTCGGTTTAATTACAAAAACTGCGAAGTTATCACCTCATTGCTGTAAAATATAATGTAGCTTTTAGCTGTTGTATTTTCAAAATTCACGGGGCAGGGGTTGAAAACCAGCTCCTGGATGTGCAATTTCTTAGCTAGGCTATATACATTTCCATTTCAATAAAATGCGACTGCATTCAGGCATTTAAACGCCATTAAAAACCTTTATGAGCAAACGTGTCGCCCTCGCATTGGCAGTTCTGTGGGGAATCAGATATGTGTGTTTAGACGTATGTCCAGATATTCGATATGATTTATAACCACATTTGGAAACGGCTCAGATTGGATTAAAAAAAATCGGATCTGGAAAAATTCAGATTTTTTTCTGTCAGTGTAAATGCAGACTCCGACCCACGTAAGAAAGACTTAAATAAACACTCCACTTTTTTTGGTAATAGGCTCATTTTACGACTCCCCAAGAGTTAAACAGTTGAGTTTTACAGTTTTTGAATCCATTCAGCCGATCTCCGGGTCTGGCGGGAGCCCTTTTAGCGTAGCTTAGCATAGATCATTGAATCTGATTAGACCATTAGCATCTCGCTCGAAAATGATCAAAGAATTTCAATATTTTTCCTATTTAAAGCTTGACTCTTCTGTAGTTACATCGTGTACTAAGACTGAAGGACAATGAAGCGTTGTGATTTTCTCGGCCGATATGGCTAGGAACTATACTCTCATCCCGGCGTAATAATCAAGGAGCTTTGCTGACGTACCGCATTGATATGACTCAGCGCCTGAAAGTAGTCCCCAGCTATATCATAACTAGTTACCTAGCCAGGGACTACTTTCAGGCTTAATGAATGTGAACTTGTAGTGTGCTTAAAATCATAAAAATAAAAATCTTAAAAGTTCACATCGTTTTTTTCAAAAGGGTGAAAGTGACATCAACCTCATTTTATACATGTACTCACTTTTTGATCAAACTGCCAAAAGTAAAGCACATTCTCACTTAATTAAATATGGAAATATCACGAGGTCACTTAAAAACAGTGTAGCCTGTTTGAAACATTATTGCAATCCGGTGTAATGTTTCAAATACTGTTTGTTTGTTTGTTTATTTAATATACAGAGTGCTGTATGTTATTAAGTCTTTAGCAAGATTTGAGCTAACATCATCCACATGTGCTCCAAGATTCAATGTGTTGAATCATGCGCTAACTTCTAGACCACAGCTCCAACAAAACAACATTCCCAGGAATCCAGCAATGATGGAGGTCCAGTGTGACCGTCCCTATAAGCATCTACCAAATCAGCTCAATTTCAATGGCATTAAGCTGCCGTGAGTGATGGGATGCTCTCTGAGCTATGATTATGAACTGAAATCCTTATGAGGTCTTTATTGCAGTTTCCGTTTTCAAACTCTCCCAGCAATATTTAGCTGTATGTATGTGTGCTAAGCATGTCCTGTTCGGGACGAGTGACTCCTGTTGAACACATTACACCAGCGTGAGGCATTTGGGCTGCCGGTGTAAAGCCATCTGTCATTAACCAGCGTGACGTGTCATGTTTGCACTTCAGTCAAATAGATGTGGAGACGCTGTAGAGCACGGTCACTCTTCACTGTTGTTCCCACAGCTCAAAGCATCTCTAAATATGACAACAATGGGTCAGATGAAGACTGGTATGAAATAATGCTCTGGAAGTCCATACCATTGTTTTAAGGTGCCTACACATTACAATACAAGATTTGTGAATCCATGTGAGGCATGTGCATTAGAAGAATGTGAAGGGAAAGCACAAAAACTTACATGCAAAAGTTGAAAATATTTCAATGCCAAACTTAGGCACCCCTGATACCTTTATAAAAAAAATAAGTATTCTTCAGCATACATTCAAAAAGGGTTTTGATTGGTAAAATTTGACACTTAACTGTATATTATTTCCAATTAAGTAAATGTTGTATAACTTATATTTATATTAAATGCTATTAGCAATTAGCTGAACTCTAGAGCCGTTTTGACCCAGATAACAACACAGTATTAAGAATCAAGGGGGTGTAAACTTTTGAACGGGGTCAACTATTTTCTCTTGTGGACTACATGTAAACATATTTTATGTGAAATATCTTATTCAGGTCAGTACTAAATAAACAATAGCATGCATTTTGTATGATCCCTCTTACTTGGGCAAATAATCAACATTTGCCGATTGTGCAAGGGGTGTGTAAACTTTTGACTTCAACTGTATGTAAGTCAAAATTAATGTACTTCTTTAAAGCACAAAACAGATTGAAATACAATGATTTAAGATTTAATGTAAAACTTAATTTGACATCATTACAAAGTGCTCTTTTTAAAAGTCTACTTAAGTGTGTTTAGAAACACAACTAATTAATAGTGAGAATTGATACTTAAAATAAAAAAGTGTTACTTTTTTCAAATTTAATTTTAATATATATATAAACACTACAAGTGCACAATCAATACAAAAAGCGCCCCTCTGAATCCAATTGATGTGTTGATTTCAAATGTGCACCTCTATCCACATCTTCCAAATGAATCGTGTGCATTATCACCCAAGTCAGAGCTTTCTCTCGTGTTCAGACGGCTTCAAGGAAAACACTTCCATCAGACAGACTCTGGTCCACGCCAGCAGCTCTCAGACACAGAATGACGCTCAGATGGAAAGTCAATTATGGCTCTCCGGTGCACTGCTGCATCAGGTCTTAGCTGTAGATTTGATCTGCTTTGGGGTTCTTCAGGTTACTGTGTGGTCAGACGGGTGCATAAGGTGACCCATGTGCATAAGGTGACCCTCTTTTTGTGCTGATAAGTGAAATAACATCAGCAGATGGACATCCGCTCGTCTTGGCCTCGGTGACCCTGAAGGCCGCTGGCCCCAGTGGGTGTCCCCGTAACAGGCCCCTTGTGCATCTTGTGTCCTCGCTTCAAAGTTGGAAACTAGTGTTTCCTTCGTTCTTTCACTCGTTTTACACCGATGCAAGAGCACACAGTCTGTTCTTTGATATCCACGGCCATAATATCGCTGGAATGAAGCAAATATTGACTCCATCTGACCCAAACCCTGCCTCAGTCTCTCTCTCTCTCTCTCTCTCTCTCTCTCTCTCTCTCTCTCTTTATCATACTTTAAAAGTATGCTAAAGAGTCGTTCTTTTTCATATAGACTAGTCTTTAACGTGTGTGTGTGTGTGTGTGTGTGTGTGTGTGTGTGTGTGTGTGTGTGTGTGTGTGTGTGTGAGCGTGAGAGTGTGCGTGAGCGTGTGCGTGAGTGTGTGAGTGTGTGTGTGTGTGTGTGTGTGTGTGTGTGTGTGTGTGTGTGTGTGTGTGTGTGTGTGTGTGTGTGTGTGTGTGTGTGTGTGTGTGTGTGTGTGTGTGTGTGTGTGCTGTAAGTTACTTCAGTCAACATATCAGAGGTCATTAGCAAACAGGTGAGTTCAAAACTACGATGCTATTCTGATTTCATGGGTTAGAAAGCAAATGTTTCAGATGTTTTGTTGCTGTAACACGAGGAAGGGGTTCATGTGACAGATGAACTCTCTGAAGGGTGAGATGGCTGTTTTAGGGTCACGTAAGGTTTCACTGAACTACGGTGAGACCAAAAGAATTTAGGATTGAGTTACAGATACTGACACACGAGTAAAAACACTGATAATGCATGTTGGAACATCACACGGTCCACGGCACAGTCAATGCATCACTGTCAATAAATGCTCTTACTCTACTTGTTTCTTTGTAAGTACAGCACTGTTCAAAACTTTGGGGACATATAGGTTTAATATGAACACGTCACTAAATATTTCATAAAAGATTTCAGTTTATAATAAACTCTGTTCTTTTGAACATTCTATTCATAAAAAATCCTGAAAAATCAAATCTATCAAGGTTTCCACAAAAATATTGTGCAGCACGACTGTTTCCAACATTGATAATAATCAGAAATGTTTCTTAAGCAGTATATTATTATGATTTCTGAAGATCATGTGACACTGAAGACTGGAGTAATGTTTCAGAAAATACAGCTTTGATCATAGGAATAAATTACAGTTTAATTATATTCACAAAGAAAACAGCTATTTTAAATTGTAATAATATTACTGTTTTTATTTTACTGTTTAATTACAGACTTTTAAAATCGTTGGCGTTATATTTGAATCAGCTTCTGTGTATCTCATAAACCATTTAGTTCCTCTGTGCTTTACTTAGATTTGCTATTATATCCAGAGGTTATGTGTTCATCCAAGCTTGGTCAGAAAACTTCACAGAAACAGGCATGGACTTTATCCAGTATAAGCTCTGGAGCGCAGCCGTCACACAACATTTCTCTCAGTGTGATCACGATATGTTATCTTGTTTGTTAGATGCACGTTATCTTTGTTCTGCTATATTGGCATGATTACAGGCTTTGAACGTGTTTTCCTTTCACCTCTCACAGCTGTTTGTTCATACGGCGCGTCCTCATAGATGAAATCATGCAGTGGCCCTTGATTCAGTCATTCATAGTTTTCCTCTGATCTCATTTGCTGATGTGGCTCTCGTGTGGGAGTCATCAGTTGTGTATCTTGACATGCTTGACAGGCCTTGTTCTCAGTGTTTATAATCTATGCACCCCTCCCTTAACAGTAAACAAATACCGTCAGTTTCACGCCACCATGTTTTTCACTGCAATTTCAAGATTATTATCTCCGTTTAAAAACTTCTTAGCGACTCAATCCGACTGGAAAACTCCCTCAAAGTCATTTATTCT
>CM050424.1:34291608-34311608 GCA_027564155.1 Gymnocypris eckloni scoliostomus
TTTTATAATGTTAAATGATTTCAAACATGATTAAACATTAATTTGAATATTAATACGTTTCTATGTTTTCATATTTATTTTACTGTTTATATTTTTCTGCAGGTTCCATTATTCAAAAATATGTTGTGACAACATGCCCCATTACTGTTCAAAAGTATGTTTTCCTGAGCAATAACCTTGCAGAAATGGATTTTCATTAATACTCCTGAGAAAACTGGGGAGAAAACTGACCCTATAGTCTCCTCTGAAAGTAAATATTATGAACTATTAATATAGTGCTGTTATCTGTGTGATTCTGGACTCATGCTGAGCACATATCTCCAGTCTCTGCTGAAGGTGATGACAGGTGATGCACAGGTGTGTGTCCGAGCCAACAAAAGACCTGGAGAGGAATAATGAGTGCTGTGAAAGAGAAGAAAACAGACCACTACTACCACAAAACTAATCAAATATTCACAATTGAACATTTGTAGTCCAACCAAAACATTTTCAAGTTTCATTCTTGGCGGAAAAAGCCAAATGTGCAAATATAGCTGCAAGATCCGTAGCATTGTGCCATCACCTGAAGAACAAACACAATCCAGAAACAAACCAACAATACTGTTACACATGTACACAACGCTCCTGTTCAGTGTAGTGCTTGCTGCATGACTTCTGTACTATAATGGGTTTCCCCCTATACGTATCTGTGTGTATATATGACATTACCATATTAGTTATAATATACAAATAACGTTCAGATGTTCTAAACCATGTTCTTTGTTGTCTTGATGCTTTGGCGATACAAAATGTATTATTGTCATGCCAATAAATCTATTTAAATTGAATTGAGAGAGAATTTTAATTTTACAATCAATTTTTTTAAAAACTATTATTTTAACAATTAACACGAAGCATTATATTACTATCTTAGCTCGTGTATAAAACACAACTCCTCATACATACAACACCATTCAATCTTAAAAACATTAATAGCATTCTTTAATTTGTGATCATTAAAATCAACAATAATTCTTAAAAACGGATGTGCTGTCCATTTTGCTGTTCTATTTTATTTTCCTAGAAATATAAATTGCTAATTTAGCTTGACCAGCAATACAATTCATTAATTGATGTTTATATTTTAGTACTAGAAAAACATAGCTCTGTAAAGAAAACTTCTAATAAAGAAAATAAAAGATCAAAGAGTGGAGAAAGTATTTTACAATATATAAAACAATAAAATATTGTATAAAGTCTTTCTTTGAACAGTAGCCTAATTACATTACCAATAAATCAATATAATATATTAATATACAAAAAACATAATTAGCCTATACACACTCAAAAGAAAAAAACTTACAACAAAACACAAGCACAATCTTTTTTCTACACGTTTCTGCGTGTGTACATGACATTTTCTATATTAGTTATATATTACACGAGCTATAATATATATATAAATGTTCAAATAATCATCAGTCAACTTCACAAATACACTGATTTGCTAATTATATACCAACGTGTAATAACTATATTACAACTATACTATACTAACTATACTCTATATTAATGTGAGATTGTATTAATCCCTTTAAAATCAGTTGAGCCCTTATCAATCAATTTACTTTTTCTTGAAAACCATATAGTCATATTGGCTCGCCCAAATAAATAATTTAAGAGAGAGAGAGAGAGAGAGAGAGAGAGAGAGAGAGAGAGAGAGAGAGAGAGAGAGAGAGAGAGAGAGAGAGAGAGAGAGAGAGAGAGAGAGAGAGAGAGAGAGAGAGAGAGAGAGAGAGAGAGAGAGAGAGAGAGAGAGAGAGAGAGAGAGAGAGAGAGACTCTGTGTGGCAGTCCAGCGTCACACCAGATTTACAAAAGGACAAAAAAAGTTGGGAAAAAAACTACACCCCTCCCTCTCTTACTCTAGAGGTGTGTGTGTGTGTGTGTGTGTGTGTGTGTGTGTGTGTGTGTGTGTGTGTGTGTGCGCGCGGGTGCGCGCGACAGAGTAGGGAACGCGTCTGAAGAAACGAGGAGAAGTTCTCCAGGCAGCTCCGCGGATCTGGTGTTTGTTTCTGTTTCTTTCTCACCCCTGACGCAGAAGAACGGATCCGTGCGCAGAGATGGCGACTGCGTCTGTGAGCAGGTAACGTTTGTGACTTTTGCGCATCATTGTACGCATCGTGTCTCCTGCTGTTGTCGCTGGCCACGGGTTCGAGTCTGGCTCGATCACAAGCACGAGATCTGCTCCGATCAGTCCACTGCGGATATACAAATACATATTCATAATTAGCCTACTAATAAATAAATAAATGTATCGGTTGCGTATGCATGTCTCCTATAGGCTTTACGTCAAAAATCCTAATGCTTATTCTATAGCCTATTATAACTTAGAATAGATCGCAATGGGCTCAAAGAAGCAAAAGGTTAGAAAACACTTCTTCATGTGAGGCTAGGGTGTGTTTATGAAAGTTGCAATCTTGACATTTCTCAAAGTCTTGATTAGTGGATTTTAATATAATCTTCTAAATGACTTTAAAGCATGATTTATATCACACTCATGCCATTTATCGGAGTTTCGATATTTGTTTTAATAAGTAAGTAAAAGTGGAAGGTAAAAGCCCGTGCACTTCGCAGCAGGTTGTGATTGGTTTGTTTTGCATCATATTTAAGGCCACGTTTAAATGTGTTCGATTTCATGTTAACGGTTCGAACTGTGATCCGAACATTCCTTTGGGGTTATTTGGCGCGTGGAAGCTCTTGTTTGCGGACGCAGGGTTCTCCAGTAGTTGGTGGAGAACGTGTCCAGAGGCGGGTGGGGGGTCTTGCGCGCGCTGGGACTCTGGTTCTGTCCCGATGGTTTCCGTGGTGCGCCGCTGTAACCCACATCTGTTATTACGGGTCTGCGGCAGCACTCAAAATGTCATGCATCATTCTACACTGTTCTGAAATACTAATAGTGGACCACAGATGATGTGGAAACTCATCAGACAGATAAACATTATTGGTACAAACAAGCCTCGCGCTCTCTGGAGACATTGCTTAAGTGTATGTGTCCCTGTGCTGTGCTGTACTGTAGAACAGGGATTTTGAAATGAACCATGAAATCACTTTAAAATGTCAATACATACAGATGTTGCTCTAAGCGGTCATGCACTTTCAGAAACGTGATGGCTGTTATCCAGGAGAGATAAAAGCCATCAAAATACAATACACTGGATATTTATAATCCAGGTTTATTCTTAACACCGAGTAAACATCATTTTGTTCTGCTTAACACTGTACAAATGTTTAGTAATTAATCATTTCAAAATGGTTTATCAAGACTTTCCGTGGAACCGTTACAAGCACATAGTGAATATTGAGTAAATTATGAATATGCAAATGTCATGTTTTCCATAATCAGACTGAACCAATATTCTGATTTCTTAAAATCTGAATTAAAAAAAGCTGAAATATGGAGCTATACTGGTTTTATTCATAACTGAACATGCATTTATGTCTGCACATGTCCAAACAAAGGTCATTCTGTACAAATATTTGTATTTACCTACATTTTAAAGACTTACGCAGAATTATTTGAAAATTATGTGCCCGTAAACACCATAATTAACTGCTTGTCCAATGCTGTCATATTAACCTGCTAATACACATCACCGACTCGTTAATTCAATGATTAATGTGTTTGCTGTCACTACTGAACATAACCACTAATGGGTATTTAATGGGTTAACCCTTGAGACACTTATTGATGTGTTGTCTGTTGTTCATCAGTTTCACACTGTACTGTACTGTACTGTACTGTACTGTATATCCTTGGCGCCACCATTCAAGGTTAGCCCTGTGTTGCTTTGCTTCATAAACCAGGGTTAAATGTGTCTCAGAAGAGTCCTTACACCAGGTTAAAGACACGTTCACACCAAGAAAGATAACTATAAAGATAGTAATTATATTAGTGTCCATGCTAGTGCACTACATTGCTCTGTTAATTATAAGCACATGCTACAGTTGTGACTTCTCTATTATCAGAATTACAACAATAATTCAAACTTTATGCTTATTATTACAGTTATTAGGGATGCAACGGATCGTAGCTGATGCGTACGGACCAGACCCCACGGTTCACACAGATTGATTCCTCTTTCACTTCTCTCTGAACGGAAACAATGTTGCCAATTTAGCAATTTTGTAGCTAGATTTAGCTACTTCTCCGCCCCTTTTGAGACTTTTGAGACAAAAGTTTAGGGGCAAATATAGCAACATCTTGGACAAACCTTATCTATGTTCTCATCTTGCCCACTGATCTATATTCATCTTTATATAAATCAGTGAATTTGCCTTTATGATGTCATCTAGGGACATTTAGTGACCAGTTTTAGCTACTTTCAATTGAAAGCAATTGGAAACACTTTTCCCGTTTTGGCAAGTATTCCGGTAAACACAGTCGGTTATGTCTTAAAGGGACAGTTCACCCAAAACTGAAAATTCTGTCATCATTTACTCACCCAGTATTTCCAAACCTGTAAGAATGTCTTCGTTCTGCTTAACACAAAGGAAGATATTTTGAAGAAAGTTTGCAATCAGGCTGTTTTGGGGCACCATTGACTTCCATAGTAGGAAAAATAAATACTATGATCCAGAATGGCTCTGTTTCACACATTCTTCAGAATATCTTCCTTTGTGTTCGGCAGAACAAACACATTCATACAGGTTTGGAAATACTGGGTAAGTAAATGATGACAGAATTTTCAGTTTTGGGTGAACTGTCCCTTTAAGAGAACCCAAACAGCTAGATGTGTGTCAGTATTAGGCAGGCTACGTGCATTTGGTCTTAAAGATACAGCAGCCTATAAATACCCTCAGTGAAGAGCTCTATTGTGTTATTTTACAATTAATTATTACATTTATTCACCTGGATACTAGTGTTACTGACTTTATTAGTAACTTTATGTTGTATTCAACTACGCTTGTAATAGAATAGAAGTACTTAAAGTAAGATTTCAGTAATTAATACAAACTTTGTTTGTTTGTTTATTTTTTGCTGATCCGATCCGTGACTCAAAATCGGTAATATGATCCGAACCGTGAGTTTTGTGATCCATTGCACCACTAGTTATCATCCTTGGTGTAAACAGACCTTAAAGGGGTCCTATTATGTTTTTTCACTTTCTGAATTGTAGTCAGTGTGTAGTGAGTATGTTTGGTCATAAAGCGATCGACAAAGTTACAAATCTCAAAGTCCACTCCAAAGGGAGATATTTTGTTAAGAACTACAACGAACGGCTCGTTTGGACTACAAAGTTGGTTTCCTGTATTTGTGACATCACAAAGATAATCCCGCCTACTGAAATTCTAATGTTTGGCGCTTAGTGGAGCTCTCGTTTCAAAATCAAAGCCCGGCCCTGGTGTTTTTATATCACTGTTTCTAATGGAAACAGACTGTTTTCAGAGCATGTTGGATATTATTTTCACGTCATCTTGCGTGTAATCTCTGATAAAGCAGCGTTTGTGAGTGGAGCTCTGATTGGTGTACAGCATTACCGTGGAAACCTCGCTCGCTCCAACAGCGCCTCCCGCTGGCAGAGAGTTAATCTGCAGATATATGCACCACAAATAGTGTACGTCCGTGGGACTGTGGTATAAATCAATTCAACTCTATAACAGTTTCAGTGCAACACGTGTTATAATGTTAGAATTAAAGAACAATAAACATATTACCGTTGCACTTATCTGTACATAGTCAATTAAGTCATTTTTAATTTGTTGTTGACATCCATCTAAAACATGATTTAGCCAAAAAGAACAATAACACTTTAATATATCTTGCAATATCTGTGCGTGCAAAGGTTCTGTACGATCCTCTCGTTCAATATTCTCGGATCTGAATTGATGCAATATTGATGAACTTGCTGTTTTGGCGAGGGAGGGGGGCAGTAACGCCGTCTAAGCTGTTAGCCAATCACAACGCACCAGGACAGCTAACCAATCACAACACATTTAGTTATTCAGAAGGCGGGGCTTCATCAGACCCGGAACTAATGGAGTCGTTTGTGTCCGGCTGCGGAGAGAGATGTTGTAATAATATAAATAATGTGAAAAATAATGCGATTTTCAACCCCAAGTATGAGAGCATGTTCTAGTACACCCCCAACACAACATCAAGACTTTGTAAAAGAGCATAATATGAGCCCTTTAAGCAAACTTACAATGTATAATGTAAGATAAGATAACAAGATAACGAAAGATGAATTTTGACCAAAGGACAATATCGTTTAACTAAGTCAGGTGTGTTTTATACCTTGGGCCTCAAACAGAAGCACAACTTAGCATTTATAATTAAAAACATGTTATATTGAATCAATTTGGAATTTTGTTTAAAATCAGTTTTTTTTTTAATTAGGACAAGAAGACACAATATGAAGTATTTTCACTATGACAAGCCGCCAACCAGAACCTTAACATGTGGGTTAAAGGCGTTGCATTATGAATGTGGTTGATATGGGGATGTTTTGAGGATAAGGAAATTCCTCAGGAGGAATTCTGGGAAAGCTATTGGGAATTATTCGTATTCATCAGCTTGTTAACACATTTTCTAATGGACCAGAGATTAATCTAATCAGCCTCTTGTAGACCAGACATTATAATTTACAGCGCTCGTTGTGTGTTAATATGGTGGCTCATTATCACAGTATAATTGAATATCACATTATTAAACTCAAATTGTACTCTTCTTCTTCTAAATACTAATCTTCATATGTGTTTCCCATCTTCCTCGCAGATTGTGTGCGTTTTGGTGTTGTGTGTTTGCTGTCCTGCCCTTAACAACAGCTGAGGAAGCAGAGAAGCCGGTGAGTGATGATGAAGATGATGATGGTTTTACATTTGCATACTCTTCTATTAGAGAGAAGTGCTTGTCAGAGTGTTGCCATATGTTTGTGGACCGGCTGAAGCTGAATGGGTCTTCTGTGGCTCTGAGAGAAGCGCAGATAAACTGCTGTATCTGATCATTAAATCAGGCCGCATGAGCTGATCTTTCCATTGTTTGGTCATCTGGCCTCTGGTGTGGGGTTGTCCTTCGGGAGCATGTGAGATGTGGCTGTGATTGGGCGTTGGTGTGAAAAAAATCACACTCACATGTAAGCAAGTGAGCAGTTACGCACATGTTCAGAGTAAGCAAACACACACACACACACTCTCTCTCACACACACACACACACACACACACACACACAGAGAGAGAGAGAGACACACACACACACTCTCTCTCTCACACACAGAAACACACACACACACACACACACACACACACACACAGAGACACACACACACACACACACACACACACACACACACACAGAGACACACACAGAAACACACACACACACACACACACACACAGAGACACACACAGACACACACACACACACACACACACACACACACACACACACAGACACACACACACACACACACACACACACACACACACACACACACAAACACAAACACACACAAAACACACACAGACACAGACACGCACACACAGACACACGCACGCACGCACACACACACACACACACACACACACACACACAGGGTGAGGACAGAGCTACAGGAGGAGTTGCAGTGGCAGACTCTCGCTGAGAGTTTGATGTGCATGTGTAGTTTGTACAGCACACGGTTACGCTCTATTTCAACAATAGTTTATTGTAGAAATACTCAGAGACAAATGCCATAGCAAACTAGAAACAAACAGCGCTGCATGCTAGATGTTATAACAGGCAAGAAATCACACACATGCACAGATTATACTGGCTACTGCCGCCAATGCAGCTCCAAAAACAATCTGTCTGTCTCTAAAACATGCTGGGTTAAAAACAACGCAGCGCTGGGTGAAATGTGAACAAACCCGGCGGTTGGGTTAAAAGTTTAACCCAGCCGTCTGGGTAGTTTTATTTAAATCAACTATTGCTTAAAAATTATTATATGGCTGGCTTAAAATGAACCCAAAATAGGTTGTAAGTCAAAAATCAAACTTAATTACTTGAGGCATCAGCAATAATCAAAAGGTGAATATTTATCAATAAGCAATTTAAAAAAGTTAATTATTTAATTATTACTTATTGAACTTATTAATACATGTTCATTTCCAACCTATATTGGGTTCATTTTAAGCAAGAAATATAGTAATTTTAAATTTAAGCAATAGTTGAGTTAAACAAAACTTACAGTAAACATTTAACCCGAACGCTGGGTTTGTCCATATTTCACCCATTGCCGGGTTGTTTTTAACCCAGCATATTTTAAAGTCTGTCTGTCTATCAATGCATTTAAATCACCTTTTTAAATCATTTTTAATTTAATAGTTAAAATTATGAATGCATGTAAATCACTTGCATCACACACACACACACACACATGTTGGTTTTTATGGTTTACGGGGACTCTCCATAGGTGTAATGGTTTTTATACTGTACAAACTGTATGTGTTATTGCCCTACACCTACCCTACACCTAAACTTAGCCCTCACAGGAGACGGTGCATTTCTACTTTCCCTCAAAAAACTCACTCTGTATGATTTATAAGCGTTTTAAATTATGGGGACACTGAAAATGTCCTCATAAACCACATAAACATGCACACACACACACACACACACACACACACACACACACACACACAGACTGGCGTTGTGTGACCTTGATGGCAGTTTAGACAGGATCAGAGGTGCATTACAGACCTTGTTCTCTTGTCCTTTTTCTCTCTTTTTTTATGAACTGAATGGATTCTTTTGTTTGTTGTTTTCTTCCCTTCTGCCTCTGCCTGCCCTGCAGACGCTCGAATTCTTCGCTCCTGATTGATGAAATGAGGTTATATAAGTAACTGGAATTAGATCAAATCTGCGTCCAGCACTGTAACGAATGGCATTGCACTGGGCTGAACTCCAGAGTCCAGCCTCTTCCTGATTGCAGCACACGCCATTAGTTTAATAATGCCTCGTTCTTAGCCATAATGTCATTCATCACCGAGCACGACAGAACAGGACATGTATTTCAACTTGTATGTTGTTGGGTGTGGTTTGGACAATTATTCTGTGTTTTTTTTATACAAAACAATTGTTCATGCTTTGCTTGTTTAATCTTGTGGTTTGCACTGTGTAATTTGATATTGATCAGACTTCTTTTTAAATAATTTTAATTATGGCTGCTATTAGGTTTCAGTTTATGCATCCGGGCTGATTTTGTGGTTGTGCGTTTGTCTGAGGTGTTTGTTTTTACAGCTGTGCATGTGGATGGCAGAGTCTGAGTCTGAAACTTTTCTAAATGATTGTGATTTTTTTAATGCAAAGAAATTGCATTATCTGCACAAAAATGTAAGGAAAAAGGTCAATTCAAAAAGTATCAATGAACATGACTTTGATAATGTCATTCAGTATAGCAATGGGACTATATGAACAAAACCTGACGATCATATTCTCCAGCATGATTTGAGATGATCCAAAGAGTATATTGGACTTCAAAAGAAACTAGATTTTGAATCCCAGATTTTCAAATATTTGTGTCCCTGGAGCACAAAACCAATGTTAAGTCGCTGGGGTATATTTGTAGCTATAGCCAACAATATGGGTCATTGTATGGGTCAAAATTATAATTTTTCTTTTAGGCTATGCCAAAATTCATTAGGATTTTAAGTAAAGATCATGTTCCATGAAGATATTTTTTCTAAATTTCCTATCGTAAATATAAAGCCTTAATTGTTGATTAGTAATATGCATTGCTAATAACTTCATTTGAACAACTTTAAAGATGATTTTCTCAATATTTAGATTTTTTGCACCCTCAGATTCCAGATTTACAAATATTGTCCGATCATAACAAACCATACATCAATGGAAATCTAATTTATTCAGCTTTCACATAATGTATACATCCAAATTTCAGAAAATTGACCCTTATGACTGGTTTTGTGATCCTGGGTCACATTTGGACCCCACTGTCTATACCAGGGGTAGGCAACGTTGGTATTGGAGTGTCGATGTCCTGCAGAGTTTAGCTCCAACCCTGATAAAAAACCTCACCTGCCTGTAGCCCTTGTAATTCTGAAGACCCTGAGTAGCTTGTTCAGGTGTGTTTGATTAGGGTTGGAGCTAAACTCTACAGGACAGCGGCACTCCAGGACCGACGTTACCAGTATCATACAGTATCAGTATTGTGCATACATTGCAAGTGGGATATTTACTTACTAATCATGAGGCCTTCCTCTGACAGGTGTCCGGACGAAAGTCTCGTCAGGCAGAAGAGGAGGCGCTTGAAGGAGTGTGGGGTCCATGGAGCGAGTGGGTGGAGTGTTCTCAGAGCTGCGGAGTGGGCGTGTCTGAGAGGCGGAGACAGTGTATGTCACCTCCCCAAGCCCCGCCTCTTATGTGGAACCGACCGCCTTACATTCCACCGGGTGTCCCAAACAACACCCCTGTGATTTCTGCGGTCAGACCCTACTACAACTCCTTGTATCCCGTCAACGAGCCCCCTCCATATGGAGCAGGGGGCGCTGAGAGGCCTCCTTACTTTTCTCCGCCTCTCCCAGCCAATCCTAATCCTGGATTACCGCTCTACCGAAACGAGGCCGGCGGCGCTGGGCCTGTACAGTTCGGCCCATCCAATCAGGAGCCGGTTTCTGTGTACCGCTCACCTTCCTCATCCGCGTCACTTCCTATGGGAGAGTTCCCGCACGGTCGCCCAATCACGGCAGAGCTGTAGGCAGTGGAAGCAGGAGGTCGGTTTCCACCAATAGGGATCAAGAGTCTGTAAGAAGGTGAGCAGGACTGGGGCCAGTTGCATAAACTTAGCCTTTATATTAAGACAGTATCTTAAGAACTAGTTTGACCAGCTAGCAGTTAACAAAGGGGTAATCAGTCTTATATTTTGGATTCAGCTTAGACTGATCTACGTTTTAATGTAACCGAATTGTAAACATGTCGACCAGTCTTAAAGAACTGCTACATATATTGTATAATAATTTGAGTCTTCAGTATATCATATGAATTATTCAGCATTACACCGTACCATTCAGAAGCTCGGGTTGGTAAGGTTTGTTAATGTTTTTGATGTCTCTTCTGCTCATCTAGGCTACATTTATTTGATAAAAAATAAAATAAAAATAGTAATAATATAAAATATCATTACAATTTAAAATAACTGCTTTTTATGTGAATATCTGTTAAACCGTAATGTATTTCTGTGATCAGAGCTGTATTTTCAGCATCATTACTCCTGTCTTCAGTGTCACATGATCTTCAGATATCATAATAATATGCTGATTTGCTGCTCAAGAAACATTTCTGATTATTATCCATGTTGAAAACAGTTGTGCGGTCCAATATTTTTGTGGAAACCGTGATACATTTTCCTTTTTTTCCAGCATTTATCTTTTTTAGCATTATAAATGTCTTTACTTCCACTTTTAGTCTATTAATGCTGTCTCTCTGAATAAAAGTTTCAATTTCTTTTAAAAAACAAATACTGACGCTTCCCCTTTAAGAGCGAAGTCCGGATCAATATAGCTCAGTTACTGTTACTGTTACATACGCGTTCTCTCTTTCTGCCGTTTACTCTCTCTGAAGACCTACATCACTGTGTTTATGAGGATACTTCCGAACAGGGGTTCTCAAAGTTTACATTCAAAGGTCCGAATGGGAATTATCATCTACGTCAAAAGGTCCAAAATAATTGTTATTACAAAACTTGTTTTATAAACATGCTTATAACTTTATATAACAATTCAACTTAAATCATACTCTATCACATTCATTAGAACATATTTTCTGGTCACTGTGTGGGCTCATTCAGCGTACCATAAGGTTGTGGGTTCGATTCCCAGGAAATCATAACCTAATGTACAAAGTCTGAAAATGCTAAGTAGTAAAAATGTAAAAGGCAACATGATAAATTACAAAACAAATTAACCATGGCCTTGCTACACTAACCATAGTTTAACCATTGTATTTGTAGTAAAACTGGTTATATAAATTGTAATCAATATGCAAAAGAAAAAAGAAAATTTTACTACACTTTTATTATAATAAAACCATGGTTATTTTTCATAAGGGTTACTCAACAGTACTGCATTTTTATACAGCTAAATGCCCAATAAAGCAGTTCTCATTTAGGCCTACATATTTCATGTTTCTGAAATAGTACTTCAATGTAACCTGCAGTCTCTTCAACTGAATTGCTAAAATCGTTAATTATAATTTTTTAAAATATATATTTCAACCCTGTAAAGGGTTGCATATTTCAACCCTTTACAGACGAACTACATTCATGTTCATATGTCAGACAGTCAACAGTGAGAGGTTTTTGGAAACGCTGTTTTGTACTCGTTCATTCAGAAGTCTGCTGCGGTTCGGTTCAAGTTCTTTGAATACGCTCGCGGGGCGAAACCGGTGACATTATTCTACTGAATGAAAGCAAAGGTTTATCCAAAATGTCACTAGTTGCTATTTGCTTAGTCTTACAAAAGAGTCTGTAAACACTGCAACACTGGTTCATGCGCCCGTGTGTGTGTGTGTGTGTGTGTGTGTGTGTGTGTGTGTGCAATGTACACCGCACGGAGGTCTGAGTGATACGAGTGCGCTTGAAATATCAAGTTGACGCGGGTCCGGATTGAATTCCCTCCCGGTCCGGATGCGGACCGGAGTCCGGACTTTGAGAAGCCCTGCGATAGAACATAATATGAAACGATAGACTTTTTATTTCGTCCATCCGATATTTATCGCCCAGCCCTACTTTCAGAACGATACGCTGATGAACGATGCAAACTAGTACTGTCAAACGATTAATTGCGATTAATCGCATCCAAAATAAAAGTTTTTGTTTACATAATATCTTACTGTATATATAAAGACAAACACATGCGTGTGCATTTTCAAAATATATACTCTATGGGGGTGTATTCATATGTACATAATAAATGAACACAACACACATACATATATAATTTAAACAAAAACCTTTATTTTGGATGCGATTAATCGCGATTGATCATTCGACAGCACTAATACAAACTTTGACACGCAATCATTTACATTACATTTATGCATTTAGCAGACTCATCAGAATCAATCCTGCTATAACGAGCTGGAGAATTTAAAGCAGCAGACGAGCGTGCGCTTAGAATATACAGACGATATCGTTCTCTGGTGTGGACGCTAATATAGTTATCTTTATAGTTAACATTCTTGGTGTGAACGGGTCTTTACAGTAAAGTGTAAATACAAGGCATTGGTTTTTACACACCTCATCAGCTATTTTAAAGGGACTTTTATTGGTCTTTTAACTTTGATATCTTGATGTCTAACGTGTTTATCTTTTCTAGCATACTCACATATGTTATTTTCTGTCCGTGTCACACCAGGTCTAGTTCTTCGATTCGCCCTGGACAGTTTGGGTATGGCAGGGTGCCGTTCTCTCTTCCCTTACACAGACAAAACCGTCATGCTCGACACACACGCCGCCACAACACCACCACCACAGACGGTCTCGATGCTCTCAGTGTGAACAATGTGGATAAAACACTGGGAGAAGTACAACAAATTACCACAGACACTGTTAAAAGAGAACGAACTGAGAAGAAAAAGGAGACGGAGGCAGCAGACATGGAGACTGATGCTGTAGCCGAGAAAACAAGTGATGGAGAGCGCTTGGAGAGAGTGCGGGAACACGAGCGAATCGCACATTCACGGCCTCTGACCCAGAGACACGGGGCTCGTGACAGACGCGTCGACGGCCGAGCTTCTCGCCAAGTACCGCGCTCCTACACACACTCCATCCAGCGATCACACACTCCCAGAGAGCCTCCTCCCTACAGCCTCCATACACCCACGAACCCAAACCCAGAGTCCTGGGTGCTACAGAACGGCCAGCCCTCCAGACACGAAGCCGAGAGGGACTCGAGGCCTCCAGCGGCGGCCCACAACTACAGATGCTCTGGACAGGACAGAGAGTACCGCAGGTGCAGCCTACAGGTTAGTCCAGCAACATGGAAGAATTCAACCCGATCTCATGAAAGTGTGCATAAATAGTACGCCAAATAAAAATGAAAACTTCATATGATATGCAAAAATGGACTTAGGCGTGTATATGCTACATGATGGGTAGGATTAGGGTTGTGGGGTAGATGCGTATCATATATATGCGAAAACTGCGTAACATATGAACGTCAAACACGTTCGCATCATATGTAACCCAAAGTCCATTTTTGTGTATCATAACACAAGTTGTTGTTTTTATTTGCCGTATTATTAATGCGCATTTTCATGAGACCGGGCTCAAGAATAAGAAATGCAGCATCTGGGCTTTTAATTTATGCTGTTTGTGGTTCTTTTTTTAACATTAAGCTTTAGATTTGACAAATCATGGGAAATGTATATTTTAAACCCTAAACGTTAGCATACTTTTATAAAGAATACTTACTATGGAAAAATATACTTTAAAATAATTTTATGAAGTGTGAACTGAATATAATGTTTACAGACACTTAAATGCATGTTAATTGCAATTAAATAAAAAAATGTGTTATAGTTTAAATCAGTGCTGTCAAACGATTAATTGCAATTAATCGCATCCAAATGAAAAGTGTTTGTTTACATAGTATGTGTGTGTACTCGGTGTATTTATTGTGTATATATAAATACAAACACATGCATGTATATATTTAAGAAAAATATGTTACGTTTATATATTAAATATATTTTTATATAATATAAATAATATGAATATAAATATTTACATGTAAATATTTTCAAAGCATATGCTGTATGTGTATGTCTTTATATTTTTAAATATATACATAATAAAAAATACACAAACTCACACATATATTTAAGTAAATAAAAACCTTTATTTTGGATGCGATTAATTGCGATTAATCGTTTGACAGCACTAGTTTAAATAAATATTAAATGCAATTAGTTTAACTGTAGAGTTTTTTGATCCACTTAAGTAGGACTTAATTACATTTTTATATGCAATTTCATAATTATTCTATTGTCTTTGAAATATGGTTAAAGTGTTGCTGCTGAATGCACTGAGAAGCATTTATGATAAACTAAAATATGTCATCTCTATTATATTTATATTTAACTTTATTAAAACATGACATTTTACTGTATTTTAACTATATTTGTACTTACACATTTGTAATGATGAAGTTGCAATTTAATGGTAAATTATTGATTTTAAATGTAATTTTAAATAACACACTGCAGTTAAAATTTTATTCAAGTATATTACATTTGCTTTAGTTGTTAGTTGCATAAAAATGAATGAACTTCTTTAAAGCACAACAAAAGACTATTAAAATGTAATATTTAAAAATGTAAAACTTTTAATCTGACATTATTACAAAGTGCATGATTAAATTATTACAAACTGCCACTTTTTAAAGTGAAAAAGAAACAGTCATGAAAGTGTTTCTTTTTAAGTGCACTTAAGTGATCTTTTATTGAAGTAATATGATGTGATTTGTAAGCACAGTGTTTAAAACATACTTTAAAGATTGTTTAACTACAAGTGCACATTCAGTATAATTACGTATACAAGGCAAATAACATAGTTTGATGTAGAAATACTCTAATCATAACCTTCAGAACTCATAGACTCTCTGTTGAAACTAAGTTACATAAACATGTGACGCAATGATTAACAAATGATATTTACATATCAGTCTCTTTTCAGTATTTATAACTTGTCTCTAATGAACGAGAGTTGGACACGGAGGTTAGCCAGTCAGAGCAGAGGTCATTTGTCAAATGCAGCAAAAACAGCATGATTAATTTTACGGGTCAGAGAGAGGTTGGAAAGTTCTCATGAAAAACGAAATTGTGACTGTTGCAAAAAAGTCTATACAAATATTGCAAATGACATAAATGAAAGCTACAAATGTGTGGCCCCTTTAACTGGCTTTGCAACTGGGCTAATCAGAGTTTAATCTCATTCAGCCTGCTTTAGACTGTCTAATAACAAATATTTACCATTTGTATAATGACCTCAACTGCTAACTGTGTTTGGGAATGATCTCAGACTATCCACTCAGCCAGCCAATGGGGTGAGTTTGGAGCATGACGAGAGGATTCGGAAATCTCATGATTTTGCTATTCTGTTTGGTGAAATGACACACTTTAACTTTAAAGAGATAGTTCACACAAAAATTTTAATTTGCTGTCAATTTACCAACCATCAGGCCATTCAAGATGTAGGTGACTGTTTTCTTCAGTAGAACAGAAAAGAAGATTTTTGCCTGAAAAATTGATGATTCATAAAATGTAAGTAAATGACTACCGGGTCCAAAAAAAGCATATCAGGCAACACAAAATTAATACGGCTGGCTACTGACAATAGATTGAGGACTTATAAAGCAAAACTATCAGTCTGTACCAGAAACTAGATGTTATGTACAAAATGATTACCTTCTTTTCCACAGACTGGCTCTTTTGGACAGTTCGTATCAATGGACTTGTTTTTAAGTAACCAACTCATCAGTTTGTTTACATAATCACATCACTTATTCGCAATTATATTGTTATATTATACAATAAAGATGTGAAATGTGTCACATGTATGTGTCTGCTTAGTTCCGTTTTGCCCTTATTTGGTAGTTCCCATTAGTTTGTTTGTCTAATTATCATTCAGTCTGATCACCTGTGTTGTATTAGTCATCTTGTTTGCTCCTTTGTTCCCTGTCTTTATAAGCCTTTAGTTTCTGTCTAGTTTTTGTCTTGGTTTGATGTTGATTAAAGGACTGAGTGTGTTGATGCTACTTCGTTCTCTTTGGTTATCCTGACTACAACCACGTCCTGTGACAGAAAACAAGACCTTATAAAAAAGAGTAAGCGGCGCTCGTTTTATCCTGTTTAGTTTTTTGCAAGTTTTTGTTTGCCTCTTTTCCTCCTCTCTGCGGCATGGAAGTCGCCGCTCACGCAAGCCCGACGCCGTTCGCCGGGAAGTTAAGGCCGCTGTCCGTGGCTCACTTTAGTCTGCCGGCCTCTCCGCTGTCAAGCCCGCTGGCTCCAACCCCAAAGCTCCTGGATACGGCACTGCTCCCGTAGTTCTCGGCACCTCTCCTTACTTCCGAGCACCCTCCAGAGCCCGCCCCTCCAGAGCACCTCCCTCCAGGGCCCGCCCCTCCAGAGCCCACCCCTCCAGAGCACCTCCCTCCAGGGCCTGCCCCTCCAGAGCCCGCCCTCCAGGGCCTGCCTCCAGAGCCCGTTCCTCCAGAGCCCGCCCTCCAGGGCCCGCCTCCAGGGCACCTCCCTCCAGGGCCCGCCCCTCCAGAGCCCGCCCCTCCAGGGCCCGTTCCTCCAGAGCACCTCCCTCCAGGGCCCGCTCCAGAGCACCTCCCTCCAGGGCCTGCCCCTCCAGAGCCCGCCCCTCCAGGGCCCGTTCCTCCAGAGCACCTTCCTCCATAGCTCGTCCCTTTAGTGCCCATTCCTCCAGTGCCCGTTACCCCAGGGCCATTCCTCCAGGGCCCGTTCTTCCAGAGCCCGCCCCTCCAGGGCCCGTTCCTCCAGAGCACCTCCCTCCAGAGCCCACCCCTCCAGAGCCCGTTCCTCCAGAGCCCGCCCCTCCAGGGCCCGCCCCTCCAGAGCACCTCCCCAGGGCCATTCCTCCAGGGCCCGTTCTTTCAGAGCCTATTCCTCCTGGGAGGCGCATATGCCCATGGCCAAGCCGGCTCCTGGATCCGCCCTGGAGGCCTTCCTAAGCTCCTCCCTGTTCCTGCCCCTGACGTGCCTACCAGGAGGGGGGTGATATGTCAAATGTATGTGTCTGTTTAGTTCCGTTTTGCCCTTATTTGCTAGTTCCCATTAGTTTGTTTGTCTAATTATCATTCAGTCTGATCACCTGTGTTGTATTAATCATCTCGTTTGCTCTTTTGTCCCCTGTCTTTATAAGCCTTCAGTTTCTGTCTAGTCTTTGTCTCTACTCTTTGTCTTTTTCTGTTTGATGTTGATTAAAGGAATACGTTTGATGCTACTTCGTTCTCCTGGACTTTGTTTATCCTGACTACAACCACGTCCCGTGACAAAAAGTGGATGTTTTACATGTCTAGAGCATATAGCGGCTTTTATCAGCTCTTTGGTCCGAGTCGAACTGTTTCCTCAGTCCAGTGACTGTTGGAGGAACTGGAGCACTGAATCAGTTCATTCATCCCAAAATCAGATACGCCACTATTTCGGCTCATTTCCAGTCAGAGTGACTGCCAGGCATCTGAAAGTGAGATCTGTGCTGCTCAAGCAGTGATCTGTTTCAGACGTTCAGTCCGATTTGGTAAACTGGTTTATCTAATTCACTTAAAAGAACCAGTTCAAAAGAATGATTTGTTCATGAATCAGTCCTGACCGTTTGCCTGAGGCTCTGTATTACAAGTAATAATGTTGTAAATAATGTTCAGTTTCTTGCACAGTCTGATTGTTTTGCTTCGTAAGACCTCAATATATCATCAGGAGCCACGTGTGTTATATTTTCCTTTCCTGTACATGCTTTTTTGGCTCTCAAATGGATGGTAGCCACTGACTTGCACTTTATGAATCACCAAGGGAGCACAGTTTCAGCTAAAAATCTTCTTTACTGTTCTACTGAAGAAAAAAGTCACCTACCACTTGGATGACCAGAGGGAGAGTAAATGAACAGGACATTTTGAACTGACCTTTTAAATATGCTGGTTGGTCTTGAGTGACAATGTTTCACTTGCACTGATTATGGCTAAATGTTCCCATTGGAAAGTCCCATGTTGCATCACTCAAGAAGCTCTTTAGCTCAACACCAACCTCCCAGATGTAACCGCAGTTTGGCGAATGCGCTTCATCCGAGCCACTAGTAATTACAGCTGAATTTATGAAAGATTTCGTCTAACACTTCCATCCCAAAGTGTGCTTTTCATGTCAAAGAGATGGATTTCCTCCATTCCAGGAGCAGGTTCTCCATCCATCTCTCTGTCTCTCAGAAACTCCACAACAGTTTATTTATTCAACTTTCCTTCCAGATCAACTTGGTTCATTTGAGCTGAGGCTCGTTCTCACTCCCCTGTCGAACGCTGACTAGAGCCAGATTCTTTGCAAATCGTAAATCACCCAGTTCCCTTTAATCCAACTTTCCAGGATCAGCCTGGGCGGTAGTTATATTATACATCTCCGAGTAATTACCAGGGCAGCATGTGAGCTCTCAAAACCAGAGTTAGTCATTTCTGAACGGCGGTCAAGTTGATGTGGTGAAGCCGTGTCCTTGCTGTTAGTGGCGTGATACACACAGTGACTCACTTTTAGATGCATTACCTCAGACACGCTGCAGTGTTTGTGTTACCGGGACATGTCGGTCTTGTGGGTCGTGAACAAGTGCTGAAATCTGAGCGAGGGCTTGAGCTGTAATTGTTCTCTGTGTTTGAATAATTGACCAAATGTGACATCTTTGTCAGTTTACCCACCCTCATGTCATTCCAAGCCACTATTATTTTCATATGCGCACAAAATATGGATTGCTTTTGTGCTTTTTGGTTCCCATCCACATTGGAAAAGAGCATCTGTGATGTTCAACATCTACTTTTGTGTTTCATGGAGGAAAGAAAAGACACTGTGAATAAGAGAAAATTTAATTTCTGTAATATCCTTTCTGAAAAATAAGAGTGCTTAATTTATTGCATGTTCAATTGTTGTGTACTTAAAATCTCAGCAGTGTATTTTTATATATTCTGTACTTGCAGATAATATATTATTACTTAAATAAAAGGCCACTTAACTTTACTTAAAGAGAGACACTTTAATGGCTGTTTCTTAACACGCTTAAGTACACTTTTAAAATCATTTTAACTCATTATGTTTTATTAAACTTTAGTCATGTTTTAAAGAAGTACACTTATTTTATGTACTGACTAGCATATACACTATGTGAACTATAATACATTTAATTTAATTGCAATTATCATGTATCTGAAAACATTATACGTTCAGTTCACAATTTAGGTATATTCTT
>CM050424.1:34319108-34379108 GCA_027564155.1 Gymnocypris eckloni scoliostomus
AGTGAGTGAGTGTGTGAGTGTGTGTGTGTGTGTGTGTGTGTGTGTGCGTGTGCGTGTGCGTGAGCGTGAGTGTGTCTGCGTCTGCGTCTGTGTTTGCGTGCGTGCGCGTGTGTGCGTGCGCGTGTGTGCGTGAGTGTGTGCAGACGCGGTCTGACCCGTGTGTGCCCCTGTTTGACAGTGGCCCTATTAGTGAGGAAGTGAATGAAGGAAAGGCAGTAAAGCATTAGCTCTCTGTCTCTCAGCTGGAGTTCTAGATGCTCTGCTTCATTACAGGGACTCTGCTGAACTCTTTGACTGGTACATTACAGCTATAAATCAGCTCTGTGTTGTTCTTCTGCTCTCTTAGCAAGTCAAATCCTCACAAATGATTTAGCCTCTTTTCATCTATGTATGCTTAGCTTTGTGTTTTTTTATGTGTAATTCTTTAAAAGAATAGTTTACTCACATTTTTATTTTAACTGACGCTTTTAGTATGAGTCTATGATTCATAATAACACTTCTTCCAGAGAAAAAGTGGTCAACAGCAGATGCGCTTTTTCACTGGAGGAAGCATTATTATTGATTATGGACTTGTATTTTTGTGAGAAGCAATCCTTTACCTTAACTTGTAGTATAGTTGCTAAAGAAAAAAATAGTTTTGTGCTTAAAGTTTACTGAAGCTACACTTAAATACACTTTAACGTATATTTTTATCAATTACAACACACACAGGTGGTGATGGTTGAGGAGAGATTGATTGATTTTGACGTAATGTATACTTCAAAAACGTACCTGAACTTCTTAGATTTACTTAATCAAATGAAAGAAGTATTCTTATTTTTTTGTAAGGCTTTCTTGAGCAGCATGAACATTTTGCTCAATATCTCCACCACTGTTATTTAGTATAATTGAGACACTATTGTGTTTTATTTCATTTGTTACGTTTTTTAAGGTTTTTCATTTCTTGCTTTCTTGTTTGTGTCATTTTTATTAGTTATTATTGTTGTGTTTTGTTTGTTTGTTTGTTTTTGTCTTTTAAAATAGTTGAATAAAATAAGAAATGCTGCCTTGGAAACTAGCTGAAATATAATATTTTATATTTTTTTAAATATCTCATTATTTTACTTAATGTTTAATTTGATTGAAGTAACAGTTTTAGTTATTAATATTGTCTACTCTTTATATCTTTGTTCTGAATCGTTAATTCTGTTGTTTTTAAACCATCCAATATTAAAACTCAGCCAATATTCTGGATGTTTGTAAATACTCGTCAGCATCGATGTAGCCTAATTAAACGTATGTATGTATATATGCACGTATCTTAACATCCTAACTTGTGCATAAGCACCAGCACCAGAGATGAACTGAAGTAAATCAGTGAACACGAGTATGAGAATAAACAGAGCAGGGGTTTTCCTGAGCAAACACACTCAGACTCAGTAAATATTTAGGGCAGGTTAGCCGCAGTGTGTTTGGTGTGCACTAATGAGCCGGTGTTTGTCATTAATGGCCGTGTGTGCAGTGGTCTGTGAGATGAGATGACCCCGTGCCTCTTTCACTTCACCCCCGTTACCGTTCACAGCTGTCTTTAGTGTCCTGCACATCCCTCTGTGTTTCCTCGTGTCATTGGCATCTTGAGACGAGCATCTGTGCTCTTGCGCTCTCAAAGCTGATATAGGTCTGATTTATGTTGTATCCTGATGTCCCGTTCTGTCAGTGGTTTGGGGATTGTAAGTCGATTCTGGTAACATTTCCACTTAACAATTCTGCCTTCTTAACCCTGTAGAGTCTGAGATTTACATCTGAGATGAGATGTAAATGATCCAAACATATAATGATTGAGAGATGAAGAAATAAAGGCTCCTCAGATGATGTGAGATGAAGATCATTCCTCCGCCGAGGAACAGTGAAAGTACAGCTTCTGCAAACAAACGTTTTCTAGAAACATGCAGTGTTGGGGAAAGTTACTTTTAAAAATAATGCGTTACAATATTGCGTTACTCTCTAAAAAAGTTACTAATTACGTTACTTAGTTACTTTTTATGGAAAGTAATAAGTTAAGTTACTTTTGCGTTACTTTTGCGTTACTTTTTAAATATGAGCAGGGCTTGATTGTTTGTTTTTAATACAATAAGTTATATTTATAGCAAATATAAAAGCCTTTCACACCAGAAAGTGTAATGAATAAACCTCAGACTGAAGGACGAGTAAATCACGTCTGTACAGAAGAACACAGGAGAAGAAAAACACTCTTCAGCAATAAAAAACTAAACAACGAAGCACAATTATTAGTTTATCTAAAGTAATTATTGTTCATTATTATGGTTGAACTGGATCATCAAAGGTCAGCAGCAAACACATCGGTTAATAAAATGAGATTAGATATATTTGTGTTGTTTAACATATTTAATTATTGCAGGTTTGCGTCATATTCTGAGTTTGTATTTCACTGTTTTAATTCATTTAGATGAATACTGAATCTGTTTTTTGCGAGTGGGATGAATTAATACACATTCATATTTAGTCTAGATTAGATCTACAGTAAGATCATGTTCACACGGCGCACTCAGTCAATAAATGGTAAAAATAACTCGGTCCAGTAAGTGTTCATCTGGAAATATAACTAACAATATCAATACAAAAAGATATGTTTACTTTATGAAAATCAGTAACGTTTTCACAGCAAAAAGGCACGTGAAGCTTGAGCTGAAGGTGGACATTTGTAAAATTAGACTAAAATAACTTTTACTTGATAAAACAAAGTCTTAACTCTTGTGGTTTGCCAGTTTTTCATTCCTTAAAAAGTGCATCATTTTGAGTTGTCTTCTTCAGGGCTCTTGTCTTTCTCTGACTCTGTGAACACTGACCTCCGTCTGTCTCTCCCTCTGGAGATTTATCTGAGTGCTTCCACGTTCACCATTATTTCCATATGGTAGCTAATGTATCACTCTCTGTCACACATGCACACACACACACACACACACACACACACACACACACACACACACACACACACACACACTCACAGAGACAGACACACACACACACACACACACACACACACACACACACACACACACACACACACAGACACACACACAGACACACACACAGACACACACACACACACACACACACACACACACACACACACACACACACACACAGAGACACACACACACACACACACACACACACAGACAGACACACACATACACACACACACACACACACACACACTCACACAGAGACACACACACACACACACACACACACACACACACACACACACACACACACACACACACACACACACACATACACACACACACACTGTCGTGCTTGTCTAAGTGAGGTACTATAACACACACACACTCTCTCTCTCTCTCCACACTGTAGGCATGTCCAGGTGCTCCAGTAAACACACAGGGCTGAGCAGTGTGCAGCGTTCAACAATCAAGAGTTACACACATGACTGGGAGCCTTTCACAGAAGGTTAGAAACGGAAATTGAAGGGGTGTAAAGGGGAAAAAGAAGCAATTACAGAGGTGTGGTGGAATATTACCCTGTTACGTACCTCTCTGCCAGTGTGGAGCAGCATTTGGAGTTCATTCTCTAATAATCGAGTACACTGGACATCTACTTACACAATATTGTTCATGATCAGACTGTATTGTTTTGCAGCTTGGTTGTTTATCTGTTTATTAAAAAGTTCATATGAGCTCTGTTTCAAAAGACAGCGTGCTGCCTATTTAGAATTTTTTTTAAAGGAACACTCCACTTTTTTTGGTAATAGGCTCATTTTACGACTCCCTAAGAGTTAAACAGTTGAGTTTTACCGTTTCTGAATCCATTCAGCCGATATCCGGGTCTGGCGGGAGCCCTTTTAACGTAGCTTAGCATAGATCATTGAATCTGATTAGACCATTAGCATCTCGCTCAAAAATGACCAAAGAATTTCAAGAGGCTTTTAATATGTTTTCTATTTAAAGCTTGACTCTTCTGTAGTTACATCGTGTACTAAGACTGAAGGACATTGTGATTTTCTAGACCGATATGGCTAGGAACTATACTCTCATCCCACTTTATTCTACGAGAATAAAGTCGAAATATTTCGACTTTATTCTCGTAGTATTTCGACTTTATTCTCGTAGTATTTCGACTTTATTCTCGTAGTATTTCGACTTTATTCTCGTAGTATTTCGACTTTATTCTCGTAGTATTTCAGCTTTATTCTCAAAGTATTTCAACTTTATTCTCGTAGTATTTCATTTTTATTCTCGTAGTATTTCAGCTTTATTCTCATAGTATTTCAACTTTATTCTCAAAGTATTTTTATTCTCAAAGTATTTCGACTTTATTCTCGTAGTATTTTTTTTATTCTAGTATTTGACTTTATTCTCGTAGTATTTCGACTTTTCTGATTATTTCGACTTTATTCTCGTAGTATTTCAACTTTATTCTCGTAATTTCAACTTTATTCTCAAATTATTTCGACTTTATTCTCAAAATATTTAGACTATATTCTCGTAGTATTTCAACTTTATTCTCAAAGTATTTCAACTTTATTCTCAAAGTATTTCAGCTTTATTCTCGTAGTATTTCAACTTTATTCTCAAAGTATTTCAACTTTATTCTCAAAGTATTTCAGCTTTATTCTCGTAGTATTTCGACTTTTATTATCAGTATTTACACTTTATTCTCAAAGTATTTCGACTTTATTCTCGTAGTATTTCAGCTTTATTCTCGTAGTATTTCAACTTTATTCTCGTAGTATTTTTTATTCTCGTAGTATTTCAGCTTTCTCGTAGTATTTCAACTTTATTCTCAAAGTATTTCAACTTTATTCTCGTAGTATTTCGACTTTATTCTCGTAGTATTTCAGCTTTATTCTCATAGTATTTCAACTTTATTCTCAAAGTATTTCGACTTTATTCTCGTAGTATTTCGACTTTATTCTCGTAGTATTTCGACTTTATTCTCGTAGTATTTCGACTTTATTCTCGTACTATTTCGACTTTATTCTCGTAGTATTTCAACTTTATTCTCGTAATTTCAACTTTATTCTCAAATTATTTTGACTTTATTCTCAAAATATTTAGACTATATTCTCGTAGTATTTCAACTTTATTCTCAAAGTATTTCAACTTTATTCTCAAAGTATTTCAGCTTTATTCTCGTAGTATTTCGACTTTATTCTCAAAGTATTTCAACTTTATTCTCAAAGTATTTCAGCTTTATTCTCGTAGTATTTCGACTTTATTATCATAGTATTTACACTTTATTCTCGTAGTATTTCGACTTTATTCTCGTAGTATTTACACTTTATTCTCGTAGTATTTCGACTTTATTCTCGTAGTATTTCAGCTTTATTCTCGTAGTATTTCAACTTTATTCTCGTAGTATTTCGACTTTATTCTCGTAGTATTTCAGCTTTATTCTCATAGTATTTCAACTTTATTCTCAAAGTATTTCAACTTTATTCTCAAAGTATTTCGACTTTATTCTCGTAGTATTTTGACTTTATCTCGTAGTATTTCGACTTTATTCTCAAAGTATTTCGACTTTATTCTCAAAGTATTTCGACTTTATTCTCGTAGTATTTCGACTTTATTCTCGTAGTATTTCAGCTTTATTCTCATAGTATTTCAACTTTATTCTCAAAGTATTTCGACTTTATTCTCAAAGTATTTCGACTTTATTCTCGTAGTATTTCGACTTTATTCTCGTAGTATTTCGACTTTATTCTCGTAGTATTTCGACTTTATTCTCGTACTATTTCGACTTTATTCTCGTAGTATTTCAACTTTATTCTCGTAATTTCAACTTTATTCTCAAATTATTTCGACTTTATTCTCAAAATATTTAGACTATATTCTCGTAGTATTTCAACTTTATTCTCAAAGTATTTCAACTTTATTCTCAAAGTATTTCAGCTTTATTCTCGTAGTATTTCGACTTTATTCTCAAAGTATTTCAACTTTATTCTCAAAGTATTTCAGCTTTATTCTCGTAGTATTTCGACTTTATTATCATAGTATTTACACTTTATTCTCGTAGTATTTCGACTTTATTCTCGTAGTATTTCAGCTTTATTCTCGTAGTATTTCAACTTTATTCTCGTAGTATTTCGACTTTATTCTCGTAGTATTTCAGCTTTATTCTCGTAGTATTTCAACTTTATTCTCAAAGTATTTCGACTTTATTCTCGTAGTATTTCGACTTTATTCTCGTAGTATTTCAGCTTTATTCTCATAGTATTTCAACTTTATTCTCAAAGTATTTCACTTTATTCTCGTAGTATTTCGACTTATTCTAGTATTTCGACTTTATTCTCGTAGTATTTCGACTTTATTCTCCTATTTCGACTTTATTCTCGTAGTATTTCAACTTTATTCTCGTAATTTCAACTTTATTCTCAAATTATTTCGACTTTGTTATTCTCAAAATATTTAGACTATATTTCGTAGTATTTCAACTTTATTCTCAAAGTATTTCAACTTTATTCTCAAAGTATTTCAGCTTTATTCTGTAGTATTTCGACTTTTATTCTCAAAGTATTTCAACTTTATTCTCAAAGTATTTCAGCTTTATTCTCGTAGATTTCACTTTTTATCATAGTATTTACACTTTATTCTCGTAGTATTTCGACTTATTCTCGTAGTATTTCAGCTTTATTCTCGTAGTATTTCAACTTTATTCTCGTAGTATTTCGACTTTATTCGTAGTATTTCAGCTTTATTCTCGAGGTATTTCAACTTTATTCTCAAAGTATTTGACTTTATTCTCGTAGTATTTCACTTTATTCTCGTGAGTATTTCAACTTTATTCTCGTAGTATTTCAACTTTATTCTAATTTGACTTTATTCTCAAATTATTTCGACTTTTATTCTCTCAAAATATTTCGACTTTATTCTCGTAGTATTTCAACTTTATTCTCAAAGTATTTCGACTTTATTCTCAAAGTATTTCGACTTTATTCTCGTAATTTCGACTTTATTCTCAAAGTATTTCGACTTTATTCTCAAAGTATTTCAGCATTATTCTCGTAGTATTTCGACTTTATTCTCGTAGTATTTACACTTTATTCTCGTAGTATTTCGACTTTATTCTCGTAGTATTTCGACTTTATTCTCGTAGTATTTCAGCTTTATTCTCGTAGTATTTCAACTTTATTCTCGTAGTATTTCGACTTTATTCTCGTAGTATTTCAGCTTTATTCTCATAGTATTTCAACTTTATTCTCAAAGTATTTCGACTTTATTCTCAAAGTATTTCGACTTTATTCTCAAAGTATTTCACTTTATTCTCATAGTATTTTGACTTTATTCTCGAGTATTTCGACTTTTATTCTCAAGTATTTCGACTTTATTCTCAAAGTATTTCGCTTTATCGTAGTATTTCAACTTTATTCTCAAAGTATTTCGACTTTTATTCTCAAAGTATTTCATTCTTGTAGTATTTCAGCTTTATTCTCGTCTCGTAGTATTTCAGATTCTGTATTTACACTTTATTCTCGTAGTATTTCAGCTTTATTCTCGTAGTATTTCAACTTTATTCTCGTAGTATTTCAGCTTTATTCTCATTTCTTTATTCTCAAAGTTTATTCTCAAAGTATTTCGACTTTATTCTCGTAGTATTTTCTCAAAGTATTTCATTCTCAAAGTCTTCAACTTTATTCTCAAAGTATTTCCTTTATTCTTTAATTCATTCTGGCCATAAGAAGACAAAGTAGATGTAGAATGAATTAAGAGGGGAGGAGGAGACCGTAGGGGTCATGGGTATTACTGTACAAGCAGACTCTTTGTGAGAGAGAAGGATAGAGAAGAGAAGTTAAAGAGAAACACAGAGGAATGTGTGACGGGCCATTATAAAAGTCACAGGGACAGAGCACACGTACCACACCAACACTATAAATCAACAATACAGCGAGAGGAGGGAAAGAAAAAGAGGGACTCATAGTGAAGAAATTGGATGAGGGGGGCGGAGTTAGAGAGGACAGAGGTTAGGGAGTCATAGCAACCGAATGAAAAATCCTGCTGTTCGGGATGGATGGATGGATGGATGGATGGGATGAAAGGGTCTCTGAATGACCTGAATGGATGAAGAAAGGCCTGAATAGTAAGTGAGAGGCTTGAAAAAGGGGGAAGTGAGGACAGACGTAACTGAAGTGACACCCAATCTACTGTTGAGGAGAGGAAGCCGTCTGGCCTACAACAGAGAGACTCAATTGTGCAGGAACCCCTCTCCGACAGACAACCACAAATCATTCGGACAGGACCTTAAATCTTCAGTTTGGATCCGTGACATCTTAAATGCTGGGTATAGAATCCTGGTTCTAGAATTTTTTAATCATGAGTTCAGACACTTGAGTCTTCAACTTACAGTCTTTTACGATCAAGGTCACCTTGAGTTAAAAATCTTGATTCTCCAGTTTAAAACCTTAAATCTTGAGTGTAGAACCTTAGATTTAGAAGTGTGAATACTGAGATTAGAGGTTTGAATCGTGAGTTTAGAACACTGAATCTTTGGTTTAGATTGTTGAATGTTGATTTTTGATTTCAGAACCTTGAATCTTGTGTAGAGCATTGCATTTAGAAAAGTGAATAATGAGTTTAGACACGTGAATATTGAATTCACAATCCTTTATTTTAAACCTTTAATCTTGAATTTAGAATTTATTTGAATTAGAATTGTTTTATTTTATTTTATTTAAAAACATTATTGAATCTTGAGGGTATCACCTTAAAAGTGAATAATGAGTTTGGACATGTGAATCTTGAATTCACAATATATTGTTTTAAAACCTTTAATCTTGAATTTAATTATTTCTTGAATTTATTTTTTTATTTATCTTGAATCATAAGTACCTTAAATTTAGAATTTAGAACCCTGAATTTAAACCTTGGATCTTTTGTAGAACCTTGCATTTAGAAATGTGAATACCGAGTTTAGACACTTGAATCTTGAATTTACAATCCTGAGTTTAAAACATTTCGAATTTAGTTTAGAATCTTTGATTTCAGATATTAGACTTGAATCTTGAGAATATAACCTTGAATTTGGAATCATAAATACTGAGTTTAGACACTTGAATCTCAGATTTATAATATTTAGTTTTAAAACCTTGAAACTTGAGTGTAGATTATTGAATCTTAAGTGTTAAGTCTTGATTCTTCCATGTAGAACCACAAAACCTTAGTTTAGAATTATGAATCTTGAGTTTAAAATCTTGATTTCTGGAGTTTATAACCTTAAATCTTGAGTTAAGGATTCTTAATCTTGGGTTAATTTTCTTAAATTATAACCCTGAATCTTGAGATAAGATCACTGAATCTTGTTTAAATACTTTGTGTAGAATCGTGACTCTTCAGTTTAGAATCTTGAATCTTGAGAAAAGCACCTTGAATTTGGAATCATAAATACTGAGTTTAGACACTTGAATCTCGAATTTACAAATATTGAGTTTAAAACTTTCAATCTTGAGTTTAGAATTTAGATGTTTGAATTCAGAACCTTGAATCTTGAGTATAGAACATTGCATTTGGAATCATAAATACTGAGTTTAGACTCTTGAATCTCGAATTTATAATATTTAGTTTTAAAAACTTGAGTGTAGATTATTGAATCTTGAGTGTAAAATCTTGATTCTTACATGTAGAACCACAAATCCTTAGTTTAGAATTATGAATCTTGAGTTTAGAATCTCTATCATTGTGAGTATAGAACCTTAATTTTGAGTTAAGGATTCTTAATCTTGGGTTAATATTCTTAAGTTATAACCCTGAATCTTGAGTTTAGATCACTGAATCTTGTTTAAATACTTTGTGCAGAATCGTGACTCTTTGGTTTAGAATCTTGAGTATAGCACCTTGAATTTGAATCATGAATACTGAGTTTAGACACTTATATTGACAAATATTGAGTTTAAAATTTCAATCTTGAGTTTAGAATTTATAGATTTTTGATTTCAGAACATTGAATCTTGAGTATAGAACATTTAGAGCAGTAGATAATGAGTTTAGACTGTTGAATTTACAATCTTGAGTTTAAAACTTTGAATCTTTAGATACCTAGTGCAGAATCTAGACTCTTCAGTTTAGAATCTTGAATCTTGAGTATAAAACCTTGAATTTGGAATCATAAATACTGAGTTTAGACACTCGAATCTCGAATTTATAATATTTAGTTTTAAAACCTTGAAACTTGAGTGTAGATTATTGAATCTTAAGTGTAAAATCTTGATTCTTACATGTAGAACCACAAATCCTTAGTTTAGGACGTTGAATCTCGAGTTAAGGAACCTTAATCTTGGGTTTATATTCTTCTGTTATAACCCCGAGCTTTGAGTTTAGATCACTGAATCTTGTTTGAAGTTATTCACTGATGAAGTGCTTCTAAAGCGTCGTTATAGCTAACATGTTGTTTATATCTATAAATCTCATCATGGTTCTGAGAGACATTATGTTCTCCCTCCTGCTTCCAGTCATACTGAGTAAATCATTTCTAGATGAGGAAAATTGTGTGTGATATTAAAGGAATAGTTTTACAGAAGGAGAAGGATTGTACATTGATTATACATGATATAACTCCAAACCTCATAATGCATAAGGCGCCAGATTGTTTCAACAACAACAGTGTGAAATAATATGCAGATATAAGGTTTGGCACATTTTGTTTTTGGGTACATGACTGTAGAGTGTATGCTTTGGGTTACAGATCAGTTCAGTGTAGTGTTTGTTTAAGTGTAATTAAACTGGTAGAGAGTTATTCATTTTGCAAATGCTTTTATCCAAAGTGACTTATAATTGAGGAATGCCTGAGTGATTCAAGTGACTCATTCTGAGGAGATCGTGTAACATGAAGAGGGCCAATACACACTTCCCAAATGACTTGGAAAAGTACAAGCTTGAACAAGAGATGTAGGTGTGGCACACACAGTGTTTTATGGCTTGAGGGTAAGTGTAGTGTGTCAGTAGGAGTGAGTCAAATGCATGTCTTTAAGCTATAACATTGTTTTACCAGACAGAGTTCAGTATTGAACAGGGTTCAGAATCAGGCCTGGGTCGGGTCAATACTGGCCAAAGTTGATTATGGGACAGTGCTGATATCCTACAGGGTTCAGTATCAGGAAGAGACTGAAAAGACAGAGACACGGCGCTCATTCACCCCTCTGTTTACACTCTCTTCTAAATCTGCTTTTATGTAGAAATGAAATGAAAACAAAAGCACTCAGGGGTATTCAGGCCATGTGACAAGGCGACACTGGGACTGTGTGTGTTTTGGGGGTGTAGGAGGTATTAGAACGTGCTCCGATGCATCAGGAGTAAAAGCCTTGTAGGTTCCAGCAGTTATGTGAGCTATTGTTGGACGGGGCACTGTGGGTTTGGCTGTAGGGTGAGCATGCTTTTGTTTTGTTGTCCCTGGGAGATCATTTTTGGCCGGCTCAATGCTAAAGATCATTATGTGATTGTGTGTGTGTGCAGTAATTGTTACTGCATGCCGCTGCCGTGCAGTTCTGTGTATGATTTGGCTTGTTCACGGTGTGCCAGAGGGTTTGTAAAGGACATTAAAAAAAAAGTATCATTCACTCGCCCTCATGTCGTTCCAAACCCGTATGATGTTTGAGTAACGGAACAAGATTTTGTTATTCACAGAAAATTGTGAACAGACCAAAAAGTAAATTATTGAAAACCGTACTTCTCCTTGGCGTGTTCAAACGAATTCTTGAGATGAATAGACAATACAGGAACAAATCAGCCTTTATAGTTGGATAATTTCAATGAATTAGTTGTCGGAACCAATTTAAATGATTCTTTCACAAAACAGACTTTTCTGCTTCACTGGAGGGGAAGATATTAGTTAGTAGAGACTTATATTTCATTTTGTTTCCTCACAAAAAGGTATCAAATTATTTAAGAAAGCTTTAAAATAATAGATCACTTTTTAGATTTATTTTCATATTTCTATGTTTTCGGTCCCTTTCTTATTGTAATTTAACAATGAAAACAGATTTCTGTTTTTTTCAATTTTTTATGGCTCTTTTATTGCTCGTATGTGTCCCTGGAGCACAAAAGCAGTGTTAAGTCGCTGGGGTATATTTATAGAAATAGCCAAAAATACATTGTATGAGTCAAAATTATAGATTTTTATTTTATGCCAAAAATCATTAGGATATTAAGATCATGTTCCATGAAGATATTTTGTACATTTCTTAGCGTAAATATATCAAAACTTAATTTTTGATTAGTAATATGCATTGCTAAGAACTTAATGTGAACAACTTTAAAGATGATTTTCTCAATATTTAGATTTTTTTGCACCCTCAGATTCCAGATTTACAAATATTGTCCAAACCATACATCAATGGAAATATTATTTATTAAGACAAACTGACACCTAAGACAGGTTTTGTGGTCCAAGGTCAAGTATGGATGCAATTTTGATGATAATGTACAGTAAATCAATGAGACCTTTATAATAGTATAACAGAGTACTTTCATAAAATTACATAAATATCAGTCATCGCTCTCTCTAATAATATGTTTTAGTAAGATGCGATTTAAATGCTTAATTTGATGATCAACACATAATGCAATGCAAAGCCTGATGATCATATTTGAGACATTTGAAGTTTTTTTAATTAATTTATCAAGTACAGCAAGTGTTCATCTTCAAATATTACTAACAATATAGTTATTCTTACGTTTACATGATTAAAATCAGTAAAGATTTCAAAAAGACACTTGAAGCACGAGCTAAATGTGGATGTTAGTATAATTACACTGAAATAGCTTTTACTTGATAAAAAAGTATAAACTATCAATCAGGGACAGAAGGCATGGAGTAGATTGCGTGTGACAGGTTTAATTAACAGCAAAGTGTTGATCATGTTAGAGGCTTTAGAAGTGTATGCATTAAATATGACACAGTAGGCTTTAAAGGGTTAATTGCAAAGTCTTCACAATTAATTTTTTCTTCCATAAAAGAAAGAAAAGCATGTGGGTTTGGAGCAAAATAAAGGTGAACATTTTGAGTGCACTCTCCCTATGAGAGCTTGATGAGAGATGGACGAGGAGAAAGAGAGCGAGCATGAACAGAGAACCTGAAACCTCAATTCTCACTAAACATTCCCTCCTTTGGTTTTCCTTGCATTGGTCCAAATCCCTTGCTATTGTATCCGTGCGCTGCCAGACTCCCTCCACCCAGCTCAGAGACTATCAGAGCGCTGTTGGATGAACGTGGATACAGCGGGACAGCTGGGGACAGGGGGTGGGACACGGATACAAGGCTGTAAACAGAGTTTTAGGGGAGTTGGGAAGGCCAGAGCGAGTGAGAGAGATTGAGGAGGAATGGAGACACAGCTGTGTTTGTGTGAGAGAGAGAGAGACGTGTGGGCTCTGATCAGAATAACACTCTTAACATGCTGTGAATGCTTCAGTGCTCTGCGACCACACTCACACCTGGAAGAGACACTCGCTACTTTTTACTTTCTATACTGTGCACATTATGCAAAAATGCTGTATGCATACAAGAAACATAGAGCATGTGCGGTAGATGCTTTCCAGGATTATAGCATGCTTTGGTGTCCAATTACATTTTTGTCTGTCTTTAGAGGGATAAATCCCTTGTTGGATGAACAGACTAAAACCAGCTTGTTTTAAGCACAATAAATGTGTTCGTGGTGAATACATTATTCAAACCCATGCAGGTATGCAATACTGTTGCGCAATTTACTGTGAAAAAAATGGTTTTGCAAATATCTGTATCAAGCCTTTTTCCAATTGCGAAAAAAAAAATGTAATTATGTTTGTTTTCTCGCAACTGTGACTTTAATCAGATTTTAATAGACTTACAATTCGGAGAAAAAAATTAAATCGTGAGATATAAACTCAGAATTCTGATTTTATTTCTTGTAATTCTTGAGTTTAAATCTTGTAATTATGACTTTCTTGTAATTCTGAGTTATATTCTGCATTTATGGCTCGCAATTCTGAGAAAATTGCAAGGAAAAAATCTAAACTTTGAGATAAAAACTGAATTCAAAGTCTCTAATAGACTTTTGAATCTTATAATCTCTCAAAGATAACTGTGACGGAATGGGAAAGGCTTGGAATCTCTCGCTCTTTTGTCAGTGTCAGCTGATTCTGATACACAGAGAGAGAGAGAGAGAGATAGACAGAGAGAGAGAGAGAGAGAGAGAGAGAGAGAGAGAGAGAGAGAGAGAGAGATACACAGAGAGAGAGAGAGAGAGAGAGAGAGACAGAGAGAGAGAGAGAGAGAGACAGAGAGAGAGAGAGAGAGAGAGAGAGATACACAGAGAGAGAGATACACAGAGAGAGAGAGAGAGAGAGAGAGAGTCTCATGCAAACTGACCTTTGACTGACCGGATAAAGGCGGCTAAACATCACTGCATTTTCTGGAAGAACTGCCCACTTAGACATGAGAGAGCTGATGTGATTGTTTTGCAAATGTGTGTGTGTGCGTGTGCGTGAGACGTGTGTTGTGATATTTTGAATGCAGTGCTTCATTTTGCAAGAGATGTGTGTGCATGTGTTGCATTTAGAGTGCAATTGTGTGTGTGTGTGTGTGTCTGTGTGTGTGTGCGACAAAGTTTTGTGTGTGTGTGTAAGCAGCTGAAAAAACTGTAAAGTAAATTTTAGTTTATGTTTGTCAGAACATTCAACAGTAACACTTTAATCATATTCCAAAGACAATATAAGTAATTATGAAATTTGTGTCAGTAAGGAAGGCCAGGTTTCACTCTTTAACACACACCACCAGCTCTCGCTCAGCCAATTGCTATGTGTTTGTATATTTAAGCAGGGGATAATTAAGCCACAAGCGTGCTAAAGTATCATTTTAGACAGGTATTATACACTACTGCTCAAAGGCTTGGAATAATTAAGATTTTTAACTACATTTTGAAAGATGTGAAATAAAATATATGATAGTTTCCACAAAAATATTGGGCAGCACAACTGTTTTCAACATTGATAATGTTTGTTGAGCAGTAAATCAGCATATTATTATGATTTCTGAAGATCATGTGACACTGAAGACTGGAGTAATGATGATGAAAATACAGAAATAAATGAAAGTTTAAGACATATTTACAATAATGAACAACTATTTTATATTGTAATACAATATTACTGTTTTACTGTATTTTTGTATCAAATAAATGCAGGATTAGTGAGCAGAAGAGACTTCTTTAAAAAAAATTAACTTTAAACTTAAACCGGCAGCTGTGATTGCCGGAATTCTACCGTAAAAAATACGGTAACATAATTTTAGGTTTTACGGTTTTAACTTAAATTTACAGTTAAATACTGTAATTTCATTAACTGGTATGATGTTTTTTGTAATACACTGATAACCACCAAAAGCAGGCTGTGATGAGAAAGTCACACGATGAACCAAAGCCAATCACAAGCAGCTTTGAAATAATAACATATACAGAAGGAGCACAACGTCATTCACACAAACACTAATCACCATCATAGTGAAACTCATTAAACTGAAATATACAATAAACATGAATTTAACAGCATTAGATATAACATACAGCCCTAATATACATAACTGATAAGAAAAAACTAAGAAGAAACATAGTTATTTCAAAATAAAACTACATTTGAAATGCAACGCAGAGAATTCTGGGAACGTCAATTTTACAGGAACTTACCGTAAACCATTTAACAGGTTTTTACTGTAGCATTTTCACTGTTTTTTACTGTTAAAATCACGGCCATTTTTTATAGTGTGCCCAGACACGGTTTACACACTGTCTAAACATTTGATATTTTAATTAAAATTAATAATTAAGCTTTATAAATCTTTAAAAAGTTTAAGTTTATGTAGATTACATTTTATTTCAGTTTTTGTTTTCAAAATAGTTAAAATTGTTTTAAACATATAATTCATGTTTCACCAGTACATTTTCAACATTACATTTAACATAATCTGAAACTGAACAGACTTGTTTAAATGGTTTTCAGGGCGCTCTTCTTCTGACATTCCAGCTCTTTCTTTTGCTCTGTCTGTTTATCCCTCTTTCCCTGAACGGATTCCTCTCATCCTGTGCTGTTCTTTCTCTCTTTCTCTCGTCATCCCTCAGTCTTCCTGTGTCGTGCACCGCTTGTCTCTCTGAGTTTGTTTAGAGACAGAGATAGCGGGGAAGTATATTTAGTCTGAATAGACTCACTGTCTGCACACCAGAGAGAGAGAGAGAGAGAGAGAGAGAGAGGAGATACACAGAGAGACTACACTTTTGCCCTTCCTTAAAATAGGCCTTTTTGTCCATTATTTTGATAACTTTTATTGACTTTTCTTTCTCGTGCATTTCTCTGTCTGTCTGTCTCTGTGACTGTCTCTCTCTCTCCCTCTCTCTACCATTGTCTCCATCATAATCTCTCAAAGATAACTGTGACGAAATGGGAAAGGCTTGGAATCTCTCGCTCTTTTGTCAGTGTCAGCTGATTCTGATACACAGAGAGAGAGAGAGAGAGAGAGAGAGAGAGAGAGAGAGATACAGAGAGAGAGAGAGAGAGAGAGAGAGAGAGAGAGATACAGAGAGAGAGAGAGAGAGATACACAGAGAGAGAGAGAGAGAGAGAGAGATACACAGAGAGAGAGAGAGAGAGAGAGAGAGAGAGAGAGATACACAGAGAGAGAGAGAGAGATACACACACAGAGAGAGAGAGAGAGAGAAAGAGATACAGAGAGAGAGAGAGATACACACAGAGAGAGAGAAAGAGAGAGAAAGAGAGTGAGAGAGATACACAGAGAGAGAGAGATACACAGAGAGAGAGAGAGAGAGAGAGAGAGAGAGACACAGAGAGAGAGAGAGAGAGAGAGAGAGAGAGAGAGAGAGAGATATACAGAGAGAGAGAGAGACAGAGAGAGAGAGAGAGAGAGAGAGAGAGAGAGAGAGAGAGAGAGAGAGAGAGAGAGAGAGAGAGAGATACACAGAGAGAGAGAGATACACAGAGAGAGAGAGAGAGAGAGAGAGAGAGAGAGTCTCACGCAAACTGACCTTTGACTGACCGGATAAAGGCGGCTAAACATCACTGCATTTTCTGGAAGAACCGCCCACTTAGACATGAGGAGAGCTGATGTGATTGTTTTGTGCTTAGGGGCGGGGTTATTTAAATTATATCATGACACATAATAGACCAGCATAAAAACAATGTATTTAAATAATGTCACAGTGGTTGTTTATTTTCCCCTGGTGTCCACCAATTTGACTATTAGTGTTATTGTATTATTATGTACTAGGATAGTATTTATTCATATTTGTTTTATTATTTTCATTTTTCTTTTAGTTTAAGTTTACATTTGATTAATTTGGGTGCATGCTTTTTCAGCTTCATTTATTTATTTATTATTATTTAAATTTTATTTTAGGATTATTTATGTGCTATTGTAGTAATAAATCATATTTTGCATATTAATTTATTTTTTATGAAGTTTTAGTCATTTGTTTACATGATGTTGGCAGTTGTATTTGTTTTGTTTTTTAATATTTAATAGCTTTTTTATTTTAGTTTTACTTCAGCTTATGTATTTTATTTCAATGTTATTTCTGTGATCAAAATTTCTGGCCATTGAAAAATAACAAGTACTTTCTCTGAAGAAAATGCCTCATAAAACGATGAAGTTTTGATGACAAACTAAGCTTCTTCGAGTCCAGTAAGAGTTCTTCACTGAATCAGCTCTAAGAGACTGATTAAAACCCTGTGTGCTCTTACTGCCGGACATCAGCCAATCAGATTAGAGCTTGCCAGATCATGAAAGTGCTCTTAGTGTGCGTCAGATGAACAGACTGTAGTCACGCTGAGACGGAAAATAGAAAGAGAGACCGGAGGTCAAAAACTCGGATAAGCAGATGTTCAAAATATGTAACTTTATATATATACAGTCACAGAAAGCCAGGAGGTATCGGGGGTTTTGATACGTGTGATTTCCAGGCAAACAGATAAAGTCCGTATCATCTGTGTTAGTAAACACCATTAATAATGAGTGACGAGGGTTTTGATCATGACGTTGATTGGCTGTCATTAATAGCTCAGGACTGCGTTGTGTTTGTGAAAGAGACATCCGAGGGATTTCACGAGGTTCACAAAGAGGAAAAAACAAGACGCTTTCACTCATGAGATCATGTGTTTATGAAAGTCACCATCTTGCACTCTTTTATGGAACTGTTTATTTACATCCACCAGTGTTGTTTTAGTATAATCCATATGCTATTTGTGTATTTATTCATATTTTAAATTAGCATTCATTGTTTTATTTTATTTTGTAATTTTATTTTGTTTTATTTATTTATTTATGTACTTTTGTCATTTTAGTATAGCTTTAATGTTTTGGTATTTGTTTTTTAAATTTTTTATTTATTTTAGTACTTCATTTAAAAAATATATTTCAGTTAGTTATACGTGAATGTAATATATGCATGTTATATACATTAAATATACTGTCATATGAAGTAAGAGCATATATAAAACCTATTAGAATTTGGAAAAATTTAATATATATCTGGCCCATATAAATATATTTATGTATGTGTAATATATTTTTGGACATATACAGTATGTCATGTACACATATATCCATTCTTAAACCTGTTGATACGTGATGATTATGTTAGTAAATATAAAATAAAAACATATTTAAACATACTAATTGTGTGCGTGGGGGGGGGCGGTTATGTTATTTTAATAAATTGCATATAGGGCCAAATGTATATTACATTTCCATATGGGAAGGCAGCTTTTCACATTTTTGTTTTTGAAGTTCTAATATTTATTATATTTGAATTATTTAAGCTTTATTTAATTTAACACATATTAACTATTTAATTAACCATAACAGCACCGAGGTCCACTCATGTGGGCCTTAAACCAAACTCACCAAACTTTCTACTGTCTCTGACCTTCAAGTTAAATCGTTTATTACACTTTAAGACTTCTATATGCAGATGATGTTTGTTATAATTAGCTAACATCTTTGCACATGCAATGATCCCAGCCAAGCTGTTAAATACTGAAATGGTATGATACTGCATGTGATACGTACAATAATATCCAAACATGGGCGATCATATGTGACCTTGGACCACAAAACCAGTCATAAGGGTCCATTTTTAAAATTTGAGATGTATGCATCTTCTGAACGCTGAGTAAATAATATTTCCATTGATGTATGGTTTGGACAATATTAGTAAATCTGGAATCTGAGGGTGCAAAAAAAACTAAATATTGAGAAAATAATCTTTAAAGTTGTTCAAATGAAGTTCTTAGAAAATTTACAAAGTATCTTCATGGAACATGATCTTAATATCCTTATGATTTTGGCATATAATAAAATGGATAATTTTGACCCATGCAATGTATTTTTGGCTATTGCTACAAATATACCCCAGCGACTTAACGGCCCAGGGTCACATATGTTAATATGCTCATGGCTGTGACATCAATACTGTACCCATTTCTGAATGACTCATTTATGAAGAAATGGTTTTGGATCTTCTTACAGAAAGACACCTGCAGTAATAAAGTTCTGGTGTGTTGTTCTCTGGCAGTGGGTCTGGAGCAGCAGTGTGAGCTGACCTGTCGGCCGCTTGGGTATCGTTTCTACGTGCGGCAAGCGGAGAGGGTACGAGACGGAACGCCCTGCGCAAATAACACCCCCGACGATGTGTGTGTGGGAGGACGCTGTCTGGTGAGAAAACAGGCCCACATGCAGCAATATGGCATCAGTAACATCAGCTACATCTAGCAACATCATTCATCCATTAAATCTGCTCAGTTCCAGCGCTGACGTTGGGAGGACTCTCAGAGAGCTCTTCGTTTTGCTAAACATGTTTTAACTGGGAATCTTAGCTTAAGAGAGATTCAGGACAAACCAAAACTATCCTCATATCGAGCAGGCGGTGGTGACCCCATTGTTAAGTATGACACATTCTTTTGAAGACTGTGATTGGTTGTCCAAGAATAAGAAAAAGTGCGCTTTTAATAGGGCCTATTTTTCCTAGATTTTCCTAATCTCTCACACACACACACACACACACACACACACACACACACACACACACACACACACACACACACACACACACACACACACACACACACACACACACATACAATCTATCGTTGAATTCATTAAATCCCAACAATAATTATATTTTAGCATTAGAAACACTTCTGTGACCATTACAGAAGCATAAAAAGTGATTTTGGTAGTGCAGCTGTGGCACAAACCTTATATTTGGGTGGTGGTCTAATAAATGTGCTGAGCACTGTGTGTATATATATATATATATGGATGTTGTTGTGGCTCTAATAAGATCGGTCACAAACATGATCCCTGCAGGATCTAATCTAGAGTCTTAAGTCACTGTCATCCATTGTCTGCAGCACAACCCCCCCCCCTACTCTTTGATCTTAAGAGCTCTTTTAAGGGCTAAGATGCTTTGTTAATAACTTTTATCTTTACTAGAATCTTATCTTTAATTTTAAGAATTTTATTAGAATTGTTTCACTAGGAGCAACACTTTGCTCTAAGACTTGTCATAATCACAGTGTGTGTGTGTGTGTGTGTGTGTGTGTGTGTGTGTGTGTGTGTGTGTGTGTGTGTGTGTGTGTGTGTGTGTGCGGCGTGCGTGTGTGTGGTGTGTGTGTGTTGTGTGTGTGTGTCTGTGTGTGTGTCTGTGCGTGTGTGTGTGTGCGTGCGTGCGTGTGTGTGTGTGTGTGTGTGTGTGTGTGCTTGCTGCGCATGCGTGCGTGCTGCGTGCGTGCAGGTGTGTGTGTGTGTGTGTGTGTGTGTGTGTGTGTGTGTGTGTGTGTGTCTGTGTGTGTGTCTGTGTCTGTGTCTGTGTCTGTGTGTGTGTGTGTGTGCGTATGCGTATGTATGCGTGTGCCTGTGTCTGTGTCTGTCTGTGTGTGTGTGTGTGTGTGTGTGTGTGTGTGTGTGTGTGTGTGTGTGTGTGTGTGTGTCTGTGTGTGTGTGTGTGTGTCTGTGTCTGTGTCTGTGTCTGTGTGTGTGTGTGTGTGTGTGTGTGTGTGTGTGTGTGTGTGTGTGTGTGTGTCTGTGTGTGTGTGTGTGTGTGTGTGTGTGTGTGTGTGTGTGTGTGTGTGTCTGTGTGTGTGTGTGTGTGTGTGCGCGGCGTCCCTGTAAACCATAAAAAAACAACGTGTGTGTGTGTGTGTCAGAGCGAGGGCTGTGACGGCGTGTTGGGCTCAGGGTTGGTCCGGGATCGCTGTGGCGTGTGCGGTGGGGAGACGGCACCTGCGAGAGGCTCACGGGAAGTTTCCTGAACACCAGCGTCCCGCTGGGCTACCACAAAATCCTGGACATCCCGCCCGGAGCCACGGCCATCAACATCACTGAGAGACGAGCCAGTCCCAACTATCTGGGTACGAACTCTCTCTTATCTGCTCCGAAACATTTTCTGCATTTTCCTCCTTCAGGAAATGGCGTAATTAAATCAAATACAAAATAATAATGAAAATGTGTAACTGCCTAAAGCTTTGTGTGAGGGTTAGGTTACGGGTCAGAAAATGTCATTAGCTCTATATAAACGGAAAGTCCCCACCTTGATAGAAACACAAACGTGTTTGTATGTGTGTGGTCATTTTTGTTCGGTCATTGTCTTTTCTTATGGTGACCAAATGTCCCTACAATCATCAAACCTTACAAACATTACTAGTGCAAAACAGCTTCATTTCATTACATCTTATTTCATTACATTAAGTAATATTTCCCTATGAAGGCAAATGCATGAACTATGTGAACACTGCAATGATGGGTTGCCTTCGCAGGGCAGAATAATTCCCTCTGAAATGAAAATGCATTTACTCACCCTCACATAGTTGTGGCGACAGTAAATGTGGCTTAAAATGGTGTAAAAATTACCATAGAAGTCCACAAAGCTATTGTTGCAGCCAAATGTATTATTTTCTTTAATTATATTTATGGTTTGGCACAAACTTAAATTAATGTTAATCAAAAACATTTATTTTCCCAAAGATAACAATTTACATTTATCAAGTAAAAGTAAAAATATTATTCATTATAAAACCATGCTTAATCGGTTATTATACATCAAGATATTTGTATGTCAATATAATGTATTTCTTTTGACTTTTTACAACCTAATTTCATGCAAAACCAAAACAAATGCTGAATTATCTATATGTGAAATTAGATTTTTTCAGTCAATGTATTTTTGTGATTTTGGGAGCTTGACAGACCAAAACCACTTACAGCTTTGAAGTAAAAGAGCCGCCTGAACATTCTGCTAAACTCCTTATTTTTTTGTTTGACAAAAGGGTTTGTCCATAGAGTGAATAAATGAAGACAGAACTTAGTTGGATTAGTATTTAATAATTATAATTAGCTTAATTAAAGCAATGGATTTTTGTCCTGACACAAATCATCACATTCATGAGTGTGTGTGTGTGTGTGTGCGCGAGTGTGTGTGTGTGTGTGTGTGTGAGTGTGTGTGTGTGTGTGCTGTGTGTGTGTGCATGTGAACTGGTATATATGGTTTATGAGGACACAAATCTGTATAATAACATGGGTATACAATATGAAGGTGGTTTATGAGGACACTGCCTATGTCAACGTAAACCAAAAGGCTTAAAAAAACATACTAAATGGTGTTTTTTTGAAAATCTAAAAATGCACAAAGTCTCCTCTAATGGCTAAGTTTAGGTGTAGGGTAGGTGTAGGGAAATAGCACATACAGTTTGTACAGTATAAAAACCATTACGCCTATGGAGAGTCCCCGTAAACCACATAAGCCAGACTGTGTGCGTGTGTGTGCGTGCGTGTGTGCATGCGTGCGTGCGTGTGTGTGTGTGTGTGTGTGTGTGTGTGTGTGTGTGAGACTGTGAATGCATGCACTCGCACACATCACATAACAGGATATGTTTCTACCTGCTAATGTGAGATTAGTGTGAATTGGTCTTCGTTCCCGGGCTTTAACTCAGCTCAGAGTTCAGACCTCCAGCCAGCTCATAAACACCAGCGATCACGAGCAGAGGAATGTTTTTTAAACTCTTCACAGCTGCTGTTGTTCACTTCAGATGATCTAGAGCGTGTACATATAAAGTCAGATGATAATGTCCCATTGTTTGAGCGAGTGGTGCGTTTGGGGCAGCGATGAGTCACTGTCCTGAGAGGGATGCTGATATTACGTTCATCTTAATATTAGCCTGAACATGAATCAGGAATGCACATATTCATGGCTAATGGTGCGTGGGGTTTGGAGGATCTCTCTGGGCTTGATTAGGTAATGCAGGCATGTTTTCATAAGTGAATATGACCCTGAGTCAGACTCATGGACATGTCTGTGTTTGTTTCTCCATACGCCCAGGTCCGTTTCTCTGTGTGTTCTAGTACGGTGTGATTGTGCCCCGGAGGCAGACTGCTGTAGTAGACAAAACACTTGCCGGCTTACTTGACAGATTAGCTCCTTTTCTCTCTCTGACATCCTTTTGATTTGGCTTTGCTCTCTCTGAGATTCTGTCTGACCCAGTTTTTTTTTCTCAGAGGTGTTAACTATCACTGTTATTATTGTTTATATTTCCTCTAGCACTGAGTATTATATAGGTCAGTGTGTGTGTGTGTGTGTGTGTGTGTGTGTGTGTGTGTGTGTGTGTGTGTGTGTGTGTGTGTGTGTGTGTGTGTGTGTGTGTGTGTGTGTGGGCATGTTTATGTGGTTTATGAGGACACAAATTTGTATAATGACATGGGTATGACATGGGTGATTTATGAGGACATTTTCAGTGTCCCCATAATTTAAAACGCTTATAAATCATACAGAGTGAGTTTTTGAGGAAAATAGAAATGCACCGTCTCCTGTGAGGGCTAAGTTTAGGTGTAGGGTAGGTGTAGGGCAATAGCACATACAGCTTGTACAGTATAAAAACCATTACGCCTATGGAAAGTCCCCGTAAACCATAAAAACCTCCCAGTTCAGAGTTTGTGCTCCATCACACACAAGCCAGATCTGTCGACCTCTTTCCACATTACTCTGTGTGTGTGTGTGTGTGTGTGTGTGTGTGTGTGTGTGTGTGTGTGTGTGTGTGTGTGTGTGTGTGTGTGTTCATCATCCTGCCCTCAGCACTGCCCTGGAAACCACCCACAGTTCTCCAGCATCACTGCAGACAGTTTTCACAAGTGCTCGTAAAAGATAATTTGCACTAGCTGTCTAGTTTGGGTATCACTAGTAGTATCAGTTAAACTAGTATCACTAAACTAGAGAAACCTAAACTAGTTTCTAAAGTTTAAGTATCACTAGTTTAATGATACTAATTTTAAGTAACAGTATTTGTCTAGTGTAGATGTCAGTAGTTTTGGTAGTCATACTAGTTTAAGTGTCAGTATTGGTCTAGTTTAGGTGTTAGTAGTTTGGGTAGTCATACTAGTTTAAGTTTACGTTTACATTTAGTGATTTTGCAGACTTACAATTGGGGAATACATAAAGCGATTCATCTTGAAGAGGCAAACATACAGAGGAAGTGCCAATAACACCAAGTCTCAGGCGTTGTTCAAATAAGTACAAGCTAGCAAGGGAAGGAGAGAAAGATAAAGAGAAGATGAAGTTGTTGTTGTTTTTTGTTGTTTTTTTAGGATGAAGTCAAGTAGAGTTGAAAGAGATGAGTTTTCAGTTGTTGCTTGAAAATTGACAGGGATCCAGCATTCCGGATGGGGGTGGGAAGATCATTCCACCGGCCAGGAACGGTGAAAGAGAATGTTCTGGAGAGTGATTTTGAGCCTCTCTGTGATGGTACCACGAGGCGTCGCTCACTAGCAGATCTCAGACTTCTGGAGGGGATGTAAATTCGTAATAGTGAGTGGAAGTAGGCAGGTGCTGAGCCTGTGATTGTTCTATATGCAAGCATCAGTGTCTTGAACTTGATGCGAGCTGTGACTGGGAGCCGGTGCAAGGAGACAAAGAGAAGCGTAACATGGGCTCTTTTGGGCTCGTTGAAGACTAGTCGTGCCGCTGCATTCTGAATCATTTGTAGAGGTTTGATTGTGTTTGATGGAAGTCCAGCATTGCAGTAGTCCAGCCTAGAAATGACAAGGGCCTGGACAAGAAGTTGTGCAGCATGCTCTGTCAGAAAGGGTCTGAGCAGTTCCCCTCCGGCCAGACGAACCAGTAGTTTGTTCCAACTGCAGCAAAGTCAGATTGTAAGGGCTCTACTGGTTCCAGTGGTCTTTTCCCGATGGCTGTCTAGGTGACGAGGTCCTCACTGGAGATCTGTCTCTGGGGCTCATCTATGTGCCCTGGTCTCCGCTGACGTTCAGAGCTGTAGAGGTCATCGCTAGGTGCTGATCCACCAATTGATCTGGATACGGACTGGATCTGGTGACTGTAGTGATCATCTGGGCTGGATACGGACTGGATCTGGTGACTGCAGTGATCATCTGGACTGGATAAGGACTGGATCGGGTGGCTACGGTGACCTCGGAATAAGAAAGAAAAAGACTAATATTAGCGTAGATGTCAATCTTCTTACGATGTAACAGGTACATGGTGTTTTATGGGAAGTGTTCCCGGTTCCGGTTGACCTAATTAATGCAGCCTAACAATTCTTTAATGGATTTAAATATTAGAAGCCTATTAATGTGTTAAGTGTACACCAGATTAAAGAGATGGGTCTTTAATCTAGATTTAAACTGACAGAATGTGTCTGCCTTCCGAACAGTGTTTGGTAGATTGTTCCAGAGTTTGGGCGCTAAATAGAAAAAGGATCGGCCGCCTGCGGTTGATTTTGATATTCTAGGTATTATCAAATGGCTAGAGTTTTGAGGACTATAACGCGGACGTGGAGGACTATAATGCGATAAGAGTTCGCTCAAGTACTGCGGAGCTAAGCCATTCAGGACTTTATAAGTAATTAACAAGATTTTAAAATCTATACGATGTTTAATAGGGAGCTAATGTGGTCATACTTCCTGGTTCTAGTAAGAACTCTAGCTGCTGCATTTTGAACCATCTGTAGTTTGTTTATTAAGCGTACAGAACAACCACCTAATAAAGAATTACAATAATCTAACCTTGAGGTCATAAACGCATGAATTAACATTTCTGCATTTAAAAATGAGAGTATAGGTCTCAGTTTAGATATATTTTTAAGATGAAAAAATGCAGTTTTACAAATGCTAGAAACGTGGCTGTCAAAGGAGAGATTGCTATCAAATAGCACACTGATGATGAATCGAGAGAGCAGCCATCAAGTGTTAGACAGTGTTCTAGGTTATTACCCATGTGGTTTTTAGGTCCAATAATTAACACCTCTGTTTTATCAGAATTTAGAAGTAAGAAATTATTCGTAATCCAGTTTTTATATCGACTATGCATTCCATAAGTTTCTCAATTTGGTGTGTTTCACCGGGCCGTGAAGAAATCTAGAGCTGAGTATCATCAGCATAACAGTGAAAGCTAACCCCGTGTTTCCTGATGATATTTTCCAAGGGTAACATGTAAAGCGTGAAAAGTAACGGCCCTAGCACTGAGCCTTGATGTACTCCATACTGCACTTGTAATCGATATGATACCTCTTCATTCACTGCTAAGAATTGATGGCGGTCAGATAAGTACGATTTGAACCATGCTGATGCACTTACACTAATGCCAACAAAGTTTTCAGGTCTATTCAAAAGAATGTTTTGGTCGATAGTGTCGAACACATCGTTAAGATCCAGGAGCACTAATAGAGAGATACAACCACGATCAGATGATAAGAGCAGGTAATTTGTCACTCTAATGAGAGCAGTCTCAGTATTATGAGATGGTCTAAATCCTGACTGGAAATCCTCACAGATATAATTTTTCTCTAAGAAAGAATATTCCTCTAAGAAAGTATATAATAATAGGATGCTACCTAGTGAGATAGGATTCAAACCAGCGAAGTGAAATCCCAGTCATGTACAGTGATGAGAGTGTGGTCAGGAGAATCTATGAATGGTTAACAGTGTCAATAGCAGCAGACAGATCCAGCAGAATAAGAACTGATGTCCCAGTTGAATGGCCACTCCTGAAACCTGACTGTTTAGCGTCCAGTTTGTTGTTCTGTGAAAGAAACAATGAGACCTGGTTGAAGACAACTCGTTCGAGTGTTTTGTCTATGAATGGAAGGAGAGAGACAGGTCTGTCGTTTTCTGTTAGAGAAGTGTTTAATGTAGGTTTTTTAGCAGTAGCAATCCGATGTTCATGAAGAACATCAGATAACCAGGGGTTAGAAGGGGCAGTCCGTGCTGGGTTGGAGGAGAGAGGACAAATGTCGTCTAGACAAGAGGTTAAGGTAGAGCATAAAGTGTCAGTAGCTGCATTCACATCCAGAGGTGAGAAATGGGTAGATGAGGGAAGAGAGGAGGATACTTCAGAGGAAAGATGGGAGGGAGAAAGGGAGCGTAGGTTTCGTCTAAAGGTAACTGGTAAGGGGGTTGGTGGCACCCGGGTAGCAAAATGTAATGTAAAAGTAATGAAGAAATGGTCAGAATTATGTAGTGGTTGTACCAGAATGTTATCTGCAGTACATTGTGTGTGTATATTAAATCAAGTCGGTTGCCTGATTTGTGCGTGTTAGTAGTGGTAAAGCATTTGAGATCAAATGAAGCTAGGAGTGAATGGAAGTCTGTAGCATAAGGCTTGCCTAGATGAATGTTGAAATCGCCAAAGACTGAGATTGGAGTGCCATCCTCCATGAAAGAGGACAGCAGCCCGGCCAGCTCCTCTAGGAAGGGGGCTAGAATTCGGCCAGGGGACGATAGTAAATTACCAAAATCTGGAGTTTTATAGGAGCTATTACAGTAATCGCATGAGATTCAAATGAGTTGTAATTGTTTAGGGGAGAGTGGGTGGAGTATTTCCAATTGTTTGAAATGAGCAAACCAGTACCCCACCCCGGCCAACTTGACGCGGGGTGTGAGAGAAAGAAAAATTGTGAGAGATAGCAGCTGGGGTTGCTGAGTCTTCTGGACGAATCCAGGTCTCAGTCAAGCACAAGATGCTGAGTGTGAATTGTAAAGAAAATGCAGAAATTAAGTCTGCTTTGCTGACAGCTGATTGGCAATTCCAGAGACCCACGGAGAAAGAAAAAGGTGTAGTGGAAGATGTAGAGATAGGGCGCAGGTTAGCAGGATTACATTGCCGTCTGTGTGTGATGTTAGAGCGTGGTTGAGAGACAACCGGAATGGTTTGGAAACACATGATAGAGGTGGAAGGATAGAGGATAGCAAAGGAGAGTGTGTGATGGGAGATATAATTGATACTTAAGTTTGTTGCTCGGTTAAAGTCGCGCAGTAAAAAAGTCGTCGGTCTTTACAGTCGGCAGTCTTTACACGACGGCTGAACGCTTCCGCATCAGTGCTCGGACATCAAATAAATACACAGTCTAAGAGACTAGAGTGAAAATAGCTGTGGCCGGCTTCTGAGTAGCCCAGCCAACAGTTTTTACATTTTTATGCATTTAGCAGACACTTTTATCCAAAGCGACTAACAGTGCATTCAGGTTATACATTTTTTCATTATGTGTGTTCCCTGGGAATTGAACCCACAACCTTTTGCGCTGCTAACGCAATGCTCTACCACTGAGCCACAGTAACAATAGCCTAAAGGAGTGACCCCTCCTCAACCACCACCAGTGCGCAGCATCCAATTGGATGATGCAACGGCTGCCACAGGACAACGGGCGCCAGTGCGCTCACCACACACCAGCTACAGGTGGAGAGGAGAGAGAGTCATAGAGCCAATCAAGTGTATGCTCACCACACACACCAGCTACAGGTGGAGAGAGAGAGTCATAGAGCCAATCAAGTGTATGCGCTCACCACACACCAGCTACAGGTGGAGAGGAGAGAGTCATAGAGCCAATCAAGTGTATGCGCTCACCACACACCAGCTACAGGTTGAGAGGAGAGAGAGTCATAGAGCCAATCAAGTGGATGCGCTAACCACACACCAGCTACAGGTGGAGAGAGAGAGTCATAGAGCCAATCAAGTGTATGCTCTCACCACACACCAGCTACAGGTGGAGAGAGAGAGAGTCATAGAGCCAATCAAGTATGCGCTCACCACACACCAGCTACAGGTGGAGAGGAGAGAGAGTCATAGAGCCAATCAAGTGGATGCGCTAACCACACACCGGCTACAGGTGGAGAGGAGAGTCATAGAGCCAATCAAGTGTATGCTCTCACCACACACCAGCTACAGGTGGAGAGAGAGAGAGACATAGAGCCAATCAAGTGTATGCTCTCACCACACACCAGCTACAGGTGGAGAGGAGAGAGAGTCATAAAGCCAATCAAGTGTATGCGCTAACCACACACCGGCTACAGGTGGAGAGGAGAGAGAGTCATAGAGCCAATCAAGTGTATGCGCTCCCCACACACCAGCTACAGGTGGAGAGGAGAGAGAGTCATAAAGCCAATCAAGTGTATGCACTCACCACACACCAGCTACAGGTGGAGAGGAGAGAGAGCCAATCAAGTGTATGCACTCACCACACACCAGCTACAGGTGGAGAGGAGAGAGAGTCATAGAGCCAATCAAGTGTATGCACTCACCACACACCAGATACAGGTGGAGAGGAGAGAGAGACATAGAGCCAATCAAGTGTATGCACTCACCACACACCAGATACAGGTGGAGAGGAGAGAGAGACATAGAGCCAATCAAGTGTATGCACTCACCACACACCAGCTACAGGTGGAGAGGAGAGAGAGTCATAGAGCCAATCAAGTGTATGCGCTCACCACACACCAGCTACAGGTGGAGAAGAGTAAGAGTCATAGAGCCAATCAAGTGTATGCGCTCACCACACACCAGCTACAGGTGGAGAGGAGAGAGAGTCATAGAGCCAATCAAGTGTATGCACTCACCACACACCAGCTACAGGTGGAGAGGAGAGAGAGTCATAGAGCCAATCACGTGTATGCGCTCACCACACTAGCTACAGGTGGAGAAGAGTAAGAGTCATAGAGCCAATCAAGTGTATGCACTCACCACACACCAGCTACAGGTGGAGAGGAGAGAGAGACATAGAGCCAATCAAGTGTATGCACTAACCACACACCAGCTACAGGTGGAGAGGAGAGAGAGTCATAGAGTCAATCAAGTGTATGCTCTCACCACACACCAGCTACAGGTGGAGAGGAGAGAGAGTCATAGAGTCAATCAAGTGGATGGGGATTATTAGGAGGCCATGATTGATAAGAGCCAGTGGGGGAAATTTGGACAGGACACCGGGTTTACACCCCACTCTTTACGAGAAGTGCCATAGGGATTTTTAATGACCACAGACCTTGGTTTAATGTCTTATCCGAAAGACGGTGCTTGTTGACAGTATAGTGTCCCCGTCACTACACTGGGGCGTTAGGACCCACACAGACCACAGGGTGAGCACCCCCTGCTGATCTCACTAACACCTCTTCCAACAGCAACCTTGTTTTCCCAGAAGGTCTCCCATCCAGGTACTGACCAGCTCAACCCTGCTTAGCGTCAGTGGGCAACCAATCTTGAGCTGCAGGGTGATATGGCTGTGGCGTATTCATGTCATGATACTAGTTTAAGTATCAGTAATGGTCTAGTTTTGGTGTCAGTTGTTCTGAGTAGTCGTACTAACTTAAGTGTCTGTATTTATCTAGTTTAGGTGTCACTAGTTTAATGACACTTGTGTAAGTATCAGTACAGTACTGATGTAGTATTTGTATTGATCTTGTTTAGGTGTCAGTCATTTGTTGTGTAATCAGTGTGTTGTGAATTGTACAGCTCTTATCATTCGGTCTCAGAAAAATTGATGTATAATGATGAATTCATATTGCCATCTCTCATGTTTGATTGCCATTATTGTTATTTTGGGCAAATCTGAGCACAGTTTGAGATTTACATTTGCTCTCAATGTAAGGTGACGTGAAACAATTGAGATATGAAAGATCTCATTATTAGCTGTTAGCTATTTCATGGGTGGGTACTATTCAATGAGTATCATTCATATTTCCTTAATTTTAGTTTCCTGTTTTTTGTGCCACATGCTTTCTTTTTCATTCCTCTTTCTTTGACACTCTTGCTATGAACTTATCCTTAGATGAGAATTCCTAGTTGCATGTGATATGTGATTATGGTAGGAAACTCATAAAAAGATCATCACGAGCAGAACTGAGATCTGTAATTACAGACAGCTAAAAACAGCCGTCCTACAAACAAATAATGCCTGTCGAATGAATCTAAAAAGTATTTTTAAGATCATGAGTGAACGGCTCATTGATGCATGTGTTTGTGTCTGCAGCCCTGCGCAGTGGAACAGGTCAGTCTGTGGTGAACGGACGCTGGGCGGTCGATCCTCCGGGAGAGTATCAGGCAGGAGGAACCACCTTCCTGTACAGCCGAGCCAAAGCTGGGCCTCAAGATCAGGGAGAAGAGAGAGGAGAAACCCTCACTGCTCCTGGACCCACAACAGCCCAGCTGCAGCTATACGCACACACACACACACACACACACACACACACACACACACATGCTCACACAGACTCTCTCACACACACACACACACACACACACACACACACACACACACACACACACACACACACAGCACACACACACACACACACACACACACACACACACACACACACACATCACACACACACACACACAGAGTAATGTCGAAAGAGGTCGACAGATCTGGCTTGTGTGTGATGGAGCACAAACTCTGAACTGGGAGGTTTTACTGCAGGAATGGATGAAAGGAATAAGCCCTTACTTTGTTTATACATGACTGTTGTGTTTATTGATGATGATATTATATGAATATAACACTTCGCCTAACTCATGTTAGAAACTCTATAATTTTCATGTAACGGCTTATATCATGAACCAGTATGAGACAATACCAGAAAGTATTTTAAAACAAAATAAAAACACTCATTATAAGTGTTTAACTTGTGGTTCTAGTTGTATATCAGTATTGGTCAGGTATCAGTAGTTTGGGTAGTCATACTAGTTAAAGTCTCAATAGTAATAGTATCAGTAGTAATTAATCATACAAGTTTATTTGGGGTTTAGGTGTCAGTAGTTTTTTGAGTCATACTGTAATTATCAGTATTTAGTTTAGTTATCAATATTGAAACAGTGATACTAGTTTCATCATCAGTATTTGTCTAGTTTGGGTGTGAGTAGTTTTGGTAGTCATACAAGTTTAGTTATCTGTTTTTTGCTAGTTTAATTATCAATATTTAAGTTATGATACTAGCTTAAATGGAAGTAATGGTCTAGTTTACATATGACCAGTTTTATGATACTAGTTAGTATTGGTCTGTTTTAGGTATTGGTAGTTATGTTAGTCCTACTGCCTTAATAATCAGTACTTAAGTTGTAAATCTAGTTTAAGTATCAGTATTTGTCTAGTTTAATTTCCAGTATTTAAGCTGTGATACTAGTTGAAGTATCAGTAATGGTCTACTTTAGGTATGACTAGTCTAATCATATTAGTTTAAGGATCAGTATTTGTTTACTTGAGGTGTCAGTAGTTTTAGTAGTCACACTATTTTAATTACCCATATTTTATGTAGTGATACTAGTTTAAGTCTCACTATTTGTCTAGTGTAGGTGTTAGTGGTTTGGGTAGTCATACTATTTGAAGTATCAGTATTGGTCTAGTTTAGATTTTAGTGGTTTGGGTAGTCATACTAGTCAAATATCAGTATTGGTATAGTTTAGGTTTTAGTGGTTTGGGTAGACATACTGGTTTAAGTATCAGTATTGGTCTAGTTTAGGTGTCAGTAGTTTGGGTTGTCATATTAGTTAAATAACAGTATTGGTCTGGTTGAGGTGTTAATGATTCAGGTAGCCATTCTAGTTTAATGATAAGTATTGTTGTAGTTTAGATGTCAGTGGTTTGTTTAGTCACACTAGTTTAAGTATTAGTACTGATCTAGTTTAAGTGTGATGTTTTATTGTTACTAGTTTAAATGTCAGTATCGGTCTAGTGTATTTGTCAGTGGTTTGGATAGTCATGCTAGTTTAAGTATTAGTATTGATCTAGTTTAAGTGTGATGTTTTATTGCTACTAGTTTAAATGTCAGTATTGGTCTAGTGTATGTGTCAGTGGTTTGGATAGTCATATTAGTTTAAGTATCAGTATTGATCTAGTTTAAGTGTTAGTGTTTTTGGATAGTCATATTAGTTTAAGTATCAGTATTGATCTAGTTTAATTGTTAGTGTTTTTGGATAGTCATATTAGTTTAAGTATCAGTATTGATCTAGTTTAAGTGTTAGTGTTTTTGGATAGTCATATTAGTTTAAGTATCAGTATTGATCTAGTTTAAGTGTTAGTGTTTTTGGATAGTCATATTAGTTTAAGTATCAGTATTGATCTAGTTTAAGTGTTAGTGTTTTTGGATAGTCATACCAGTTTAAGTATCAGTATTGGTCTAGTTTAAGTGTTAGTGTTTTTGGATAGTCATACCAGTTTAAGTATCAGTATTGGTCTAGTGTATGTGTCAGTGGTTTGGATAGTCATATTAGTTTAAGTATCAGTATTGATCTAGTTTAAGTGTCAGTAGTGTGGGTGTCATACTAGTTAAATAACAGTATTTGTCTGGTTTAGGTGGTAGTGATTCAGGTAGTCATACTGGTTTAAGTATCAGTATTTATCTAGTTTAAGTGTAATGTTTTATTGTTACTAGTTTAAATGTCAGTACTGGTCTAGTGTATGTGTCAGTGGTTTGGATAGTCATACTAGTTTACGTATCATTTTTGGTTTATAGTTTAAGTATCACTTTTTATTGATACTAGTTGAAGTGAAAGTATTGGTCTAGTTTAGGTGTTGGGGGTCTGGGTAGTCATACTAGTTTAAGTATCAGCACTAGTCTAGTTTGGGTGTCAGTGGTTTGTGTTGTCATACTAATTTAAGTGTCAGTATTAGGCTAGTTAATGTATCACTAGTTTAATGATACTAGTTTACATTTCAGTATTGGTCTAATGTGGGTGTCAGTCAGAGTCGTTTGTTGACACAGTAGCAGCATATTATGGATAGCACAACTCTTATGATTTGGTTTTGGAAGAATTTGATGAAAAATGACGAGTTCATATTCATACTTCAGCTTTAAGTTCATTCAGATGTTTGGAGACAGACTGTCTACATACTGCAGGAGTGTGTTCTTCTGAGTGTATGTGCATCAGTGAAATACGGCCGATACTACCTGGAATGCGGTCATGGAGTGAGACGTTTCCATATGCTGGAGTTTATAAACCTGTTTTTTACTGTCTGTCTCTTTCTCTTGCTGTAGATTATTTTCCACAGGCAGAATCCAGGCATAGACTATGAATATTACATCCCAGTGGAGAAACGGAGGGACGGAGAGAGAGAAGTGCACAGAGAGAGAGAGCGAGGACGGGCGGCGCTCCGAGAAATCAGTGAGTTTTCCAACAGTCTCCTTGTCACAGAGAGTCTCTCTCTCACCCACCAACTCAGTTTCTATTTTTCTCTCCTCATGATCTTCTCTCTTACGCTAAATTTATAGTGTTTATACGTGTGTGCCGTGCAGATATATTTCACTGAGCAGTCTTCTCTTATTTCTCTCATCACTTATTGGCCACCGCTAAAACCTTTTAAGGTCATTACAGGAGAGCGGGCCTGCGAGTGTGTGTGTGTGTCTGTCTGTATGTGTTTGCGTGTGTGTGTGTGTGTGTGTGTGTGTGTGTTTGCGTGTGTGTGTCTGTCTGTATGTGTGTGTGTGTGTGTGTGTGTGTGTGTGTGTGTGTGTGTGTGTGTGTGTGTTTGGCGTGTGTGTGTGTCTGTATGTATGTGTGTGTGTGTGTGTGTGTGTGTGTGTGTGTGTGTGTCTGTCTGTATGTGTTTGCGTGTGTGTGTGTGTGTGTGTGTGTGTGTCTGTATGTGTTTGCGTGTGTGTGTGTGTGTGTGTGTGTGTGTGTGTAATGGGCAACAGAAGATGATGTTTAACAGAGGTTTTATGAGAATGGGGTCACAGTGTGTTTGTGACATGAGGCAAAAAGCATGAATCAGGCTTTAGTTCTGTGCCAGCCCTGCTACAAACAATTTTTGGTGTAACATGGGAACAGGCTCGGAGATCAGCTAAATCAGCTTAACCCAGCTAATACCAGCACACCACAGGCTGGTTGAAGCTGATCTTTCCAGCAGGGACTTAAAACCCAGTGAGATTGCCTTGCTTCTGTTCTATACACAGACCGCAAGGTTACCTTCAGAAAATATCCTAAAGTATATTGACACATGTAGTAACTTGCAGTACAGATGATTTCCGAAAGCATGAGTAACAGCAGCTGTTAGCAATGCACTGGATCAAAACAAATACTTAATCACTTTTTCTTGCACATTTCTTACATTGTTACAACTTTTGTGAAAAAGAAGCGTGCTTGGTTGTATTGAATGTGCACTCATAGTGTACTTCAAATATTAAAAATGCATTTTCTAAAAACAACTTGCAGATAATATAGTAATATTAATTAAATTTAAATTAAAACACTTGCATGACTTAACACTTAAGTGCATTAAAAATGTGTAATTACAAATTAATTTAAATAAATGACATACAAGATTCAATAGAAATTGCATTAAGGTATTTTTTAGATTACCATAATTGCTTGTCAGTATATTCAGCAGTAACACTTTAACCACATTTCCAAGACAATAGAATTATGAAATTGTATGTAAAGATGTACTTAAGTCCTAATTAAATCAACAAAGGACTCAATAGTTTAGCTAATTGCATTTAATATAAATTTAAACTATAATGCATTTTTGATTTCAATTAACATGCAATTAAGTTCCGAAAAACATTTCATGTATTTATTTTATTTTTGTATTAAGTACTCTTTGTAAATGCATGCTTAAGTGTTTCACTGTTGCATGGCTAATAGTTTAGCATTTAGGCAGCACAGTTTTTGAGGGCTCTTCTGTCTGTGTTTCAGGTGACGTCTCAATGGCTGTGGAGAACCCTGTGGCTCCTCCTCCTGTGTTGTCTTCTGCCTCCGCACCTCCGTTTTCATTCCCTTCCTCGTCTTCCTCATCGTCTTCCTCTGTATCTGCTCGATGGCCACAAGAGAGGCCCCGCCCACAGGGCTTAGGACCCAATCGTAACGCTCGAATCCCTCCAAGAACGGACCTCCCATTGGACAACCAGCCTGCGTTCATGTGGCGAAGAGGCGCGCTGTCAGAATGCACGGCTACCTGTGGAAGAGGTCAGAGAATTATCACAAATATTACAATCAGCATATAAAAAATTATTTCTGAAGGTCATGTGACTATGAAGACTGGAGTAATGATGCAGCTTTGATCACAGAAATAAATGACAGATATTCACATAGAAAACAGCTATTTTACATTGTAATAATATTTCACAACATTACAGTTTTTACTGTATTTTTGATCAAATAAATGCAGCTTTGGTGAGCTTAAAACAAACAAATTGTTAACACTTCATGTATAATGCAAGTCTTTGTGTATAATGCATTATAAAGGGTTATTAAAGGGTATAATGCCTTATAATTATGCATAATGTGCGCTGTAATGCATTATATATATTTTCATAAATAATTATAATAGAATTTAAAATGCATAATGTAACAATGCATTGATAATTGTTATTAACTTTTGTTACAGATATTCATGTACAGAACATTATAAGGTGTATTACAAGGCATAATTAATGCATTCAAACTACTTTTATAATGCATTATACTGTACATAAAGCTTTAAGTAAAATCTTACTGACTGCATATTGTATTTTGTGAGTGACAGCTCTCTTTAGTGCATTATAAACCCATGGTTCAGCTCAGCATGGATCTGTGCTTTAGATTGTACAGCAGTTGACAGCACAGGCTCTTCTTTAAACCTGTGATCCAGAGTGGACGTGCTGGATTAATGCTGTGTTTATTTGTAATAGGAGAGCTGGAAACACTCAGAGAACATGAACCCATTGCCTACTGACATGAAGAAAGCCAAGCGCTGTGGAACATGTGCCAAACTGTTAGAGAGTCTCTCTGTAGGGCTGTGTGTGTTTTTCAGGGGTTTCTCAGCCGCTTAACACTGGTTTTGATTAGTCTTATTTGCCGAGTGTGAATTTGCTCTCTGTCGCCTCCTTCTGGTGTGTTTAAAGAGATGCAGACTGACTCTGTGCTCCTATGTTAGTGGTGTTTGCTCAGGCAAGCATCACCATTACTATTGCTCAGATTTAGAGTTAATGATTTAAACAAACCCCTAAACTTATAGTTCAACCCAAAATATTTATAAATTGTGCTCACGCTCAGGCCATCCAAGTTTGTTTCTTCATCAGGTTTGTAGAAATGTGTCTCAGCAATGGATGCTCTGCAGTGAATGGGTGCCGTCAGAATGATAAAACATCACAATAATCCACAGTCCATCAGTTACCATCAGGAGAAGACAAAAGCTGAAACAAATCCAGCATTAAGACGTTTTTAACTTCAGATGCATCCATAATAACGCGTCCTTCTGTGAAAAAGTCCATCTCCTGTTGTCTCTCACATCAAAATGTATTTTGGCCTGTAAACGGTGCTTGATAAAACACATTTATTAATAATTTGTTTCTTACAAACATGCATCTTTTCTCTTCTCAAGACATTAAATGATGGACTGGAGTGGTGTGGATTATTGTGATGTTTTATCATTCTGACGGCACCCATTCACTGCAGAGCATCCAGACACACTTCTACAAACCTGATGAAGAAACAAACTCATCCACATCTCAGATGACCTGATGTGAGAACATTTTAAGATGATTTTTACTCATGGGGGAACCATTCCTGTAAAATAGGGAGAGAAAAAAACAAGGAATCCGAGCAATATTTAGAGACGAGATGATCGCAGAGACTACTCAGAGCACCTTGTCCTTTTACACCACTTACCTCTAAAAATGCTGTACTATGTGTGTTTGCTTGTTTTTTGATGTGTGCATATGTGTTTGTGTGTATTCAGGCTCTCAGTACAGAGAGATTGTGTGTGTGACTCGACACACAGAACAGGAAGTCCATGAGAGGAAGTGTGACTCTGCGACCAGACCTGCGCCAGACGAGGAACCGTGTAACGTTCATCCCTGTCCACCATTGTGAGGAACTCTGCATGTAGAAAATATTTTCTTTATTTATTTTCTAAATTAATCATTTTATTCAGCATGGATGCAATCATTTGATCAAAAGGGACAGTAAAGAAGCAGCACAACTGTTTTCAACATTGATAATAATGTTTCTTGAGCAGTAAATCAGCATATTATTATGATTTCTGGAGATCATGTGACACTGAAGACTGGAGTAAAGATGATGAAAATTCAGTTTTGATCACAGAAATAAATTACATTTGGTTATATATTCACATTATAAACAGCTAATTTAAGTTGTAATAATATTTCACAATTTTACTGATTTTACTGTGTTTTTTTATCATATAAATGCAGCTTTGGTGAGCAGAAAGGGCTTCTTTCAAAAACATATTTTTTTTGTAATGGCCGTGTATATGTGTGTACGTGTGTGTTTGTGTGTGTGTGTGTGTGTGTGTGTGTGTGTGTGTGTGTGTGTGTGTATTAGTAAGTATGTTTATGTATTTATTACCATCTTTTACTAAAATGTTCCAGGTTAAATACAACATAAGCTCTGTTGACAGCATGTGTGGCAGATAACTTTTCCTTAAACACTGTTCACATCAAGCAAATATAAGTTCATCCATCTAGAAAAGTTGTAACTTTACAGTTAAATAGGAAACGATTATTTGAATCATGCCTGTAAGGGCTCTTAAAAACATGCCCAGGTTTCTGCTGTTCCACATCCTGCACCACAGACTTTCTGTATGAATACATCAGGGTTGCTGTATCGTGTGTATCTCAGTGAACCTGTGTGTGTGTGTGATTAGCTGGGATATGGGCTCGTGGTCCGAGTGCAGTGTTTCCTGCGGCTGGGGTGTGCAGCAGCGTAACATACAGTGCAGGCAGAGTTTTGGGAATCGCTCCACCATGGTTCATCCTCAGCGCTGCGCCAGTCTCACCCGTCCCAACGCCACGCAGCCCTGCCACCCACGCGTCTGCTCGCACTGGGAGATCGGCACCAACTGGAGCACGGTAAGACACGCACACGTGTGTGAGGATGATGACTACAGGTTGTTTTTTTTACTGTTATTTAGTATATTTAGTACATATTATATTTAATAAAATATGTTTTTAATTTGCATTGTGAAACCCTCTCCTAAAGGTTGACATTAAACTTCTTTCCCGTCTGCATTCATTTTAAAGTTACACAGGTCATTAAAAAAAAAAGAATTGTGAATTCTTTAAAAAAAAAAAAACTTTTACTGACATAGATTTTTTTGTCTTGCCAAAAGATCGAAAGCCTATTAGCAAAGAATGCTAAATTGATACTTTTAGCCTTAACACAGCCAAAAATATATTTTAAAAATGCAAAAGGCAATAATGTCCCTATAAGGATGCAAAAGGCTTAAGGCTCCAGTGCTCTGTTTTGGTGCTTGCACTGTTCGTTGTCCCGACTCAAGCATTGCATTTTTAAGATTAAAAATAGTCAGACATTTTAAAATGTGTCTTGTGAAATGAGACCCCTGTATAGTTCCATGTTACTTTCTATGTAGCTTCTTCTTGTATTAATGGCTCCTATGAAATGTGTTTGATCTGGGTCAGATAAATCGAACAACAGGACTTACTTAAGACTGGTTAGTTAGTTAGTTGGCTAGTTGATAAAGCAACCTACTGACGAGCTGATATAGAAAATGTGGTTTTGCTCTAGTCTGTAAATATATGTGTGTTTGTGTGTGTGTGTGTGTGTGTGTGTGTGTGTGTGTGTGTGTGTGTGTGTGTGTGTGTGTGTGTGAGTGTGTGTGTGTTTCTGTGTGTCCGTGTGTCTGTGTCTGTGCCTGCGCATGTGTGTGTGTGTGTGTGTGTGTGTGTGCGCGTGTAAGTCTACTCAGTCCGGTTGTGTCTCACTCGTCCTTAAAAGTGAAGCTGCAGGCTCTTTTATCGCCCCCTGGTGGCTGGCTACAGTACAGGTCATAAACCCGCCATCTCCATGTAAACGAATGGGACTTCAGTCAAAATTTAAGCATGTATTACACTTCCAATACAATTTTCCAAAATATGGTTTTGGTCGTTTAAGGTAGTTGTTATCAAGCTGATATATGTTCAATTGTTCGTTTTTGTGATAAGTTTGATTTTAGCTAGTTGATGCTATGAAAACGGGGTGTGTTGTTATGGTTGATTGTCTGCCGGAGTTTGGGTGGGAGTTTGATAACGCAACTCCACCTCACGACACTACTGCACAGACTCTGGCTCCAAACGAATCTCTACTGCACAGACTCGGGCTCCAAACGAATCTCTACTGCACAGACACTGGCTCCAAACGAATCTCTACTGCACAGACTCTGGCTCCAAACGAATCTCTACTGCACAGACTCGGGCTCCAAACGAATCTCTACTGCACAGACTCGGGCTCCAAACGAATCTCTACTGCACAGACTCGGGCTCCAAACGAATCTCTACTGCACAGACTCTGGCTCCAAACGAATCTCTACTGCACAGACTCGGGCTCCAAACGAATCTCTACTGCGCAGACTGGCTCCAAACGAATCTCTACTGCGCAGACTCGGCTCCAAACGAATCTCTACTGCGCAGACTCGGGCTCCAAACGAATCTCTACTGCGCAGACTCTGGCTCCAAACGAATCTCTACTGCGCAGAATCTGGCTCCAAACGAATCTCTACTGCGCAGAATCTGGCTCCAAACGAATCTCTACTGCGCAGACTCTGACTCCAAACGAATCTCTACTGCGCAGACTCTGGCTTCAAGCGAATCTCTACTGCGCAGACTCTGGCTCCAAACGAATCTCTACTGCGCAGACTCTGGCTCCAAACGAATCTCTACTGCGCAGACTCTGGCTCCAAACGAATCTCTACTGCGCAGACTCTGGCTCCAAACGAATCTCTACTGCGCAGACTCACTCCAAACGAATCTCTACTGCGCAGACTCTGGCTCCAAACGAATCTCTACTGCGCAGACTCTGGCTCCAAACGAATCTCTACTGCGCAGACTCTGCTCCAAACGAATCTCTACTGCGCAGACTCTGGCTCCAAACGAATCTCTACTGCGCAGACTCGGGCTCCAAACGAATCTCTACTGCGCAGACTCGGGCTACAAACGAACCTCTACTGTGCAGACTCTGGCTCCAAACGAATCTCTACTGCGCAGACTCTGGCTCCAAACGAATCTCTACTGCGCAGACTCGGACTCCAAACGAATCTCTACTGCGCAGACTCGGGCTCCAAATGATGTCATTTACTCAAGATGGCAGCGGCCATACTGAGATGTATTCGCTTCACTTTTCTATAGTGGAAGGAAACTGAGATGCGTCGTTCATCTTTTTTACAGTCTATGGTCTGGTCACATAGCCGTGTTTGATCTGTCTGTGTGTGTGTATGTAAACGTGTCTGTTTTCCACAGTGCTCAGTGGATTGTGGAGTGGGAAAGATAACCCGGAGCGTACGCTGTGTCAGTGACCATGGCAACACTGTGAATGACAGGGATTGCAGTGACAGGCTCCGCCCACAGCGCACCGAGGACTGTCACATGGGTCCCTGTGTCACTAACTGGTACTTCACGGACTGGACAAACACTGTGAGTAGTGAGCAGCCAGATTCATTCTTGCACGCCAAAAGGTGATTTGATGAGGCGATTTATTTATGTAGCGATGTGGATGATTGCTTCTCTGTCATTCTCTGTCAGTGCTCTGCGACGTGTGGGCCGGGTGTCCAGCGGAGGGAGGTGGTGTGCATGACCGGCGGAGGCAGGAGAGAAGGAGATGGAGGAGTGGAGTGTGGGGCGGAGAAACCAGCTGATATGAAGGCCTGTAACGGGGGCCCCTGTACACCCACCCACCTCTGGTACACCGGACCCTGGGGACAGGTGAGAGCCGTCTGCATACAGCAAATGTCAATTAATTATATTCCAATGTTAAGGTCTGTGTAATAATACAATAGAATAAAATGTAGAAAAGTGTCAAATTGAACAAAAGAATAATACAGGGAAGAACAATATAATCTGTATAAAGTTAATTGAATTATAAAGAATAATTCACTTAGAAAACAGAATGCAACAATGTAAAATAGAATAGAATTTAAAATAACAGTAAAGTTGCATAAAATAAAGAAAACTAGAAAATAATGGTATGGAATAGAATAGAATGGAATATAATAGTCAAAAACACATCAAATTAAATAGAACAAAAAATGTAATCGACCAATGAAGAATAGAATGCAAATGAATAAAATAGTTTAACATTTCACAGAATAAAGATGAATTGAACAGAACAAAATTAAATTTAGAACAATTTAGAATAGAATAACTGTGTAAAGCAGAACAACTTAATTAGCATAGTTCTTTTTTTTTTCTTTTTTTTTATGTAGAACAGAATAACATCAAAGGAAGCCTAATAAATGTACATAGAATACAATTTAATAGGAATTTCTGAATGGAATAACATTGAATAGAATGGAATAATATTGCATAGAGTACAGGTAAATAGAACGGAACACTTGTCTGTGTAGAATAATGTAGTTCAACATAGTCCAATAAAGTTAAAATAATTCAATCAGAACATTCTAAAAATAGAATAGAATAGTGAGGAATTGAATAACATCAAATTAAACTAATGAAACGTGAGAATTGAACAATGCAGAATAGAATATAGTTTAATAGAACAGAATGAAGTTAGAATAAATATTAATAGAGTAGAATAGAATGGTGTAGAATAGTCCATTTAAATAAAGTTTTGATAATTACATTAAAATGTTCAACAACAGAATAGAATAGAATATAATCAAAGAAAAATCTAATGAAATTAAATTAAATAAAACAAATGAAATGCAATAGAAAAAAGGAAAGGAAATGAAGCTGCACAGAATAGATTAGAATAAAATAGAATAAAAGTTAAATGTAGAAAAGTGTCAAATTGAACAAAAGAATAATACAGGGAAGAACAATATAATCTGTATAAAGTTAATTGAATTATAAAGAATAATTCACTTAGAACATTCTGAAAACAGAATGCAACAATGTAAAATAGAATAGAATAACATTAACATTGTTCCTGTGGCTCAGTGGTAGAGCATTGCGTTAGCATCGCAAAGGTTGTGGGTTCGATTCCCAGGAAACACATATACTGACAATACATGTATATCCTGAATGCACTGTAAGTCGCTTTGGATAAAAGCGTCTGCTAAATGCATAAATGTTAATTAAACATAACAGAATACAGTTGCATAAAATATAGAAGGCTATAATAGAATAGAACAGGCCAGTAAACTGTCAAGAGTGTGTGTTGGCACTGGTCACTCTTGCCAAATTTACACTGCAAAGGTGGCAATGAAGCGCTTCTGAAGTGGCATTTATGATTTTAAGCAGGCACAGAGCAGCCTTACCTCAGCTGTGTAAACACCTTCTGTCTCTGAACAGTGTAACGCAGCGTGTGGAAACGGCTCCCAGCGCAGGGACGTCATCTGCGTGAAGAAGACCGGAGGTGACTTCACCGTGAGCACTGCCAGCGAGTGCTCACACCTGGACAAACCGTCTCCAGTGCAGCCGTGTGAACTGCAGCCCTGCAAACCGCAGTGGTTCACCACCGAGTGGAGCACGGTGAGGACCACTTCATCTCTCCATCCATCTGTCCTCTCTTCTTCTGCTGTCACTGATTCCCCTGTTTCTGTCCAGTGCTCTCGGTCCTGCGGTGAAGGGATGCAGACGCGGGAGGTGCGGTGTCTCACTGCAGACAAACAGCACAACGCAGCCTGCGATCTGGACTCCAAACCTGTGCATGAGCGCTCCTGCAACACCATCCCCTGCAGTCCCTTCGAAGGTGTGTGTGAGTGTTCTTTCTTTCTACAGGATGATTCAGATTATAATTCCTCTTTCTCTGTGTAGATGAGAACTGTAAAGACAGACGACATAACTGTGTAACGGTGGTCCAGGCTCGGCTCTGCGTATATTCCTACTATAAGACCGCCTGCTGTGCGTCCTGCACCCAGAGTGCCCAGCGGGCCAAAAGACATTAACTCTACACAAGACACAGAGACGTCAGGTTCAGTGATTCACCCCCAGAGACAAAACTCAGCCAATCATAGCTCTATCAGACGAAACAGCCAATCAGAGGCCATTCAGAGGAGAAACAGCCAATCAGAGGCCATTCAGAGGAGAAACAGCCAATCAGAGGCCATTCAGGTTCAAAAGGAATTTCAGGAGAGAGTTCCAACTTGAGCTGAGCTGAGATCAGGATCCCTTTAAAGAGAAAGATATATAATGTTACCGCATATGGGCTCATAGGCTCAAACGATTGACAGTAGCTCTTTCCCCATTGATGATGAGCGTTTAGTACACTATACTGTCATATACTCAACCATTCCTTAAATCATCTTTAAACAAATGCACTGAAGTCGCAGGTCCACATTCTGGACACGTGTATGAAGATATTGACAAGTGGGAACATTCTAGAAGTTGCCTTTGTGCTTTTGTCACACATGAAGTGTTTCATAACGGTTTACTTTAATTACAAGTAAGTGGATACAGTATCTGGTATTTAAACTAATATTCTGCTTCATTTATTAGGTTTATTTGTGCGACCGAAGTATGATAAAACATCAATTAATCTGTGTCCTTCACTCCTTAATATGTTGCGTTAGCACTAAAAACATACTGTTTTTTTAATAAGTAAAAAAGCTAAAGATTTTCTAATGCATCAGAATTTCATACTTATGGCATATAACTAGTGAGCAGTGATACATTTTTACGTAAACATTGATTCTCCCCTCAAAAGCAGTGCCTTTGGTCTTGTCTCAGTCCTCTAAATGATCCTTAAGAAATCAGTACTTCAGCAAGGACATACATATTCCAGCATAAGTGCTCATGACTGTCTAAATATAGCACGCTTAGATCATAATTGAGTGCAGTGTGAACAGAAATCTGGAAATCTACCATGAATCTAGTTCATCATTAAGCTATAAAGAGAAGATTAGCATCGTGATCAGCTGTCTATTTCTTTAGGTCGGTTTTGTCTGAATGTATATCAGTCCTTTTAGTGTTTCATGTTTTTGTCATTTTTGTGTGACATGTTTTTGTTTGTGTTTTTGGGCTTTATTGTTATTTCTGGCTGTTTTTATTGGTTCCCCACGTTGTAAATTAAAGCAATAGTTCACCCAAAAATGAAAATGTGCTCATCCTCAGGCCATCCAAGATGTAGATGAGTTTTGTAGAAGTGTGTCTCTGTATCAGTGTCTCAGCAATGGATGCTCTGCGGTGAATGGGTGCCGTCAGAATGAGAGTCTGAAAAAATTACATCACAGTAATCCACACCAGTCCAGTCCATCAGTTAATGTCTTGTCCATTATTTCAGATGTTTTAACCTGTTAACTGTCAGTTCCACTTTTTAAATATAGAGCTGAAAATGACATTTCCAACTTAAATTGTTATGCATTTTGATTGCTTTGGAGCAGAGACTTAAGGTTGGTCTCTTTTTAAAGAAGACACTTGGCAGAGTATTGTAGAGGTGACAAATGTTATAAAAAAGTATATTACAAACAAGTTATGAAAGTTTAAGTTTATGAAAATTTTTATTTACAAATTTAAATATTTCTATTTTATATAAAATGTATATTTTACAAAACATGTTTTACTCTAAAACGGCTATAGAATCAAAACCAAAAATCCGAAGAAGTTGTGTTCCAAATTTGAGGTTGATATCTCAAAAAATGAGCTTTCAGTGAGATTTTGTTTGGGCGTAGTACCAATCTTTTCCACTCGATGGCCCATTGGTTACCATATAAGGGCGTCTTCATTTCCATTTATGGTTTGTGTGATCTGAAACAAGTTTTTCCATACTTTTCTCAATATTTATGACATAGGCATCACATTCGGAAGTATTAAGGGTAGTATGGCAGTATTTGATTTCAATTCGACCTCTAAAAAACATAAAATACATGCAACAAGAACCCTGGACTTGAACCCTAGTTCATGCTGCACCAAAAATTTATAATAATAATAATATTCAAAACACGTTTAGACCTTTTTCCTAAACAATAGAATGAATGTTATCTCTTGAACACTTGAAATGAACATTAATGGAGATTTTTGCAGATTTTTCATGATTTTATAAATGTATCACTATTTCAAAGTAAAGGTCAGAACTCACTCTCTGAGTCTGATGAGTACTCTTCTTACAAATTAATAAATTACAGATGTTCTGTAAAATATTTAAAATATGAGATGAAAACTAGAGTCATTAAGCTTTCAAACGATATATAGTTTGTCAAGATTGCTTTAGGTTCAGACTAAGATATAACTTGGGTCCGTAACAATTAACAGGTTTTTAAGGGAAGCAATGGTTTGAAGTTAAAATTTGATAATTCTCAAGACATTAACTGATGGACTGTACTGGTGTGGATTATTGTGATATTTTTATCGGACTCTCATTCTGACGGCACCCATTCACTACAGAGCATCCATTGCTGAGTAAGTGATGTACTACTACATTTCTCCAAACCTGTTCCCATGAACAAAACAACTCTACATCTTGGATGGCCTGAGAGTGACGACATTTTCAGATTAATTTTGGATTAACGATTCCTTTAAATATGGCCATTACAGAATCAAAACCATGCACAATAGCATTAACAGTTTTAAATCATTGTTGTAAACCATGAAGCAGTTGTGTTGTGCATTGCGTATTGTGTTATATAAGGCCTAAAGGGTTGCTGTGGATATATGCACAGGTAGAAAGCATTATTTGTGTGGATTTATCATTGCATTAGTATTAATTATGCAAACAGTATAGTGATTTCAAGGTACAATGCAAGACAATTGCCCTGGATCAAACTGAGGTTAAAATACTCTCTAGTGTTAGAACATGTGAGCTTTCAGTTACTAGTCTATAGTCTATAACCACTAGGCGATCACAATCACTTATGCAATGAGCAATGGAATATATAAATGAGTAATAACAGAGATGGGGTGGATTTTTGTCACAGTAACTTGACTCCAGGCAAAAAAAAATACATTTTAGTATATAAATACAGTCAGTTGTGTGTGTGTGTGTGTGTGTGTGTGTGTGTGTGTGTGTGTGTGTGTGTGTGTGTCATGTATGACAGTTTATGTATATTATGTATATGATCACATACATTTAGAAAGGTAGCAGATGCTCTTTAGAAGATTAAAAAGATGCTTTTATATATAAAATAGGAAACATAGCTATTTATCTATGATAAAATACACATAATTTATTTTTTTTCTTATATGGATCAGTTACTGTCTTTGAAAAATTCAAGATCAACTTGTTGCTATACATATATGTTGCTTTGTTGTGTGTAGATTTTACAACAAATATTATTCATAATAAACAAAGCTAAAACCATACTACTGTTTTGTCATCTATGCATAAGTTTCAGTGCTGTGATGATTCCAGACTCAGGCGTCCATTCAAAGAGAGGGGCATCATGTAACCCCCTCAGATATTTGAGCCAAGTGGATTTTAATACAGCTTCCAAAAACAAATTGCTGAATACACTTTATTTGATACAATCCCACCGGAGTGATTAAATCATTCAGTGTGTCTATCATCAGCTGCTTCAAATCCGCGTTCGCGCCAGATACAGACGCGCTTATACAGCGCTGCGCATTATAACCAATCACAGACGATGCTGTTGAGCTTATGAACGCAAGGACCAATCAGAGGCGTCCAGATGAGTCATCGCTAAACATGCTTGTGTTTTCTTCACTCGCTCGCTGACTGAATACCTCTTTCTGGCGAATTCCCTCATCAGAAACAACAAAGTGCAGTGAAAATGTTCTTTCACTCATTCTTGAGTCATGGGACAAAACATGTCCAGCAATTTGTAACTGCTATCAGGTTTAATATATAAACCAGATAGCAGTTACAATTAACCCTTCGCTAAGCCCCGCCCTCCTTAGTTACTGTTGCGACGCCTGTCAAGCTTTCGCGCCTGGCACGTCTATACGCCGATTTCACGCAGCCGCCATTTTGTAATCGAAAGCGAGGCTCCGGTGGGAAGAAACCCGGAAGTATTGCCTTTAATCACAGGAGCAGCGGTCATATTGTTGTGTTTCAGGCTGTACATCCTATCAACGAAAAGAGTATGATAAAGAGTTGTCATTTCATCGCTTTCCGATTATTATTCTTATAATTTTTATTTTTTTTTACAAAACAGCTCGTGGGATTCGACATCTTTCATCGGCCCATTTTTCGACATCTGCAATATTAAATCGCGGTAGCAGCTCTAGGTTGGTAGTCCAAGTCATTGTTGTTTACCTTTACTTCCGGGTTTCTTCCCACCGGAGCCTCGCTTTCGATTTCAAAATGGCGGCTGCGTGAAATCGGCGTATTACAGTATGTATGCACCGGTGTCAGACATTCCCAAGGAAATAATTTGTAATTTTTGTCAAACAGGTGAAATATCTGAGAGAGCAAAACAAAAGGGACTGCAGTATGCATTCGAGGGATATACCCACGACATAATATGCAACCGATTAGAGAATAATTTCATCAAAATTGAAGCTAAAGCCTATAGGTCCCAGCGCAAGCAGCAGCCACCTCACACGCTGACCATTCAAGTGGGAAACACACAAATTGAGGAACAGCTATGTTCATGCATAGCAGGGTAAGTGAAATTTGAAAATCTAATAATTATAAATCAAACAGCTTATCCATAGGTCTTGTGGAATAAACACAAGACATTAGCCTGACCACTTTGCAATGATAACATTCTCCATATTTTTTGCGCCAGGCTAATGTTACTGCTCACACGGGTGGGTCTAATCTCGCCTTGGACCTGGCAAGAGCCAGAGATGCTGAGCTGAGCCATCATCATCAACAACAAACAAAGTCCTCCTGCACGAGTCTGCCACAGCAGTGGCAGAAGCCAAGGGTAACAAAAGAAGGGCAGTGCCAATATCATTGGTAGTTGTCGCTAAAGCCAATGAAAACCATATCGGCGACCAATTGACTGTATGCAGAAAGTTTGAAAATTTAATAAACGACTCCATTCAGAATCACTAAACCTCCTGCCTTTAATATACGACTCCATTCAGAATCACTAAACCTCCCGCCTTTAATATCGACTCCATTCAGAATCACTAAACCTCCTGCCTTTAATATACGACTCCATTCAGAATCACTAAACCTCCCGCCTTTAATATACGACTCCATTCAGAATCACTAAACCTCCCGCACTTTAATATCGACTCCATTCAGAATCACTAAACCTCCCGCCTTTAATATACGACTCCATTCAGAATCACTAAACCTCCGCCTTTAATATACGACTCCATTCAGAATCACTAAACCTCCCGCCTTTAATATACGACTCCATTCAGAATCACTAAACCTCCGCCTTTAATATACGACTCCATTCAGAATCACTAAACCTCCCGCCTTTAATATACGACTCCGTTCAGAATCACTAAACCTCCTGTCTTTAATATACGGCTCCATTCAGAATCACTAAACCTCCGCCTTTAATATACGGCTCAATTCAGAATCACTAAACCTCCGCCTTTAATATACGACTCCATTCAGAATCACTAAACCTCCGCCTTTAATATACGGCTCCATTCAGAATCACTAAACCTCCCGCCTTTAATATACGACTCCATTCAGAATCACTAAACCTCCTTCCCTTTAATATACGACTCCATTCAGAATCATTAACCTCCTTCCTTTAATATACGAATCATTCAGAATCACTAAACCTCCCGCCTTTAATATACGACTCCATTCAGAATCACTAAACCTCCCGCCTTTAATATACGACTCCATTCAGAATCACTAAACCTCCGCCTTTAATATAATGGCTCCATTCAGAATCACTAAACCTCCTTCCTTTAATATACGACTCCATTCAGAATCACTAAACCTCCGCCTTTAATATACGACTCCATTCAGAATCACTAAACCTCCGCCTTTAATATACGACTGCTTCAGAATCACTAAACCTCCCGCCTTTAATATACGACTCCATTCAGAATCACTAAACCTCCTGCCTTTAATATACGACTCCATTCAGAATCACTAAACCTCCTTCCTTTAATATACGACTCCATTCAGAATCACTAAACCTCCTGCCTTTAATATACGACTCCATTCAGAATCACTAAACCTCCTTCCTTTAATATACGACTCCATTCAGAATCACTAAACCTCCCGCCTTTAATATACGACTCCATTCAGAATCACTAAACCTCCTTCCTTTAATATCGACTCCATTCAGAATCACTAAACCTCCTTCCTTTAATATACGACTCCATTCAGAATCACTAAACCTCCGCCTTTAATATCGACTCCATTCAGAATCACTAAACCTCCTTCCTTTAATATACGACTCCATTCAGAATCACTAAACCTCCGCCTTTAATATACGGCTCCATTCAGAATCACTAAACCTCCTTCCTTTAATATACGACTTTCAGAATCACTAAACCTCCTTCCTTTAATATACGACTCCATTCAGAATCACTAAACCTCCCGCCTTTAATATACGACTCCATTCAGAATCACTAAACCTCCGCCTTTAATATACGACTCCATTCAGAATCACTAAACCTCCCGCCTTTAATATACGACTCCATTCAGAATCACTAAACCTCCTTCCTTTAATATACGACTCCATTCAGAATCACTAAACCTCCGCCTTTAATATACGACTCCATTCAGAATCACTAAACCTCCCGCCTTTAATATACGACTCCATTCAGAATCACTAAACCTCCCGCCTTTAATATACGACTCCATTCAGAATCACTAAACCTCCCGCCTTTAATATACGACTCCATTCAGAATCACTAAACCTCCTTCCTTTAATATACGACTCCATTCAGAATCACTAAACCTCCTTCCTTTAATATACGACTCCATTCAGAATCACTAAACCTCCCGCCTTTAATATACGACTCCATTCAGAATCACTAAACCTCCCGCCTTTAATATACGACTCCATTCAGAATCACTAAACCTCTCGCCTTTAATATACGACTCCATTCAGAATCACTAAACCTCCTTCCTTTAATATACGGCTCCATTCAGAATCACTAAACCTCCCGCCTTTAATATACGACTCCATTCAGAATCACTAAACCTCCCGCCTTTAATATACGACTCCATTCAGAATCACTAAACCTCTGACCAGCGTTCATTATAAACACTTGCTTTTAAGCCAAACACACGCTGAAAATAATAATGTTACTGACATCTATGTCACTCTTGTCTCTGCAATCGCTGATTAAATCGTGTTTTCTCTGCATTAGCGCTGTTTTGAGCGTTTGGATTCGCTCCCTGGATCCTTCGACTTTCCAGGAGTTTACGGTTTAAAATGATGTGATTGCAAAAGCCTGCTTCTTTTCATTTTAAGATATGATTTTCGTTATAAAGTACTGATTCAAATTTAGTAATCAATAATTAATTATTATACACCTCCGCGCGCCTCCCCTTCTTGCGCACCACACAATGAAGTAGACTGACTCTGCTGATCCCGCCTGGGTAGTGTGCTTTATATAGTTTCTATATCATTTCTAATCATATATGGGATCATATCCCATACGTGTTCCTGTGTGGCTCAGTGGTAGAGCATTGCGTCAGTCGCGCAAAAGGTTATGGGTTTGATTCCCAGGGAACACACATACTGATTAAAAAATGTATAACCTGAATGCATTGTAAGTCGCTTTGAGTCACTCTGAGTACTCACAAAAAAGTACTGGTGCGTACCGGCCCATTTCAAGCACCGATCATTATTATGTGAAACCTATGACACTCACTACACCTAAAACAGTGTGTCCACAGAGAAGGGTGTAATCATTCATATGCTATAAAATGGATATTGTTTTACTATTTCTGTACAATGACAGTGTTTATAATAACTTACGATGTTTTTATGCACATTAACTTTCAATGTTAAATTCACATTAAATATAAAGGCTGTTGTATTATAAAAATATGTTATGGCATGACACCTTGTTACTTGTAACAAATAATGCCATAACATATTTTTATGTTTTTATATATTTGTATATGGACAGACAGGTTTTTATGCATAGTTAATAGACTGCATTATTAGGTTACTTTGACCATCGCCCACCTTAGAACAACTAACATCATCTATAAAGGTGAGAATGGAGATATTTTGTGATATAAATAATGCGTTTGGGAATGTTTAGAGTAAAAAACAACAACAAAAAAAAAACATGAGTGCATGACACCTCTGGATGATTCCATAACATTAACTAGACCTAAATGTTAACATACAACAACAAAAATATTATATAAAGGTTAATGATAATTGCACAATAAGTCAAGTTACTCCTGATGTGATAAAAAATTCTGGCATCATTTATTTGCAAATTACTTTTGAAATGCAGTGACTATCACAAATAATTTTTGTGACCACTGTGGAAAAATACGAATGCAACTTTAATGTTTAGCTAAACTGACACTATGCAATGATATAATGTAAATGAATTATATTATTGAAAGTTCTTATCACGTATTGAGCGTGAGACAAAACTTCTCAAGTGCATTGGTGTGCAATGCTGCAATCTCTCCAGCAGAGGACAGTGTGCCAGCGCGCGCTCTGCTCGTCCTCTTGAGCCATGACATCTGTGCTCTAATCATCTGTAATCAAGGTAGATCTGTACCCGAGAACACGGGTCTGCCTGAGATGCTGCAGCAGGCCATGTGTCCGTATATGATGTGTGAGCTCAGAAGAGAAGAGGAGGGATCTGGCTGCACTGAAACATGTCACCTGCAGGCGCATCTGGGTCAAGGGCTCCGAGTGAGAGCGCAAGGGTTCAAATGCATCACGCCAATCGTTAAATTTGCTATTAATAATAAGCAGGATAAACAATTATATATACCTTTCTTAGGCTGTCAAATTGCATAATGTTTTTATACATAATTACATTTATATTTTAAAGTTGCATGCTTAGCTATTTTACAAAGGCTTTTTCATAGCCGGGGTGATCTGTTTTATAAATCCTCTTCTATCATTAAGTCGCGTTGTGATGAGCTGCCTGGATACATTAGTTAATGACGCGTGATGTTCTAGAAGTGACAGCAGTCGTCAAGCGCGCGCAACTTCAGCACCACGGTCAGAGCTCAGCGCGAGAACAGATAAGAGCTTCAGGGACTGTCAACCAATAACACCATCTCATCCAAAACACAAGCTAACACTATACACCATCACAGGTGTGCGAGATTAAAGGGATAGATAGACTGGTTATTTTTACTCACCCACAGCCATCTAAGATGTAGTTGACTTTTTTATTACACTAAAGATGTTTAGCTGAAATTGTGGCCGTTGTTGATTCATATAATGCATAAAATGTGTTCTGTCGATTTGTGCTACCCTGTCAGAATTAGCTACCTCCCATTAAAACAGTAGGATACAATTTAACAACGAAAAATGCACATTATGGTTTATTAATGCCTACAACTACCCCATAAACCCATCCTTACAGTAATGCAAATACAGTGTTGTTCAGCATGAGAAAAAGATGCAATATGCATGCACAGTTAGCCCTGATAGGACAATCTGATGGGTAGGATAAATGTCAGGACACTGGCAGTTGATGGTCAAAGAGCATATACAGGCAATGCAAAATTAATAATACTTGTTGCCCCTGAGATATATTGATGTCTGAAGTGAAACAATCAGTCGGTGCAAGAAATTCAGGGCTCCAGACTGTGAGCACTTTTTCTGCTGGTGCACTACATGTGGGACCACCAACTAATACATCAAATAAACAAGAAATGAACATGTAATATTATTAGTAACTGCATTTATAAAAGCAAAACAATATTTTATGATTCAATGATCTATATTTGTTACACTCCCACACCATCCCTCAGCATCTGCAGAACTTATGTCTACGTTTAATTTATTTGTGTAGTTGTTTTTTGAACACATAATTTATTTGCATCTTTGAAAGTGTTTTTGTAACGAGTAATGCCATATCCTGAAATAAAAAAAATATTGCACATTGTAATTTTTTTCTAGTTAAGTCTGTTTATTATCAAAGCATTTGTCAGTAATACATTGCAGGCTGATTTAAAGTGTGCCCCAAAATCTTTTCTTGTTCTTCTAAATATTTCAGCCAGGGGCTACAGTGCTCCTAGTAAAAATAGCTAGTCTGTGGACTGAAGATTATTTACATTATTACCTGATTCAGAGCCTCGGGCTGTAATGATGAGTCAACAGAGTGAGGGTCCATGTGCAGGTTTAATAAGAGTTAACACAGTCGTACAGGCAGTGGTCGTAACGGTAACAGAGATATCAGAGGAGAGACAAGAGCAGAGTATCAAAGCAGGCAAGAAGGTCAACAGGCTGATATCAATCCAAAACGAGAGAAACAGTCCAGAGTCAAAACACAATGATCAAACAGAGACAGATGAGAAATGTCAGCCGGGGCAATACAAGACTTCGTGATGAGGGTGTGTGTGAATGTGGCTTAAGTAGTCCCATAGATGAGCATCAGGTGAACTAGCAATCCGAGTCCTGGTACAGGATGATGGGAAATGTAGTTCGGAGAGAGAAGTCAATACTCAGGTGATGGTGACCTCAGATGACGATCAGGGGAACCACAGAGACCGGATTCGTTACACAGGCAAACGAGCAAATACGATTCTTTAACGTGAACAGGTTCAAATAAGTGATTCACCAGTTCGTTTACATTTACATTTATGCATTTAGCAGACGCTTTTATCCAAAGCGACTTACAGTGCATTCAGGTTATACATTTTATTGTCAGTATGTGTGTTCCCTGGGAATCGAACCCATGACCTTTGCACTGCTAACACAATGCTCTACCACTGAGCCACAGGAACACAGTTCGTTTACATAATGACGCAAATAACTAACCAATTATATTGTCAACACACCCGATAATGATGTGAAATGAGGATGTTTTACATGTCTAAAACATATAAGTGAATGAACTGGTCTCCATCAGCTCATGTTTTTCATAAATAATGAGGAATAATAAAAACATAAATTTGGCCCATTCTTTCCAGTGCTCTGTTCACACATGTGCAGATCCGCTCTGTTCTTCAGTTCAGTGACTGTACGAGGAACTGGAGCACTGCATCAGTTCAGATACACCGCTATATCGGTTCATTCAGATTCTGAGCGACCGGCAGGCGTCTGAAAGTCAGTTTTGATTGAGTGACTTGTAGGTTTATGCTGCTCGCGTCGTGATCTGTTTCAGGCGTTCAGTTTGGTTTGGTGAACTCGTGCATCTATTTCACTAAAAAGAACCGGTTCAAAAGAATAATTCATTCACGAACCGAACATCGTTTGCCCGAGGCTCTGGATTACAGGTTGTTATTGATCATCAGTTTCTTGCACAAACTGAAAATTTTGCTTCATAAGACTCAATATTTCGTCAGTAGCCATGTGTATTAATTCCTCTTGCCTGTATATGACTTAGTGCTGTTGTTTGTTTACTCTCAAAGTGACGGTAGCCATTGACTTGCATTTTATGCATCACAAGAGACCACCAAAAATCTTCCTTACAGTTTTACTGAAGGCAACTGCATCTTGGATGGCCAGAGAATGAGTAAATCAACAGCAGATTATCATTTTTGGGTAGAACTATCAGTTTAAGGTGCTTGAGCTACCTCAAAATGAATTAAAACTAAAAGTGCTGAAAAGCAAGTCTTTTTTTCTAGTATAGCATACTATGTTACAGCATTTTCAATGAAGCATAAGTGCTTGAAGTGGTTCAGAGTGTGCTACTGTAGATGGAAGAGCACCTGCTATATCACTGTATACTGCACTGAGAAAACATGCATCACTTATAACTCAGCTTTCCTGGTCATATCGATTGAAATGCGAGTCTGTGTTGTAAACTGCAGACGTCCCCTGCCCGTTACATCACGAGCTCGACGAGAGGGAGACACCGGCGTGACGTCACATCTAGAGACGCGTTCACGAGCAAACACATAGTACACCGCTCTGAAAGAGATGCGAGGAATAACCGATGTGTGGTGACAGAACATTACGAGTGCGTTGTGTTATAGCTTACAACACGATTTACATTGATAACAGGACGCCATACCAGATACCGGCAGACACGGTGATTTGACCGAGAGTCGAGGGATCATCCGAAGATTGTGTTATAAAGACATCCCTGTAGGTGAGCTGTTTTCGGTATTCCTCGTTAACGGAGACGGACAAAGAGCTCCAGAGCCTCCGCCGCCGAAACAAAGGATGCGCTCGTTCATATGCGTGTGTATTAATATTGATCTGCGTTATTAAAGATGCTGGGAATCACAGCCGTCTTTGTTCTGTTGCGTGTGCACAGATGCCATGTTGTTTTAGTGGCTATGTATGATTTGTAATTGCTGGCAAACGAACGAGCTTTTTGTCGAAGGCTATTGCTTCTCGTTATTGCTCAGAATTCAGAGCTTTAATGCATTATTTGTGCTTTTATGTTCATTTAATTATTTATGAAATAGTCAGATCACGTACTGTTTGTATGCTTTTGTTTTAATACAGGACGATCCATAGTAAATGCTCGGTTTTGTAACTAATTGGTTTAATTTAAGTCAGATATATGAATCAACATGAGGTCATTTTAAAGGGTCGGATTTTTTGGGTATAGCAGCCTATATTTACTTACTGTTTACCAGTATTGGTAGCTCTTTACAATATGATTACAATAATAAACATCACCCATTTATTAATCTTGGTCAATGTAAAAAAAATTATATCCATATTAACAATAAAAAACAGTGTATTTTATAAATTAGTAATAACCAGGATGCTACAAAAACAAAAAGGTATTGTGGTTACACCTTTATTTTAAGGTGTCCTTGTTATAGTGTAATTATACATTTAACTGAATGCACGTACTATGGTTAGGGTTAGTATTAGGGTTACATGCATATAATTATGCATATTTTTTGTTATTATAATAGTAAGTACATGTAAAAGGACACCTTGAAATAAAGTGTTACCAGTTTTATTTATTGTCAGTTCATGATAATATTAACATAGAATAACACGTCACAATAAGGTTTATATCACAGAAATGATGCATCAATTGAAGATCCATTCATCCGTTCATTCATTGTTTTGATCACACCCCGCCTCTGCAGGCACCATCAACACCTCCATCCTCTCTCTCCTGCTCATCTCGCCTCTGACTTTCTCCAAACATCGACTCAATGAAGGAGCCCGACGCCATCAAGCTCTTCATCGGGCAGATCCCACGCAATCTGGACGAGAAGGACCTTAAGCCCATCTTTGAGCAGTTCGGCAAGATCTACGAGCTGACTGTGATCAAGGACAAGTACACAGGCGCGCACAAAGGTAAGGAGATGCATGAGTTTACGCTTCAGGAGGGGACAAGGCTGAGCGTTTCTCAGTCACGACTCGCATGTGTAGAGTGCATTTGAATAAACAGTGTGATTTAACACTTTACAGTGGTGTTCATATGCATGCTCAGGCTGCGATTTATTCTAGCTGTTTATCACCCACATACATGGGCATCATGCAATGCATTTTCTTATAGTATATTTAGTGCATAATGTGTGTAAATGAGTGATGTTTTTGTCATGGGCTGGGTGGGTGTGATGTATAGGCTTGAGAGCAGTAGCAGCAGCACAAGTGTGACGGTGCACAGCATGAGTTGTGTGTTACTATAAAAAGGACAGTATGCTGTAGATACCAGGAAAGCTCTCTCACCGTCTCTCCGTTGTCGTCTTCATGAACTTCTCTTGCTTTCTGTGCCCTGTGGTTGAGTGTTAGGTTTCCAAACCTCTGTTTTGTGTGTTTGCTTACGCCGTGTCGTCCAGGGCTGAATGAACCCTGTTCGGGGGCTTGACCAAGATTTAATCATATGGATGTCTTAGTGGTTTATGGTCACTGAGGTGATAAAAGAAGAAAGACCTTAAGGGAATAGTTCACCCATGCATTACTTACTACTCATTCTCAAATGATTCCTGTAAAGCTGCTTTGCAATGATTGTATCGTAAAAAGCACTATACTAATAATAAAAAAAAATAATAAATACAGTATTAAGTCATAGAGATAGTTCAGATACAGGTTTTTACAAAAACAAAAATATACAACAGCAGTTCAACATTTAGGCCATTTTTATTAAAAGGGATGAATCAAGCATATGAATTATTATATTAAATTAAAAACATACTGACCAATTGTTTAGATTTTTATAAGGCACATAACCTCTTGCTCATTTACAACTCTGTTTGCTGCTTAAAAACATAGATCGATATTTTCATCGATCTGACCATAAACAGCAATTCAGACATTAATTATCTGCCACAAGGTGGCGCTTTAGGAGCGGCTTAATATTGCGGGTTCCCCGTTAGCGACTGTGTAGCACCGTCCGTGCTTATAAACACTGCTTTATTAGGCATTATAGGTAAGATGACAGTCGGTTCCCTTCAGAGATACATTCACATAAAGAGACATTATAATGTAAAAAGCACCGTCCCTTCGATGAAGACGTTAAACCGAGGTGCTGACTCTCTGTAGTCATAAAAAATCCCAGGATGTCCTTCGAAAAAAAGAGTTGGGGTGTAACCCCGGTGTCCTGCCCAAATTTGCCCATTGGCCTCTGACCATCATGGCCTCCTAATCATCAGAGTGATTTTCCCAGCCCTTTTGATCACTCTGGATGAGTACAGTTCTTGGAGAGTGGGGTGGGGGGGTGGGGAGGTTGTACCAATGATTCGCTCAGCAGTCCGGACTACCCTCCGTAATCTTCTGAGGTCAGATTTGGTAGCTGAGCTGAACCAGACAGTTGTTGATGCAGAGGACTGATTCAATGATGGCGTAGTAGAACTGTTTCAGCAGCTCCTGTGGCAGGTTGAGCTTTCTCAGCTGGTGAAGGAAGTACAGCCTCTGCTGGGCCTTTTTCACCATGGACTCAATGTGATTGTCCCACTTCAGGTCCTGAGAAATTGTGGTGCCCAGGAATCAGAATGACTCCACTGCAGTCACAGTGCTGTTTATGATGGTGAGTGGGGGGAGAGCGGGGGGTTTCTCCTGAAGTCGAGAATCATCTCCACCGTTTTGAGCGTGTTCAGCTCCAGGTTGTTAAGACTGCACCAGACAGCCAGCTCCTTAACCGCTCCTGTCTGTAAGCAGACTCGTCACCGTCCTGGATGAGGCCGATCAGTGTGGCATCATCTGCAAACTTCAGGAGCTTGACGGAGGTGTCTTTTGATGTGCAGTCATTCGTGTATAGGGAGAAGAGCAGTGGGGAGAGGAACACAGCCCTGAGGAGCTCCAGTGCTGATCGTATGGGTGCTGGACGCTTCACTAGCTGCTGCCTGTCTGTCAGGAAGCTGTTGATCCACTGACAGATGGAGGTAGGCATGGAGAGCTGAGTTAGTTTGGGCAGGAGGAGGTTTGGGATTATAGTATTAAAGGCCAAGCTGAAGTCCACAAACAGGATCCTCACATAAGTCCCTGGTCTGTCTAGATATTGCAGACAATAATGCAGTCCCATGCATTATGCTGGTCCCACACCAGAAGCGGTGTGAGTCCTCCTGATCAGGCTTCCCAAATCATGTTGCTCCTCGTCCATCGGCTAGTGGGGCCCATCTTCCCAGCGCTGCGATCCTGCTCCCGTAGGCAGTACGGGCCCCGGTCTGACAACCCAAACGTGCTGCTCCTCCTTTTAGGTGGTCGGTAGGGCTCACCGACCTGACGCCGCGAGCTGCTCCCGTCAAGAAACGGTATGTGTCCTCCCGATCAAGCACCCCAAATCATGCTGTTCCTCATCCATTGCCCAGTAGGGCCTTTTCCCCCGGTGCCGTGAGCTGCTTCCGTCGGAGTTCGTGTGGGTCCTCCCTGCCAAAAACTAAGTTTCTTACTGAAACGCCAGCCCGCCAAATTTCGGCACTCATTTTGGGGGGTTATTCGTCGGGCAGATG
>CM050424.1:34384108-34388279 GCA_027564155.1 Gymnocypris eckloni scoliostomus
ACGCGAAATACTTACCTTTAGTTGTGTTTTTCCCTGTTCCTGATCTCCTGTCTTTTGTTCTTTTGACCCAGTTTTCCTGAGTTGCCCTGATTAGTTATTCTGTTCACCTGTGTTCAGTCAGTTCTTTCATTAGTCTCTCTCTTGCTTTTGTATAAATTCTCCCCATTTCTATTCTGTCCTCATCGTTATTATTTTGTCAATGTGTTGTGCTACCCTGCTCCTAGATTCCTTGCGTTCTCTCTGTGGATTATAATTAAGAGACCGCAACATGTTACACCGGCCAGTAAGTTTGTGACATATTCGAAGTGAAATGTCTGTTGAGTGCACTATAACTCTTATGCTCTGTGATGTTTTAAAATAACATACCATCTGCACTACACCTAAACCTACCCAGTAGTATGAACAAAAGCGAGTGTGATTGAAAAAAACACAATTGCAAGCATGCCGCTTTAGCTTGTTTTTTTAATCTCATCTTTCAGCTTTTTCATCGTGAGTCATGTTTTTATGGGATTCGTACCCAAGGTTAGTCCAATTGAGCTGTCTCAAAGAGCTTGACTGACAAGTGATCTGACCAATCATAATGCCGAATCCGCCATCTTGTCCAACAGCTATGGCCGAAAACAAACATTAAACTACATTTTCTACTAGCGCTCTCAAATAAAACAAGTTAATGCAAATTGATTTTAACTGCACTAATTTTATTAATGTGCAATTAACACAGCATGCATTTTGTGTTTGACATGTGGCCTAACCCGTAGTTGGAGAAATGGAGATGCACAGTGTTGCCAACTTAGCGACTTTATCGCTAGATTTTATGACTTTTCAGACACCCCACTTTATTTTTTAAAGCGCCTCTTTATGGTTTGCCCAAATCTTATTTGGTTTCTGAGACTCGCTGGTACTGCCGAGCGAGGTCTTGCATTCCCAGTGCGCATGCATGCACTCTCTCTCTCTCTCTCTCTCTCTCTCTCTCTCTCTCTCTCTCTCTCTCTCTCTCTGTCTCTCTCTATCTCTCTCTCTCTCTCTCTCTTTCATGTAAACATGTTTGTGTCAGTAAACATGTAGTCTTCATGCTCTGTTAACTATGGTTTCACTAATAATAAACATATATTACATAAAGAATCCATATTTATCCATGCCCACGTTGATTAGAGTATTAAAAACTTGAAAAGTATTAATTTAAGGTACATTTAGAACAGATAAAAATGTGCGATTAAGTTGCGATTAATCGTGAGTTAACTCATGACAATCGTGCGATTAATCGCGATTGCATAATTTTATCAGTTAATCTACCAATTAGATTGTGTTTATTAACGTCTACACCTACCCTAACCCTAAACAGTAGTGCAAAAACAGTATTTATTGTTGTACAGTGTGACAAAGATTATGCTTTATTGATGTGCACATACCTAGTAGCCGCACCTGTATCCCTTCTAGCCTTAATCACAAATCAGACAAGAGAGCAGATTAACTTCGGTGGACTTAAACTTGAAAAATTGTGTCTTCCGCGGTTTAAATAAAACACTTTCTGAAGTTCATTCATGTTTATTTCATGCTTTAAGTAAAGTTCCCACAGGTACGTTTTCATCATGAGATCAGGTCGGATACCTGGGATACCTGGTAGGATAACTATAACAATAACTATATTAGCATTGACACCAGTGGATGATAACCATGATGATAACTATAAGGATAACTATAATGACAACTACAATGATAACGATAACTACTGTTATAGCGATAGCACCATTGGATGATATTTAAAATGATAACTATATTAGCATCCACACCGACAGACAATAACTATAATGATAGTTGTATTAGCATCCATATCAATGGACGATAACACTCAGTTAATTAAAAGCATGCTGCAGTTCTGTCATAAATGCTGATTAGATTCTGATTGGCTGTCAATGTTTTCATAATTTATCAGCTCAAGAAAAAAATTTGACAATGACACCTTAACAGTCACACATATAGCTATTTCTGATCATTTAGAAATAGTAGAAAGTTCCTGAAGGAATTATGGTGTGTGTGTCCCTATTTAACTACACTGTGGATCGCATTTTTGTGTTTTCTGTTAGCACTGAGTTTAGGGTGTGGGGTTAGTCTATAGAATTGATAACTAGCTGCTTATAAGAACTATAGAAATCTATGGAAGTCCCCCATTGGGATACATAAGTGTGTGTGTGTGTGTGTGTGAGACATATGAGGACACAAATTTGTATAATGACACAAGTATGACAGGTACTGCAAGGAGAAGGTGGTTTATGAGGACATTTCCCCATATCCCCATATTTCAAAAGGCTTATAAATCATACAGAATTAGTTTTTTTGAGAAAGTAGAAATGCACAGTTTCCAGTAAGGAGTAGGTTTAGGGCGATAGAAAATACAGTTTGTACAGTATAAAAACCATTACGCCTATGGGTTGTCCCTACAATTCACAAAAAACAAACGTGTGTGAGTGAGTGTGTGTGTACTGGTTTAACTACACCTGTGAGGGCAAAAATGTCCTCATTTATATAGTGAAAGATCGTGTGTGTGTGTGTGCATGCGTGTGTGTATGTGTGTGTGTGCCGTGGTGAAGCATGTTTATGCTTTTATGGAGGCATATTTATAATGAGCTAATTACACTTTGGAAGGGGGGGGTTAAGGACATAAATCACAAACACATTAGTCTAAATGTAATTAATGACCATTAACCCCACTGTGCTTTTCATCTAAATCTACACACACACACACACACACACACACACACACACACACACGCAAAGTTATTTTAGAAAACAACTTGCATGCACTACCCAGCCCTAAAATTAATTTACATTTAAATGATATAGTTATATCCCTGGCTTATACCACTCCCTTCCCAGAGTGACTCAGTCATTGTCTCTTGGAGTGCAGAGATGAGGAGGCTCATATCGGCGCTAGCAGTGGCCGTTCTGGGACAAACACCGTCTGATAATGGACTGTAATGGATTGTGGGTAGTGAGGGGTGGAGCAAAGGCAGAAACAGTGACATGAATCCAATGGCAGCAGCTGCCGGAGTCCAGAGTAAAGCCAAGAGGATTTCTAGAGGTCAAACAGGAGTCCCGCAGCAGTGTTTGGGATGGGTGTGCAGTGAATTCTGATTAAGCAGTGAGTAGCATAGAGATATACAGTAAAGAAGTACTAGCTTGGAATAAAATCACAGATAAATAGCATACAATCTAGTCTGTTCATTTAGTGTAGTGATGCACCGATCACGATTTTTCATGGCCTATTCCGATACCGATTTTTTTACAAGCAAACTTGCTGATACTGATTTATTTGTTTTTACTTTAAGCAACAAACAAGAAATAATGAAAACATAAACAATCTTTATTTTGTATTTAACTGTAAGCATCTGAAATTAAAGGCAGTATCTGCGCAGTAAGTACATTCGATAGAAGCATATAGCTTTTGTTTATAAATTGGGATGAAACTACATAAAACTGGCATTAAATGAAAACATTAACTGTAACCATGTGAAATTAAAGGCAACAGCTGCATAGCTACAATCTAATCAACACACATTCAAGAGTCCAAACAAATATGTTACTTAATCAGCATTCAGCATTTGTTTTCATTTTCAATTTTGTGCAAAGAAAATCCAGTGAAACTAAATAAAACCAAAGTAGGCTATATAAATACATTTTTACAAAATGTTAAATCAAATAATGTTTAGTGCAATGAGTGAAACAAAGATGCTACAGCGGGTGCTTTTTAAATCAAATTAAGTCAATGTAATTTTTATGTAAAATAAAAATAATCATCCTGTACAGAACTGACATCTTTTCAAAAGTGCATGCAAGTTTTTTTTACTATTCTTTACAAAAAAAAGCATTTCAGTGTTGTCACAAGTTGGTCTGTTTCATTTCTCCTCCAACAAGTGAGAAGCTGCGCTAAACAACCATTCACTGTCTACGCTTGCGCAGGGCGCGGACAGATCCGCTCGCGCAAATTCAAAAACCAGCGGCTCGCATTTGTGCAGCAGTAACGTTACACCAACGGCTGTTCGCTTCTTGGTATCTGTTTTTCTGTGTTTGTTGTGCTTGTGCCAACTGTCTTCATCACAAATTACATGTTTGCGAATGATTGCTATGTAGTGTGCATGCGGGCGCACTTCCAGAAGAAATCGGCCGAAGAAAG